>CM053507.1:57764684-57922362 GCA_028627145.1 Eidolon dupreanum | reverse complement strand
GTTTTTGTCTTTTCTCCTGTTTTTCCCATCCTTGCTGGTTTGTGTCTTTAAAAAATAATCCTTTTATTGTAGTCTTACTGAAGTTTTGAGAGAAGTGAATTAGATGTATGATCAGTCCATCAACTTGGTCCAGATAATCTCCATTATTTTCCAACTTGCTATGATCTGGTTTCTGCTTCTATTGCACTAATAAATCATCTTATTTAAGTCTCTAGTGACTTCCATGTTGTCTAATTCAAACAACATCCATTCTAGGGACTCATTTCATTGGACCTCTCCACAGTATTTGACATTAATATCCACTCCTTGAAATTGTTGACTAGCCTTCTGTGGGATGGCTCCTTCATGATTTTTCTGTTATGTCTTTTAATTAACCTTATTTACTGGCTCTCCACCTCTGAACCACACTCTAAATTATAGCGTTCTTTGGCTTCTTCTGTCTTGTATTTATTCTTCCACCCTAGGTCAGGGATCTTTTCATCATAGCATTAAGAAAACACCTCTATGTTGATTCTCTTCAAATTTTAATCTTCATTATTAGTTTCTCCTCTGAATTTCTGTCTTATATACTGATTGTTCATTTTCCTCATAGCACATTCTATTTTACATTAATCATTTGCATATTTAATTATATCCTCATTTTTTTCCTAGACTCTGAAATCTATTAAAGAAGAAAGCATATCTATGTGTTTCATTGTTCACTAGCATAGCACCTGTCATATGGCAGGGGCTCAATAATGTCTATTGAATTAATATTCATGTGTAATATATACATATATATAAACACAAGTTAGATTTTTGGCCCCATATTTTTTATTCTCCACCATATCGTATCTTTTCTCTAGGTCTGAGTTAGAAACTTTTCAGATCATTAAAAACTAGCATGGATCACTATCTTTGTTGTTGTTGTTGTTTTCTCTGTATATGCCCTATCAAAACCTTAGAGAAAAGAGTCAACCACATGGTAACATACATTTAAAATCAGACAACTGAAAAAAGGTGATCAATTATATTAGGAGACTTGAGTAAGAATTTATTTTTAAAACATCTATTTAATTTGTGAAAAACAAACCCCAAATCATCAGCATTTAATCTCTTGCCAAAAAATCCAAATTATAAAAGAACCATGCTTTTTTTTCTTTAAAATTTCCACAGTCTTCCATAAGGAGAAAAAGTACCATGAGATTAATCAGGTACCTAATCAAGGTGGGGTTTTTTTTGTTTTTGTTTTTGTTTTTTGTTTTTTCCAAGTTCTGGGGTCCACATTAACTCTAGACATCTTTATTATGAAAATATTATTTTGGAGATACAAGCAGAACAGAATTGAAACCTGGGGATTTCCACTAACCTCTAGCTCGAGGTTTCCCTTACAGTTTTTCACATTGCCTAAGGATGGTAAACCAAGATTATTGCAAAAAAAACAAAAGTTTGCCAGGTAATGTGATATGGAAAGCCAGTGTTGGCTGTTCAGGGGATTGCACCTCCCACGCTGTTGAAACAGCCTTGCTTTATCATGTGTTGAAATCATATTTTAGATTTTCAGCCATGCTTCCATGTCTCTGGCGGCTAAGCCTGTCTCTGAAGTGAGTTCATCTGGGCCTAGATTAAAATCCAATTTAGCTCAATGAGCATTTTCACCTATATACTAACTATACCTGGTGAGTGAAACAACACCAAGGAAATCTTTTTGTTGTTACTGTTGTTTTTAATGATTTTAAATGGAACAATTAGCATAATAGTGATTGATACAATTTGGTCATTAAGATAGTCTAAGACATTATTCACATACATTTTGAAGAGTGACTATAAAACATATGCCGTTTTAGGTACTCTAGATACTACAGCAAACAAGCTAAGAAATTGAAGAAAATTAGAAAATAAGGAAATAAACAAATATATTTAAAATAAAAAATATTTTTTAAAGAAGAAAATAAATAGCATGATGTGATAGAAAACATCTTAGCGTGGGTATGGAAGATCTCTTAAAAGAGCAACTTTCAAGCTGAAATTTGGAAAATAATGAGTCAATCATTCAAAGACCCAATGAACAGCATTCTATGTGGGGGAAATAGTGAGGGCCAAAAATATAGGTCATCAGAGAGCTTGGTGTGCAGGTGGAATTAAAACACCAACATCACTGAGTGTAGTGAGTAAAGTGGGATAGTGGTTAGTGATAACACCAGAAAGGTGGGTGAAGATTGGATCATGTAGAACGACGGGCCTCAAAGACTCAACTGGAAATTCCTAAAACTTTTCAGAGTCCAGAACATTAAAATTATTTTTATAGTAATACTAACTGTTATTTGCCCTTTTAACTTTTATTTTCTCATAAACATATGTTAGAGTTTTCCAGAGGATACATATAACCTTTCTTGAATCCCTCAAATTTCTGAGGTCTCAGGGCAAACGATTAATCAGAATTCTAAGGTAAGACACATGCCTTCAAGGAAAGATGGTACATGATCCATACAAGATAATAAGAAAATTTCAGCTAAAATTTTAATGAATGAGCTAAAGGCTGAACATGGTTAATACGAAAGTATAGAACCCTTGGGAACCCCAGACTCAAGGGGACTTGACACCCACTCAGAGGCTCTTTTTCATGATCCTCACTGGGTACTCTTGAGAAAGATTGGAGGCAGAATGAGAGTCCAAAGTAAACCTGGCTGGTGGTTGCAGGCCTAGAAGAGGGGAACAACAACCTCTATGGGCAAGGCATAGGCCCCAACAAAGTCCTTCAGTTGAACTATTAGATAAGGAATTTAAAATAAACATGACTAATATGCTTAAGGTTTTAGAGAGACAATGGACAGCATACAATATATAAGTGATGGCTTTCAGCAGAAAGATGGAGATTATAGAAAATAATTAATGAAAATGCTATTAATTAAAAACAGAGATAATAATGCCATTGACAAGCTTATTAGTAGGCTCAATACATATATGGAAAGAATCAGTGAAATTGAAAATAGGCCAATAGAAATTACCCAGTCTGAAACAAATGGAAAAAAGAAACAAGCATCTGAGAGTTGTGGAATAATATCAGACAATTTAACATATGATTGGAAGCCTACAAAGAGAAGAGATAAAGAACAAGAGAGGAGCAATATTTGAAATATAAGCTGAGAATTTTCTAAAATTAATGAAGGATGCCAAACTACAGATCTATGAAGCTTAGAAAACAAACAAAAAACTTGATTAAAAAACAAAAATAAATAAAACAAAAACAAAAACCTGGACACATGATATTCAAACTTCTAAAAATCAAAGATAAAATCTTTAAGAGGTATCAAAAAAAAAAAAAAGAAATATTACATAAACAGGAACAAAGTTAAAAATTATGAGAGACTCTTCATCAGGACTCTGTAAGCCAGAAGTCAACAGAGTAACATCTTTAAAGCATTGAAAAAAAAAAAAAAAAAAAGAAAGAAAGTCAACTCAGAATACTATACCCAGCAAAAATATCTTTCAAAATGAAAAAGAAGTAGAGATATTTTTCAGTCAAATAGAAACAGAGATTTATTACCAGCAAATTTGTTCTACTAAAAATGTTAAATGAAATTTTTCAGGCAGAAGAATATAATACAATAAAAACTTGAATCTATATGAAGAAATAAAGAGCACTAGAAATAACATTAGTAAAGGTAAATATAATTTTATTTTTATATTTTTACTTTTAATTGCTCTAAAAGAACTTACTGTCTAAATCAGGTAATACAATATTTTGTATTTATAGCCTGTATGTAATTAAAATAGATAAGGGAGGAGAACTAGAAGACTATTGTTTTAAATTTCTTGTATACCATGTGAAGCATATAATATTATTTGAAGATAGACTAAAGATATATATTGTAAATTCTAGGGCAACCACTAAAAATTATGTTAAAAGAAGCATAAATTTAGCTCAGTTTTAATTTACAACATAGTAATTAGCAATAGATATAACCCAATTCTCTGTTTCTCACTAATTTTTAGGAGTGTAAGGGGGTCCTGAGACCATTTGAGAATTGTTCATGTAGCATCTTAAAGGCCCCAGTAAAGATTTTCGTTTTTATTCTAAGCGTGGTTGAAAACTCTTTGAGAGTTTAAAGCAAAGGTATAAGATAATTAGATTTACATTATAAACAGGCATAGAGAATGGATTATAGAGAAAAAAGCTAGAGGCAGAAGACCAGTCATAAGGCTACCACAGTCACCCAGGCCACGTGTGGTGGTAGTTTGGACAAAAGTGATAGTGACAAAGAGGACTGAATGGATTGGGGTTTTTCAGGTATCAAATGGTTTGCACTTATGGATAAGTATGGGATGAGATCAAAGAGTTAATTGAGGGTAACAAATTTTTAATCAAATTTACTTATTGATTAAACTTTATTCTTTATTCAACTAGACAAGTGTAAACAGTTGTATATACCTGTGAAACCACCACCATCATATTTAAATATAGACTATATCTACCAATCCTAAATAATTCTTCATGCCCCTTTGCAGGACTCCCAGGTTTATTACTTTGGTAACTAAAAGAATAATGGTGTAACTAAGGCAAGCCCAACAAGAGAGGGATATGTTTAGAAAGGGAAGGAGATAGAAATTAAGAATTTTGACACTAGATTGGTAGAGTATTTCCAATTATCATGTTTCATATCCTCCAAGAAGACTTTTTTATCCATGGCCCTTTGATGTTCTCCAGGTTGAGGAGAGCAGCATTTCTGCCCTGTAATGGAATGGCACTGTGCAGTTTTCTCTGTCATACACTTACCATGTTGCTGAATTGTAATTTCTTGTATATTCCCAAATATAGTGAGCTCTCAGGAATAATGACTGTGCATTCTTGCACAAAGTCTGGCACATAATAAACATGCAGTAAATACTCAATGAATAAGTAAATGTGAATGATTCTCAGTTTGGTGGGATTTCCTCATCATTAATTAGATAGCATTATTAATACCTAACTGGAATACAAAATATCTGTCACCATCCTCCAGTTGTAATGTGGGCTGTAAGTTTTTGTTTCATTGGTTATGATACCTCTTCCTTGATGTGACTCTGGAATTTTTGAGCAATAAACAACATCCATAAACGGGCTGGCTAGGATTAAAAGGCATTCTAAGATTACAGTGATGATAACTGCTTAATAGAGGCTCAGTCTCTTAAGCTCTGAGTGTTGACACAGGAAACTCAGACAGCCTTCTAAATATGCCCTATCCATATTTTCTATAATGTGGCACTGCCTTCTGGGAGAACAATGATGAAGACTTAGACTGTACATCAGATTTTTAAAATTGAGGTATAGCATACATATAATAAAGTGCATAATGAATTTTTACATATATATTCACCCATGTAACCATCACTGAAATCAAGACATAGAACATTTCTAGTACCTCAGAATCTTAGACTAAACTAAAAGTAAAGGGAGGGAAAGTAAGTGGTCAATTTGAATTAATGAAAATAAACTGAAGGTGTAGAGCATTATAACTCAAATTATATTTTCACTTCCATCTATTAGATAAGGAAAGCAATTTAAATGCCATCTTGCATACCATATGAGAGTATAATTTTATTTGAAGGCAAATTGATTAATTGACCATGTGCATTGTAAACCTATGGGCAACCAATAAAAATTCTTTTAAAGGGGTATAAAAGTTTAAGTACTATATGATTAACTAGATTTAATCATTATATTTCTTGAACTTTTACATGGGGACATATTCAAAACTTAAAAAAGTATTTTTAACTTTCTGCTCTGAACTCTTATTTTATTTATACTTTCATTTGCTTAACAGCTAGTTTCATCAGAGAGAGCAAAAAGAAAAACTTTGGTATAGATTCAACTGAATAATTGAAATGTTCAAATTAGTGGGGTCTGAGCTGAAAAGGTTGTACATATAATAATAAAGAGTTATTTTCTACATTTCTTGTCCTAGTTTGCTGTGTTATGGATAACTGGGGGCAGTGCTCTGGAGAGAGACCACACTGTTTCATTTGAGCACCTTATGGATTCACTCACTGATTTGAAATATGTCAACATTCAAAGTATGAAAACAAGAAATACGAAAATAATGTCTGTGTTTCACTTAAAGTTAGATTTACTGAAATAGTTTTAAAAGCATAACCCATTTCTCCAGGAGAGTATGTATAAGAGATTGATATGTAATACATAATTAATGTTCTTCCAATAATAACAATATTTACATTTATAAGTGGCTTTTAACTTTTCACTGACTTACACATATCTCATTTTGGATTATTTTATATGCCTCCTAAAACACATAAACATAGATGAAATTTGCAAGTACTGATTTTGAAGTAGTCATAAATTGCTACAGATGTACCCTCAAAAACCTGCCTTTCGTAACCAGAACAGCATGGATCTGTAAACTTCCAATGTGAAGAGGCCTACAATTGATATGTTGCTGTAAGAAGCAAGCTCTTTTCCAAGTGCCTCCCAGAAATCATTTACATATTTTTCAGATATGGAGTTCAGAATTGTTTTTAATTTAGAGCCAAGAACTTTGTCTTTTCAGCAGACTCCTTTTCTTGTTTTTACCTGTATCCCCTTAAGCTGAGACTGTAAAGAGAATGATTAAAAAAAATCAAACAGATACCTTTTTTCTGTGGCCAGGGAGGCAACATTCTATAAGCAGGGGAATTATTGGTAGAGGGAACAGCAGATTTTAAGAAAACCTTTTACAGTAAGATCTGGTGGGGGAGGGGTATATCACTTAAGGGCATTACAAAGTTGGAGAGAGATATATGTTTATAATTCCAGAAATACTGGTCAAGGAGAAAAATAGTTAAAGCCTGAATGTATAGGTCTATATAGGGTTGCTCATAATGAGTAAGTCAATGCAAAGGTTGCAGCTGATTATATAGTCCAGTTATGGTGGTAGGATTTAGGAGACTGAGTTTGGTTTCAGACTAAATTATGATCGATTTCTAGCTCAGTGACCCAGAGTGACTTACTATACCACTCTTGGGCAATCTGTAAAATAGGGATGCTATAGTCTCAACATCATAGATTCACTGAAATAATTTGCATAAAGTATCTAGCATTCCATTTAGCAGACAATAATTGCTTCATAAATGCTACCCATCATTAGGGCTGAATTTCGAGTAGTGTTATTAGAGTCAACAAATTGAAGAGACAAATAAATAAAAATGGTGAGAAATCAGACTGAGTTCCTGAAATGCCAAAACGAAAGAGGAAAATTTCCTGTATTTCATGGGTAGTTGGTACTCTGAGACCAGCTAAAGGGTTGCCTCATCTTTTAAATGTACCTGCTTTAATAAAATGGTTGAACACTGAAGTATGAATGTTGAAATGCTGATTCTATAAGGCATAAACTTTTTTTTCTCTTCGAGTTTAATTTTTCTCATTGTAATCTGGATTATTGTACATTTATACTTACAAACATGATCATAAATTTTACATTGATAAATTTACTGCACACTTAAGTAGTCACACAATTCAAAACATTTTTTTTAATGAGATTGGAATTAATGAGAGTTTTGTTTGTCATAATTCATAAAGAGTTCCATCACCTTTTCTCTAGGAAAATTTTTGATACTTTCTCTTTTTCCCTATCTTCTCCACTTCCCTTCTCCCAACCATTTGAATTAAACAATTCTCAGCTGGGATTTCAGTCACCATATATATATCTGCAGGAAAGTGCTTACTAAACTTATGATAATAATAATGTTGTTGTTACTGAGTGATTTCTACATGCCAGGCATTGTGCTCAGCCTTTTAAACTAACTCCTTTAATCTCGTGCATAATTCTATTATGCAGCTACTGTTATTACAAGTGAGAAAGCAGAGAAGTGAAACAACCTGCCCACAGTTGGTAAGTAGCTAGTGTTTGTGTCTGAATTAGGACAGTTGACCCCAGAGTCCTAACTCTTAGTCTCAATGGTTTGATGAGGGCTGATTGTTCGCTTTTGATAGAGCGCCCATAGGTCCCAAGTTGCCCAAGACAATCTAGTTATACAGTTATGACTGTATAATTATTAATAGTGCTTGCTTTCACTCCCCAAATGCCCTGGCCTTGTTTGGATGACAGATTCAATGGTCTCCTTGTCTTAGTTACTCTTTATGCCTATCTCTCATTGGACCTCATGCCTCTATTTATTACCTCTTCCCCCAACACCAAGTGCCATATGATGTCTTTAGCTTTCTCCACTCCTCTACGTTGGCACCTATTAATGTCAAAGTGTCTGCAGAATTGTACAGGCTCCTGTAGATGCTGTAGATACCCCTCTTATCACTGTGATACCTTTCATTCATCTTCGGGTTTCTCTGTCAACTCTGTCACTATGCCTTGATGGCCACTCCCCACAGAGTGGTTCTATTTTGGAGATGATCTCAGTCATCTCTTTGGGTGTGACTTCTGGCATTTGTTCCTTAGCTCCGTGTACCCATACCCCTCTGATTCTAGAAAAGTCTCTACTTTGGTTTTGAGATACCCTGGCTTGGCTTTGCGATTTTGTTTTCTTTTATGAGAAGCTGATGATCACAAATTACAACAAATGTTCTCAAACTGGGCATCCCTTCTTAGGAATAGGCTGTTCACCTGCCAGGGAGGAGGAGAACATTGAATACCTACATATTCTCTGTTGAAAGTCTCATTTATTTAAAAATTATTCTTTTGCAAAATGGGTTTTTCTTCATTTTAATCTATATGTGTCTCTAAATATGAAAAACTTGCCTTTGATGTTATAAACAAAAGAATGTAAGATTAGGACAAGGACCTACCATTTATACCCAGTTAAAGGGGGAAAGCACCTCCTCTTTTCTCCCAGTCAGCATCAGCTTATGTCAGCCAAGACCCAGCAGCAATGCAACAGCAAGTGGCTTCTCTCTCATCCTCCCTTTGCTGAGTGAACTTGTTCCACATCTGCACAGGGGCCTAAGGCTGAAGATTCTGAGGCCTAAGGCTGAAGATTCTGAGGCAGGGAGAGAGTGGGTAACTCCTTTTATTACAATCACCCTCAGATCTTGATGTCTTGTGTCTTTAGTTATTTTGTGAATCCAAAGACCCAAACTTAAAGTTTGACCATAAGATCATGAAGATCATCACATGAGAAAACAAGTGCTGTGCACAGAATAAATATCTACATCTTTTCCTTCAACTAATGTGAAGTTTAAAGTAGATCTTCCTTGAAATAATTCTTAACATCATCCAATAAATTCCACAAACATTCAAAGATGCTAATGATAATCCATGATATCTCTATCCCAATTACGGTCTTTTTTTAGTAGTTTCCCCTTGCTTTTCTTGATTTCAGTTACCACAGTCAGAAAATGTTAAGTGGAAAATTCCAGAAATAAACAATTCATAAGTTTTAAATTGTGCACCATTCTGAGTAGTATGATGAAATCTCGAGCCTTCCCACTCAGGTTCTACCTAATACATGAATCCCACCTTTGTCTAGTTATTCACACCATATACATTACTTAACCGTTAGTCACTTGGTAGCTGTCTTGGTTATCAGATCTGCTGTAATAGTACCACAGTGTTTGTGTTCAAGTAACCCTTATTATCCTTAATTATGGCCCCAAAGCACAAGAGTAGTGATGCTGACAATTCAGATATGCCAAAGTTAAGTGGTAAAGTGCTCCTTTTAAGTGAAAAGGTATGTAAGAATAGGACAAAACATAGTATATATAGGGTTTGGTATTATACACAATTTCAAGCATCCACTGGGGTTCTTAGAGTGTATTCTCTACAAATAAGGGGATATGACTTTATTACCTTACTTATCTTGTCATGTAAATAATAAGTTTTTCAATTTCATAAGGCGAGTGCATGGCCCAGTGTCACACAGCTAGCTAATGACTGCTTCAGGTCCAAATCAGTTCTTTCCCTTCCTTCAAATTTCTCTTCACTTCTCTACAACTGAAATCCTATGTGGCCAAAGAAAAGAGAGAAAATCTAATGTGTGGAAAGGAACATTTCTTTAGATGGCTTGTTCTAAAAGCACACCCAGTACCACATTTAAATAAACACTCTGGCTTTCATTTATATTCAGGCAATCCAGTGTACAGAAGTGAAATATGGAGCAGGGTATGACCATTGTCATGCTGTGTTCATCTAATGCATCTGAACAGCTCTAAAGATATATGTGCAAAGCACTTGGCAAATGTAAATGGCCTCTGACATTTACTTGCTAGTAAACATCAGTATTGAACTTCCTCAGCTTCATATGTTTTATTATTGAAAGCATCTCTCTTTCTGTCTTTCTCCTACCCAGTTAAAAAAATTACATTAAATACTTCATATCTTTTTAAGTGTCAGAACACTTGCGAGAACAGAATACCAAGTTTAGTAAGAAGCGTTTCATACAAATCAACTTGCTGAATGTAAAAACCTAAAAACGAGAAAAGTAAGGTAGAAAAATAATACTAAAAAACAGAATCTTTATACCCAAAAGTAATTTTTAAAATTAATAGACTATTTTTAGAGTAGTTTTAGATTTACAGCAAAATGGAATAGGAAGTATAAATAATTCCTATTTATCCCTTGTCTCTGCACATCCACAACCTCCCCCATTATCAACATCCTCCACTGGAGTTCTATATTTGCTACAATTGATGAGCCAACATTGACATACCATTATCCCCCCAAGTCCATAGTTTACATTAGGGTTCATCCTTGATGTACATTCTAAGTGTTTGACAAATGTATAATGACATGTATCCACCATTGCAGTATCATACAAAATAGTTTCTCCAACTTAAAAATTTTTGTGTTCCATCTGTTTATCCCTTTTGCCCACCACCCTTGGCAACCACTGATATTTTTACTGTCCCCATAGTTGATAATGGAGTTTTAAGCCACAGAATTGCCTCTGTGCCATAATCTCAGAATCTAGCGAGGACTCCCTTCTTGCTTAATGTCTTGAATTTTGTATTTCTGCTTAATTAAGGAACAGGCTGCTTTCTCTAGAAAGAAACACTCAAGCTTGTTCAAGAAAAGAAGGTAACTTAAGGATACAACCAGCAGTGTAGAGTTGGGTTTAAGACTGACAGCTGTAGAATCAGAACGAACTGGATTTTAATCCTATCACTACCAGTTAATAATCATGAGACTTATATGGGAAAATGATTTAATCTCTCTAAGCCTGTCTTATCATCTGTGATATGGGCATAATAGTTCTTTGTAGTGTTGTAAGAGGATGAAATGAAACAATGTATATATAATGTCTTAGATATGTGCTCAATAATAATATCGGTCATTGCTTTTTTGTCACAAATTTAAATACCTAGTCTTCATGAGATAAGAGATAGAAAATTAATAGGAATGGAAGATACTTCTATCTCTCCGGGGCCACATATTCAGTCCGTCTCCTTTTCCCTTTGAGTCTTTTGGTCTTTTCTCTCTCTTGACTAACTTCCTCAATCTTCTCTTTCTGTCTCTTGACTAACACGGCCAACCTGACCACTAGTCCTTAATTTACTTGATTTTATGTTCCAATGCCCATCAACAATTGACTATAGATTCTGAATATCTTAGTTAAAACTCTCAGTTATCACAGTCTGATTGGTTGTTGGTCAGCCAATGAATTGACAGCTTTAGTCAATTTTTCACTCATATCAGGTTGTTGACTTCTGATATCAGATATGTGCTGCAATTCATCCTACACTGAATCCTAAAGTGTTTTGTTCTGTAATCCCTGATCCTTTGGCTTTTAGATTCAAGGCCTCTATTGAAGCACTAAGAAGTAATTTTCTTGTCTAAAATCCAAAAGATCTGTCATTTAGTATGTTTGGACTTCTTGTAAGTTTTGCAAACCTTTCAAAGGAACATTTTGAACATTTCTAGACAAAGATAGTTGTATCAAAAGGGAAACAGCTGTCTCTGCATTTGCAGAGGAGAATAAAATTAAACAAATAGCAGAGATGAGACACATGTATAATTAAAATTGAATTATTCCAGCATTTGACTCACCAACAAGGAGTTTGATTCTTCTTCTCTATCCAGTCTCCTACCATTCCTTCATTCTCACATGGTATTTCATTCATTATTTCTCTTTCATTTTACTAGAATACCTTTCTTCCTGCTTCATAGAACTTTTCTCCCTTCTTATACTTGATCACCATTCTGTTCTTTTCAGATCTTTTGTTCTTTTGCTTTTTGTTTGTTTTGTCTGGTCTGTGTTTGTATTGTTGTTGTTGTTTGTTGAGAGAAGGATAAATGAAGGATATGATAAATTCTTATATTACCTCCCTTTTATTTATTTCTGAGAACAATCATTTTAGCTTTTTGTGTGGTGAAATCTCATGGAACTCATTAAATTCAGTTTCACAAGCACAGTATTAATCTCTTGCTGTTTACATGTAAGCAATTTTAGCCAGTTTTCCAAATGTTTAAATACGTGGTCAGAAGCTGTGGCTTACCTCCCGACTTTGTTTGGAAAAACCAAACTAGAACAGCAAGGCTTTTTCTCTTTAGCCCGGGTTCATGACCACTGTTTCTTCCTTGAGTCAGAATGACATTGTTCTGTTGTGTCTTGAATGTTATAGTCACAAAGTAACTCTTCAAAAATGTCAAAATTCATGTTGACCAGAAAAGATTTATATATGGTTATAAGGGTGCTAGGATTTTAATTTTCATGAAAATATCAGCAATGCTGATCAGCAGTATTTTTGATTAAATTGTTCCACAAATATTAGTTGAGTGTCTATTAAGAACTAGAAATAAAAAGAAGAGGGTACAAGATGGATACGTACTGACAGCTGTTCAGTGGAAAAGTCAAACAATAAATAGATAAATTGCACAATTGTTTGAATTTCCCATTATTGTAGAATAACTATGAGAAAGATTATTACAAACTTTTACACATTGATTTTATCCTCAGAAGTGGGGAAATCACTGCATAAATGAGTTTTGAGAGTGTTTTTATTCATTTAAAAAAACTGAATTAATTTAAATCTTAATCTGAAATCTCAATTTAAGTCCACTTTGTATTTATTCACATATTCAACAGATATTTTCTGAGCTGTCATAAGTCAAATCTACATTCTATGTACAAGGGGACTTAATTTTATTGGTGATGTTATGGTACAGAACAGTGTGTTTAACTGTGCAGAAGCTGGAGTCAGACAGATCTAGATGCCAATTCTTACTGTGCTATTTATTAGCTTTATGACCACAGAAAAGTGACAACCTCTGTAAACCTCTGTCTGTGAAATGAGCACATGAATAAATACTTCCTATTTCAGTGGCTTGTTGAAAGGACCAAATAAGCACTCAAGACATAGAATAAGTACTTTTAAAAAGTAGCCTTTACTATTAATTCTAACCAAGCAATTAAATACAGAGAACAGGAAGAAGAAAAAGAGGCATCATTCAGAAGAATCTATGCCCACATATCTTTAGTGCAACACAATGCCAAGACATTAGCATTATTTCCAGGCACCTCAGATATGGAGTGTTGTTAAGCCTTCTTTCCTTTTGAAACTCTGTTCTCGTGTTTGCACATCCTGGCTCCATTTCCTCTGGTTTCCGAAGCAGGGGAGAGTCCTGTGTGGGACTGGTCATAAGTCTACCTGAAGTTATGTTTTACATCTATTTACATTGTTATCTGCACATCATCCATCTCTGTTCCTGACATTCCTTGAAATATGAGCTTTGCCTCAGTCAGGCCTTTCTTCATGTCCTACTTCCCAAAGCTAGAAGCAAAATAATTGCTTTTAAAGCTATTTAAGACTTCAGGAAGGTAACAGAGTGAACAGCCTAAGACCCAAATGACCTATCGATTTACAAAGCACACATCTCAGAGGAAGGCAGGCCAGCTGCTGCATACTGCCCTTCATGGGGTCACTCTTTCTACTCCCCAACCCCCAAGAAAGGGATTTGTAACACAGGGGCAAGTATAAGGCAGCATCTTCACCAATCAATTTCTTCCTGGCCCTACATCAGAACTCTCTTAGAAAATATGGGAGAAAAATAATGTAGGTGTGGAATTCTGTATATTTATTGAATTATTATTCTGTGTTAGTTTATTGTTTATGATTAAAGACAACAACATTAGGAACAGCCAACAATTTTGGAACACACACAGTGTGCCAAAGACTATGCCAAAGGGTGTCCTGGCATGTCCCTTTTTTATCATCACGACAACCTTATGTGAAAGGAACTATCCTTATATGCTTTTCAGTGTTGAAGGAGCTGAGACTCAAAAAAATTGCCCCTTGTCTAAGGCTACTTAGCTTATAAATGGCAGAGCTAGAGTTTCAGCCTAGGTATTCCTGATGCAGAGTCCATTGGCACATAAGGTCACAAGATTATATCTATAGATATTTATATTCAATCATTCATTCACTTATTCAAGACTGATTCAATGAGCATCTACAACCTGCCAGAGAGGCAGTTCTAGGAACCAGAGATAGAGGAGCAAGAAATAGGCAAAATTCCTACCCTCATGAAGCTCATATTCTAGCGGAAGAAGAAAGAAAATAAATAAAATGTGTAAATTTTATAGTGCAAAGGGATATAAGCTAAAGGGAAATTTTAAAAGGTGGGGGTAATTTTAAATAGGATGGTTGACAAAAGCTCACTGTAATAGTGACATTTCACATATTACAAACATAGAGCTTATCATTTAAGATCTGGTGCTGAGCAGATACCTGGTGGAAGTTTTTTTCTTTCTTCCTTAGAGAGTCTCAGACAGTCTTCTTCTCCAGGATCTCTGAGTAAGCTATTTTTACATTGACCCCAACCAAATACACCAAGGTATTTGCAGACATCCTGAATTAGTGTTTTCTTTCATAGGCCCCTCACTGTTGAAAGTCACTGGGTATGAAATTAAATGAGCACTTTGGACTTGGAAATTCTATTAAGACCATTTTTTTCAGGTTTAAGAGCTAATGTTGAAATAGGTTTGGACATGAACACAGTTCTCCCATCCAAAATAGGTTTAGAAATATATATGATGGTAAAACGGAGTGGCCAGATGAATTCTCTATTAGCTCAAAAGTCACCAGCAAATTTATTAATAAGGAAAGGCCCGGTCACGATGCCCATAGCTTTCTAACACGTTTAAGGAGAAAAACCACAAAATGAAAGTCGAAGGCCAGATTTGCCTCCTAGAATCCAGTCTATCAATCTAAAAATTACAGCAATATAGAAGATGGCAAGTATAGGTTTTAAATATTTGTACATAAATACATGCATACATATGTGTTTCAATATTAGCCTTTTCCCAATTGTAACAATAAGAACTTTTAATATCATTGGGACAACTTTAGTACCAACTGGACAACCAATGGTATGAAATTTGTTACTCAGGAAAGAACTTGGACTTAAATAAATTTTTCTATCATCTTTAAACAAAATGGTCACATAAACAGCATAAATAAGATAGCAGGAGATATCTTTGGCTTTTAACATCAAATTCTTATACAACGATTGATACAACCTGAGCAACACTTCCTGCCCTCTAATGAAAGTGCCAACTACAAGTGATTTTTACCCTTAGCAGCTCCAGTGGAAACTTGTTGTCCTTGGAAAATCATTTGCCGTTAATCTTTGCCCTTGAAAGCAATATTTCTACATTTCCTTAAAAAACGTCCACACTTCAGATTTCACAGTGATTCAGAGTGTCCACACCAGTTATCCTAATTAGTGAGATTTACCACGCATGGACTTTGCTGTGGTTTTGTGTGAATGGCTACAAATGACTCGTCACAGATTCTTAATGTCACCATTTCATTTCTCTTAGGTGCCAGTTTTCAATCTCACCTTGTCATTTTACCAATTTTAAGAGTTAGGTAAGTAGAATTAATTTCTGTTTCCATATCTCCAGCTGTTTTTGAATCAGTAATTCTGCTTTAACTGCAATATATTTCCTATTCATTACAGAATAAAAATGAACATGCCTTGGAGCATTTCACATTCTCTCAGCCTTCTCAGTTTTTGTTCTCTTAAAAGCCTGCTCTCTGAACCTCCTAAAACTTAATGTATTCTTTGGGTTAATTCATGTCTGGTGGTGATATGCCCATTTGGCTAAAATCAGACATTTCATTTAATCAGCTCAAAATTGCCAAGCCTATAGAAAACAGATCAACAAACTGGGCCATGCTATGAACCACACAACAGGTAATTCTTCACTTTTTCTGAGAAACTTATTTCCTCCCAAAGTTTCATATAGTATTATATCGCTCACTCAGGAACAATTAAAATTCTTATGGAAAAACCTGTCCTTTCACTAGTAAAATGAAGAAAAAATATGAGGTAGTTAGAACTAATAGAAAAGTAATTCTAGAGTTGAGGGAAATTTTGTAAATTATATAGTAGGGGTCAAAACCTCAAATCTCTTCAGGGGATAGGCCAGTATCTTAAAGGTGTCATCCAGCCCAGGTGAAAGATATTGGAGAACATTGTGGGCAAGACTGCAAACAGGAGAGCAAGAGCTCCATTTAAGACATTCATGTTCAACGTTTAAAGACACAGTAACAAGGAGCAGAATATGCAACTTAAACAAATTATATCCATTTGTCAAATTTGGCCTATGGGTTATCAGCTTAGGAACTTGGTTACTAAATAAACTAGCTAGCTTTTAATTACATGGGCCAAGATAAAGAATGGTTAATCAGGTAACTGGTGTTATAGATGACAACTCCTATATGACTTTCCAAATCACTTGCATTTGTCTTTAAGTTTTGATATGTATTTACCCAACAAGTTATGCTCTTTCATGTCTTTAGCATAAGGCTATTTGCAGAGCACAACAAAATGGCACCCTTTATGTTAGAAATTTATTCTACTTGATCTAGAAGGAAAGTCAGCCAAATGCCAACACTTGTGTTGCTCTTTTCTGCATTGCAAGTCCTCCTGTTCTATCTACTCTGTTTTGGAAAAACAATTATTATTATTCTGTTCAGAGATATTGCCTTTTTATATCCACATATGGTTTTCAAAGAAATTGACCCTTTCCCAATACTTCCTTTTACTCTTGCCATGATCTTTTCAATAAACAAGAAGGCTATGAATTGGAGGCAATTTTAGTCATTATGTCAATTAAATGGTAGTATATTCTACCTATAAGAATGAAACTGTTTTTTAATTGATGGATAAAATATTCCCCTGAAGTGATTCTCTTCTTCCCTTTCACATACCATTTCTTTAGAGTACCAATGATAAGGGCCATCAATTGCAAAATTATTAATCTTTTTAGTAAACCTAGTTAAGTCTTTTCTTTTCTTCCTTCCTTTGGAGAAAGACCCTCAAATTTAGATAATTACCTTGAAACTGGTGACTCAGGTCCTCTGTCTATTGATAAGGATCATTGGAACTCAGCAGGCTCCTTGGCCCATTATAAGGCAGGAATGGCTTTAGGCCAAAACTGGGCCCTTAGAATCTCAAAAGGGAGGGGACCTTTAATCTGAGTTTTTTTTCTTTTTTTCTTTTAGGAAATATATCAACCAAGCCTTTTCCTTTACCCATTTGATAGGCAAATTAATAATAGAAATGTAATTATATTTATGATTCAAGTAACAAGTTTGTATCTTTTTCCTTGTCTATGGACAAAGGAGATACTTCGGCAGGATACCTGTCCTGACTAAGGCAGAGAACGAAAGAGCTCCATGAAACCCAAATAGGCAGGGACTATGACCCTCCTCAGCAGGAAGCAGATACAGAAGAGACCTCCCGCCCCTCAACATCCATACTAATAAAAAGTGGGTTCATAGCTCTTAGAAAAAAGGTTAGGCAGTGAAGTTAGATAAGGGATTTTGGGTCCGCCTGCAAAGACCCTGAGATTATCCTATTCAAGAAAGGGGCCGCCCTAGTCAACCCACAATTAAGCAAGCCAAAAGGCATTTCTGGGCTAAAGTAACTCATACAAGGAAATAAGTGAGCAGAAAAATGTGTACTAGTTTCAGCCAGTCACTCGCACCTGCGCAATAAAGACCACAACGACCTTCAATTCACCTATGCCTCATTATACCACGTTATAATATGATGCATATACCCAGAAGTTCATTAATATTACAACCAACTGAATTCTGGGAATGAGCATGTGCAGAAAGTAAAGGATAAGTCTCTGGGTCCTGTTAATCTTAGTTGTTAATCTTCTAAGAAAGGTAACCACCCACAGCAAATAGGGATACAAACCCGAAGGCTTTGTTACTGTGCCCTCGAGCCCTTGAGCTTTCTGAGTCGCTCTTCTCTTTCTTGGGCTGCTTCCACATCTGAAAGTGTACCAGTTGCTTTAATTTCCCTTCTAATAAAGCTATTGTTTTCTTGTAGATTTCAGTGTCTTGCTCAATTCTTTGTTTGAGACATCAAGAGCCTGGACAATGGGTCTAGAGGGGAACCCCACTCTCCGGTAACAGCAATATCTTGTTACCTTCACATTCCTCAAAAATGTACTCAAAACATCATACTCTGGCCTCATATTTTACTTTCCTTTCAACTCTCTGATATCAAAACTTACCTAATTTGTCTCTTATTCTGTAACATCTCATATATGAATGGCTTTCGGTGTTACCCATGCTAAGCAACATTTGACGTTTTAAGACAGGGTGACAAATACTTTCTGGCCTGCCTCAAATTATATCATTGTAAATCATTGACTTATTTTTAAGCACAGGATTATCCCCAAACAGATGCACAATACAACATAAATATTTCTCACCTAACCAAATAACCCTGTAGTACAGTTATAACTCCTTCCCCAGCAGTTATCAGCCTCATCTGGGTACTTGTAAGAAACAGATTTTGAGTTCTAAACACAGTCCTACTGAATCAGAACTGTGAAGATGAAGTCCAGCAATCTGTGTTTTAATAAGCCCTCTTGGAAATTCTGAGGCATTTTAAACTTGCAGACCCACTTTAGTGTACTTCTCTCCAAAGCTTCCTAGGCAGCCTGGATTTTTCCACCAACCAACCCAACTAATGTAGGGAGGAGACAAGAGAATTAAAAATGTTAATAAAGCTACATTCAGAGACTGCGATATGCTGATCAGCCCTGCAGCCAGGCCAGGAGGACATCTTCTGAAGAAAGAAACATTTTTGCTGGATTACTAACAACCCATTCCCTACACCTGTGAAGTGGAAACAGGAACCAAGAATCATTCCCTCTGGCTAAAACCGGAGGAGTGAGGGAAACCTGTGGATTAAGGGCTGGGAACTGCCAGCAGTCCTTTCACTCTACATATTCTTACCTTTTCACACTACATGCTCTTCCCCTTCCTCACTGTATGTCCATATAAAAAGAAATGGGAGCTAAAGAATGACATATAAAGTGAATTTCTTGAACACTCAGCACCCTACTCACTGCCTTTCCACTTCTCCCTTAGTCCCTCTCACTGTCTTTTTCTCTCTGTACCCTTTACTGTTTCTCTCACTCTCTGCCTCTGAGAGGAGACCATACTCTGTGGAGTGTTATTCCTTTTCTAATAAACTTTCTTTTTGACTCCAACTTTGGCATGTGTGTTAAATTCTTTCTACACTCTCCTCCAGAGGACCCTCTTCTTAGGTATAGGGCTTGGTCTCCCCGCCGCTTGGGAAAATTTGCCCTGTCTTACACCATAACCAGATTGTAAATTCCAAAAGAGCAGGGAGTTCATATGCTTATTTATCAATAAACCCTCATCTCTTGTCTTAACTCCTGGTACATAGTGGGTGCTCAGTATGTATTTGTTGAGAACATGAGTGGTTGGCTAAATGCCTACTTCCGTTGTGGTACATAGCATAAGGCTACAGTTTCCTCAGCTCATTCATAGAGGCAAGAGAGTGTGATGTTGAGCGGAGCTTCTTATAAGCTACACTGCTTCTGTTTAAATCTTTGTTCCACTGTTAGGTAGCTAGTCAGACAGGAGTGACAGGGGAACAAAGGAATAGGGGCCCAGCTCTGTAATCATAGACATTTCCCTTAAAGACTTTCTTTAAGGACTTCCCAGACATATCTCCCTTTTAGGGTTATAAATTACCCCAAATCCTAGAGCACAAAGGCCATAAAAGCTGCTGGCCTAAACCAGCTACAAATGCGTGTGCAGAAAGTACTACCCCTAACTTTGGCCTCATTATACCATCATTATACATTCATGACTATGCCTGGAAGTTCATGAATCTAATTGTAACAGACTGAATTCTGGGTAAGCACCTGCACACTAAGCAAAGTTATATAGCAGCCAGGTGTCAATCAAGGTGACCTCACTTGCCAATAACCTAGGAATGTCTTTGGAATTACCTATTACAGCCCAAATATAAGGTAAGCATACCCACTTCTGGGTCCTTTACTTGTTCTCTGGGATCTCCTTCCTCTTGGCCCTTTGGGGCTCCCCTCACTTTTTGCCCTTCTGGGTTCTCTCTTTGGCAGCCTTTTGTGTTTTTTGTTTTTTTTTTTGTTTGTTTTGATTTTTTTTTTTTTTTTTTTTTGCCCTTCTATAGCCATTTTGGCCCCTTTGTGTTGGTTACAGCGCTGGAACCATTTGCTTCCTTGGGGCATTCTTCATCTTTCTAAAATATATTTTTAATAAAACTGTTAAATCTTAATGATCTGTGATTCTTCACTGTGTCATTTGAAGAAGAACCGAGGAAAAATGCTAACCACACGTCTGCACCTTCATTATCCCTCTCCCTCCCTACTACTATTGGGGTGACACCCAAACTCCAATCTGCCCCAATGGTAACACCACCATCTGTCAACTGTATAACCTTTGGCAAGTTGCTCAACCTCTCTCTTTGTGCCTTGAATTTCTCATCTGTACATAGGGATAAAAATTTTACATCAACTTCACAGAGTTTCTTTTTTTAAGTTTAAGTTAGTTGTGATGGTGGTGTTTGTTGTTTTATCACCATAGTTCTCCCTTCCTAAGTGGCAGCCCAGCGACTCTTCATCCCGACCTGCAGATTCTGAAGAGGTCTGAATTGAGTTTGCCCCACCCTTTTGTTAGCATAATATTAAAAGAATTGAATCCTGCAGACATCAGTTCAACTCCTAGCTTTGTTATCATTCTCATCATGATTTATTACATCATTTATTACTTCATTTAATATTTGCATTGCAAATAATGCATTGTGGCAATATTTAAATTGACAATCAGTGTGGTTGCATAAACTATATTCATGATCTGATATAATTTTCATGGTAAATCTTTTCCCTAATCTTTTCTTCTTAACACAAGCCTGTGTTCCTGTTACCTTTACTAAGAGCTCAAACAGTAGTTATGGTTAAACCATTAAAATATAACACATTTTTTTTCTTTTCTTTCTCTTTTTTTCCTGCCACATAGAGTAATGTGCTATTTATTATCTCCTTCTGACTAATCCTCATTTTGTTTTTGATGCTCAGCATTTTCCTTTCTGTGCAGAGCCACAGATTGGCAGGAGTTCAAGAAAAGACTGAAAATGCTTCTTAGAAACTATTTTAATCCCAAACAGTTAACGTTTGGAGAACAGGTTGAAACGTATGTAATATAGGCACTCAAATGTAGGCAATTTTCTCTAAAGGGCAAGAGAGGACAGAGAATAAAGGCCGTGCTTCCCTGAGGTCAAGGGTAAAGAACTGAAGAAATGCCTTCTTTGGTTTTCCAGGGGTCACAATGTCAACTGAAGAATGAAATGATAAGACAAATGGAACCACTTGATAACACCCAAATGAGTGTATTTATTCACACAGTTCAAGCATGGAGCTCTTTTCCCGTCTGCTGACAGCCATTCTGAGCATTATAACAAGATCCAGAACTTGATGTCTAGAAACCCTTAATGATACTCCGCACAAAGTGGATGAAAGGTGACAAGGCTGAGGGGAACGTGAGCTGAAGTTTTGGCTCAAAAATCGTGTGACTTTCAGAGGTTCTTTTTGTTGGCTTCACCCTTTGAATGACACAAAGACAGTATCTCTTGCCCAGTGTTTCTGAAGATAAAAATGGCTATCCCAGAGTTAGAAGTGCCTTCTCTTTAAATAATGCCATTTGTGCTGTTCTTGCAGCACTGCGTGGGACCTGAGGAGCTGCCTCAGATTTCCTTTTCCATAGTTTCAACCTGCCATTTAATCATGTGCTCTCTCTCTCTCTCTCTCTCTCTCTCTCTCTCTCACACACACACACACACACACACACACACACACACACACAATGCTTGGTAAAGCACTGTACATTACAATATCATTGTTAGGCAGAATTATTATTCAGTATCTACCGTGCAGCTATTATACAATGTGATTTTCTGAAAGGAAATACACTAGCACCTTGCAGGATCAGTTAGAAGAAAATATGTGCTAAGGAAGCAGAAATCCTTGTTTAGTATTACAGAAAAATTATGACAAGCCATGAAAATTTCCATAGGCTTTTGTAGCATTCAAATCTTTCCTTTAGGACCAACTTCTATGAAAATACGCTACGCCTGGAATTTTCCCTGTCAAAGCCAGACATATTTTTTTAATTGAATCTTGCTCTGAGAGTACTCATTTTTTTTTTTTTTTCCATTTGTAATTTGCTTTTTATGTGAAGGGAGAGACATTCTGTTTCTCTTCTTTGGGAGGCTGTCATATTCCTGTAAAAACAATCAATGTTAGGCCATTTATCTCTTGCCTCATCAAACTGTGATGTGGGATATAGGTATGTGTATGTTCGCAATACAGATTTTTCATTTCTGCATTTTACAGTCATATTATTGGTGAGTGGCCCTCATTTATTTTCCAGAACATTTCTAAGCTGATGACAACTCTTTAGTCTTTGTTTGTTAACTGTGTCCTGCCTATCTACCTTTTCATGTAATAATTGCTTTCAGGGGATAAAACAGCAATGGAGTAGTGCTTTGTTTAATATTTTTCAAATCAAATATACCATGGCACAACCATCTGTAAAAATACATTTCAGCTTTCATCAAATTCCGCCAAGGCTTTTTTGAGGATTAATAATTCCTTCATGTCAGTGTTCTTCTATGGCTTATGTAATATTGTTGGGTAAAGACTGAGTTACATTTATGTTCTGATTCAGGTAAAAAAATAAAAGGCTTATTCAGGGGAGAAAAAAATGAAATATTTTCACACCTAGATATTTGTTACTTTCAGAACAAGTTTCTTTGGAATAAAAATTATTGTTGAGAAGCTTTTCTTGGTGGAAAATGTGGAAGCAAAGCCATATTTACTTTTCCTGTATGTGAAGTCCAATTCTCTATCAAGGGAATAGTCTCTAGCAGAACTGCATGCATACTAGCAAAATGGGGACTGCCTTTCAAAGGCTATTTTCTTTGGTTGCTTCTGGGGAAAGGGGGTTGCGTCTCAATTGTTTTTCTCAGTAATTATGACTCCTATCCCTTCTGGTCATCTTCATGGCCCACATACCACTCTCCTCCCTTTCATTGCCCAAAGCCCTATTAACATAGAGCTGTTCCGCGTACCAGCGGCTGGGAGGTGGAGTAGGCTGTGGCGGGGACTGCAAGATAGTATAGAACATGATGCAACTAGAATTTAAAGACACATCACTATCTTTCAAAGTTCCTTGGCAACTGCTTCTAATAGGAATTTCTTACAGGCTGTTTGGAGACTCAGGTCCTGAACTCTCATCATATTGCCAGAGCTCTTGTCCCCAGACTGCCACAATTTTCTCTTTAGGTGTTTTGATAGGAAACAGGACATACTAAAATGTGGTTATTGAAAAGAATGCAGTGAGGGGACTATTTCTTTTGAGGTCAGAAGCCAGGTATAGAGAAATGAACTATGTACAGTCAGTTGTGTTCTAACACTTGTTTCGAAAACACCTATTTGTTCCAACACCGTTGATGTATTTGGGAACAATTTGAGCATAGTTTTGTATTTGCTTATGTGTGATTTTACCCGTGAGAAACATTAGGTGAACAAAGAAATTGGCACCCAGTTGAACCAAGCAGTGTAGGAATAACCAAAATGCACACCCTCTTCCCCTAAACATTCACCACAGTGTTATGCACCAGAACATCCTCATCTGGTGTGACAACATTCTGTCTCATTTCAGATAAGCCTCCTGTAGCCACTTCACATAGCTCATGGCTATAACCTTTCTGAATCTCACTTCCACAAACAAATTCTTAGTTCTTTTTCAAGGTAAGATGCAATGTTTATTGTATTTATATATTTCTTACTCATGTAACAAGTACAACATCATTTTTATTAGCTTCCTATCTTTTCTAAATGTCACTGATACAGTTTTTGTGTTTGTGCCTCTAATCCCATTTTTCCCATAAATCCCGTGATTTTTCTTGCACAATTTTGCATAGCATGATGAATTTCAGGAACTCATATGTTACTTAAAGCAGAACTGACTGTATGTTGAAGCACTCTGTGGCTGGCAACAGGAGGGAGCTGTTACACTCTTAGGTCTGAAGGACAAGGGCAGAGAAGCAGTCTCTGGAACCCTGAGGGAAAGGGGTACTGTAAAAGGTTGCCTATCTTCCGCTAGCCAGAGCCCCAGTATAAAGAGAGCCTACAGAGTAAGTACCCTGACCTCTCCCTACTCCTAGTTGCCAGTCTTTGGCAGAACTTCCTATTGGCAGAACCCGATTAGGAGCCAGTGGGCTAAGGGGTCTGTTTAATGGGTCCATAGAAGGCAGGTTAAACCCATAGAGTGGGGCAGTATGGAGGGATGGATCTGAAGGCATCCACTTGCCCAATGCCTTTGGGAAATCACTTTTTAAGGAATTGTTTTTATTTATGTAAATTATGTAAATCAATCTTATTCTCTTTCTGGATTACTCGTATCTAGCCTGGGGGATGGAGGAGACACATAATGGTGTTTTTCTGAAGAAAGAGAAATTTTCTGCCACAGAAGATGAACTGTACTCTTTCTAGTCCAATTCAAACAGTAGCCAACTTAGAAAAAAAAACATATTTTTTCCCACTTCTTATTACATGTGCCTACATATGTGTATTCATGGTCACTTTCATATGAACCCCTGAGGACAAACATGTTTTTACCTTTAATACTTGAATTTTACCCAAATTGGTTGAATAATGTTAAATAATTCACTATTTCTCATGCTTGGTCAACATAGGGAGAAAATACTTTTGGAACTTTAACCATGTTAAAACTGAGAAAATATTGGGTGGTGTTTGTTTTTGATGATGCATGTCTCTTCTTTAGTTATACTAAGGTGTAAGAGAGAAATACTGAGGCAATGGTATATTCACTTGATTACATACCTCCCCTTCAATTAGTAGATTCATTTTTTATAGTATTATACGATAACTAGCCATTTGCTTCTAATGTTTAACTAGTGTAGTTGGAGGTGAGAGTGGAGTGAAAATTGGCTTGAAGTGAGCTTCTGTAGGTAGTGCTGATTTTCCAGATGCCTCAGCTTGATCTGAAATTCAGAGGAAACTATGAGCTCATAATCTTAAGGATAATTATACAAAAAGATATTAGAAGTTAAAGGAATAAATTGTCATTGATTAGGATTTATCTTCTCTGCCCAGAAACAGTCTGCAAATAAGAGGAGTGATGTTTCACACGGTCCTATAGAATTAAGATGTTCACTTGAGAAAATTAAATACAAAAAATTTTCACTTTCAAAGGGGATGAAAATATATAACTTAAAAAAATTCCCCAATGTTTCCTTTTTAAAAAGAAATGACTCAAGTCTTATTCTTTCATAAGTAATATTTATTCCAACATTAGCTATAATTTACTGGGTTTTTTTTTTAAGATAAAGTGAAGTGAATAGCTCATACAGATTAACTTATTACTGGGAAAGTAATTTGATGAAATTGATAATGTTAAAAAGGATAATAAAAATGCAGATTTAGACCTTTACAGGAGGCTCGTGTACTTTTTAAACTGAGATATAATTCATACAACATAAAATCCACCTTTTAAAGTGTTCAATTCAGCGGGGTTTTTTTTAACATATTCACAAATTTGAAGATTTTCTTCTAGTGGTTTTGTAGTTTCATCTCTTATATTTAGGGCTTTGATCCATTTTGAATGAATTTTTGTGTATAGTGTGAAGAAAGAACATTCTATTACATGTGGCTATTAAGTTGTCCCAGCACCATTAGTTGAACAAAGGGATTATTTTCTTCTTAAGTTGTCTTGACACACTTTAGTCAATTGAAAGATCAATTGACTAAAAATATATAGGTTTGTTTCTGGACTCTCAATTATGTTCCAGGCTCATGGACTTTTAGTACTAGACAGGCTGTTTTGGTCCTGATCTATAGGAGTTGTGCACTCAAATGGCTGTCAAGTGTAGTCATGCATAAATGGATGCAGTGGGCCAGGTATACTTGGGGAATATTGGCTTTACCCAATGGATGCCATTTGGGAATACAGAATCAAGTTAGTCATATCTTTTGGTTTCTCAAAAGAAGCCAGAAATTGTATTTTTTTTTCTGGCATAATGTCTTGATTTATGTTTAGGTGACTAATTCAGTTAAAAAAAAATGCTGACTAGCCAAAGAAAACACATCTTTAGGCTGTACTTGGCCCATAAACCATCAGTTTTTTTTTTTTTATCTCAAACACTTCAACTCTTTCATTTGTATAGATAAAATGGACAAGTATCAGAAAGTTTAGGTGACTAATTCTAGGTTTCATTGATAGTTTGTGGCAGACTCAGAACTAGATATTGGAATTTGTGCTTTCTATCTCCCAGTTTAATATGACCAGTACACCAAAATTCTAAGAATTCACTATTTTTCTAATAATATTTTCTTATTATCATTAAAATACATTGTGTTTTCCTTTAATAGTTTTTTAAAAACCTTGAGATCTAAACAAATATTTAGTTGGGAGCTATGTCAGTAACCATTCTCCATTGTAATCATTTAAAAGAAAATATCTGACTTGTTTTCAGAAGTGCAGTAGAAAAACTTTATTTTTTTTCCTCTGATAGTAGACAAAAAAGTAGTACATAACTCTCCCTCATTCCAAGGACACACACACACACACACACACACACACACACACCCTTCTTTCCAGCCAACGATGAACAAGGCATGCTTCTAAGAGTCTTCCCTCCATTGAGAGAAGGATTAGAACTCATTGTTCTCAATTTTTCCTGCTTTGTTTTGTGTTCAAAGCTTTTTCAAGAGCAGACATTTCCTTCCTTGAGATCCTCTCAATAGCATATTTTCTTATTCCAATAACCACTCCTGGAAGGACATTCCCAACTCCCACGCCAGATCTACTGAAGAAATGTTAGTCTCTGATAATATTAATGCACTCTATTTCCCAACTCTTTCACACTTGCCTGATTCAAAAATGTAAAGAAGGTGTGCAGAGAATAGTTATGGGACTACTAAAATGAATAAAAAGTATGGCAATCGAAGAGACAAATATGTGAAGCAGAAAGAAAAAAGTTATAACTAAAGGTGCAAATGATAGACTGAAGTGAAATTGAACAGTGACTTCTATTTGAGGAGTTAGGCAAGACTTCACATTGTGTGGGCATTTGCTTATCTAGACTAAGTAATTAGCATCCACCAAGACAAAAACAGGCAAACATGTAGAAATTCAGAGCTAATGGATTGCATCTACTCTAGGTTAGATCAGGCCAAAGATTAATGAAGAATTCAATCATCTTAAATCCTTTACCTATTTACCATCAATCATCTATATGTTTGATATTTAGACAAAACAATTGTGTAATTGATGGAATTTTACTTTTATTATTGATTATTTTACTTTATTATTGATTATTTGGAATAATCAATAATATGCAGTTTCTCAAATCTTGAGAGAAAACTCTATTGCCCTCCTAGTTTACTTTCAAATGGCAGGAGAGACTTTGGAAGTAATCAAGAGTTTGTTAGGGGAACGTAAAGAATAAGATAGCCAAGTCATTTTACCTTAGGTAAATATGTTTATGGCAAGATATCTTTACTACTTTATAAGATTCTTGTTTTTTTGTTTGTTTGTTTGTTTGTTTTATTCTGTTTTTACTTTCCCAGAGGACCTCATTGTTCTTGAACATTTAAAGAAGAGATGGTGTGTTGGTCTGAGAAGTGAATGCCAAGATGAATTTAATTAGGAAAATACTTATGAGAGAAAATGGGGAAAGAACTGGTAAGGTTAGGAGTTGTCAGATGGTGAAACTTTCCCAAGTGAAGGAAGAGAGAAGTGTGTATAGAAGCATCTTAGATTGCTGTGCTGTCTACGGAAAGTTTGGCAAAGGCACTGAGGAATACTTTGCTATCGAAGGAAGGTTTGATAAAGCCACTGAGGAAGGAGTCCTAGAGCCAAAGTTAGCAGTTAGAGGAGTGCCATGTCTACCAGGGATGGGATTGCTTTAGTATCTCCACCATCCCCAGATTGTAGGAGCAGCTTGTGGGAAGTAAGGGCTGGGTGAAATATGGTAGTGAATTTCAGAGTGCAGCTTTTAGATTTTGGTTAATTACATTCTCTGTAGTTGGAAGTCTTTGAAGTGCAGTCTCATGTTAAATGGTAATTTTGTTAAGATATAGATTAGCTGTACTAAAAGTCCCCATAATACAGTGGTTTAAACCACAGAGAATTTTATTTATTTCTCAAATTGGGATTTCAAGCTAGGTATTGGGGACCCAGGCTCCTTCCATCTTGTTCTACCACCCTAAGATGATACCATTGTTCACATAAGGGGTGGCAGCACAGATGGCTCACTAGCATGTCTGCATTCCAGCCAACTGGATAGAGGAGAGAGAGCAAGGGTGGTGGCACCTTTCCCTTGAAGGGCATGAAGTGAAAGTTGCACACCCCCCTTTCTGCTCATATTTTATTTACCAGAGCTCAGTTATTAGTTACCTATGGCTTAGTTACCTATGGCTGCTATAACAAATTACCACAAAATTTATGGTTTAAAATAACAGAAATGTATACCTTCACAGTCCTCTTTCAGTTACACTGAGCTAAAATTGAGGTCTCTATATGGCTGCATTCTTTCTAGAGGCTCCAAGAGAGAGTCTTTTTGAATATCCTAGCCTCTGGTAACTGGCAGCATTTCTTGACTGTGACTGCATCACTCCAATCTCTGCCTGTATGGTCACTGCTTGATCCTCTTCTGTATGTCATCTCCCTTTGCCTCTATTCTATAAGAACACTTGTGACTGCCTTTAGGAAGCACCTGGACAATACAGGATACTCTTCCATCTCAAGATATTTAACTCAATCACATCTGCAAAGGGTCTGTTACCCTATAAGACAGCATTCATGTTCCAAGGATTAAGACCTGTATAATTTTGGAGGTCATAATTCAGACTACCACACCCATCACACAGCAACACTTAGCTACAGGGAAGTATAAGAAATAATAGTCTTTTTCTGACTGCTATGCACCTAGCACAAATTAGAGGCTTCTATTACTAAATGTAGAGAAAGAGAATGGATATTGCATTTTTATCAACCATCTCTTTCTCAGAAGATTCTTAGAAATAGTGTAGTTTGAATCTTAGAGCAAAAAGCTTTAGATCAACTCTAATTTCTGTATTTTATTGTGTACTTTGAAATCCAAAAGAAGTTGCTGTGGAAGTGCATTGTTTTTACCTGCCCATCATTTGTCATGCATTGCTCACTTTTTCTGGTGACAGTGCCTTGATTTTCCTTTGTGCAGATACCCTCTCCCAAATTTGTCTGTTTGGTATATGGCATGCAGCCTAGTTCTGGCCAATTTGCATTTTGCATTGGTTCAAGGTTGGGCCTGACATCCAAAGTCATCAGACCTTTATGGAATGATGGTGAAAGCGATGCTCTTTTTCCACTGAGATTGCTGTACAAGTACGGCGTGCTAACCAATTGCGCCATTGGAGCTCCAGCCCACTGAGATTGCTGAACAGATAGAACTGCTGATAATCATCTTTCCACTGGATGTGAAAAGCCCATTCAAGAGTGGAGCTAACCTACAGGAGAATGAGCTGAAGAATGAGGACAAACACGTTATTGATGATATGAGTTAAGCACCTAGATTCAGTCATACCTGAACCAGATATACTCCCGGACTTTTTAAGTGACCCAGTAAGTGGCTCTGTCCTATCCCTGTGTTTACCTGTTATTTTGCCATGTGGTTGGGTTTTGTCACTTGAAACCAAAAGGCCTCACTAATGCAAAGCCGAATGATATGCTGAAGAAAATGCATCAATTTGTAGATTAAGTCAGGGCTAAAATTCGAATGTCTTTCCTTTTAAGCTATTCTATTATGCTGCCTTTCCTTAATTTCACATAATGCTGTTGAACAATTTCTCTTGATTCTGCTAGAAAGTGGACGTCATTTAGTTCCTTTAGCCAATCTTGATTTTTAAAAATAGCTTCAGTTTTTACATGATTTCTTCTCTTTTGACCTACAAGTTTCAACAGCTTATGGAAGGAACATCATTGACAAACAGAATTTGTGACAGCATTGAATACTCTGGCTTTCTTTGGGAAATAAGGAAGGAAAAGAGGGTAATTTCAAAATGTCAACAAGAAGTAAAAAAGAGATTGACAATTTTTTTGTTGTTGTTTCGGTATATTTATAATGTAATAAAAACTTTGTTCTGTAGTTATTTAATCCATGTGGTTGATATTAGACTTTTCAGTCAGAATTGTCCATGTCTTTAAGAGGCTCTGAAGCTTTTTATTTGAGCCTTCGCTAAAATACTGAGCTCAACATTCCTCCTGAAGTTCTTTCAAGACCGTTATTACGAATAGTCTAGTTTTAAGAAATTCCAGATGAATTGTGCAAACCAAGATGAAAGACAAAGCATACAAGCAGCTGTGCACAATAATTATGCAGAAGTATGCAAATTTTAATCCCAGTGTAGATTGAAATGTTAACCTTATGTTTCAGTGATAATAATAACTACTCTGATCTAATAGTGAGCCAAGAGGTGCAAAGGGCACTAGGAGTCAAGAATTAATAAATAACGAAGGCTTTTTCCCCCATGATAATTTTCTGAATACCTTATTGTTCAGTGCAGTTTATCATAGAAACAGATATTAACAATGACATGTTCATGGTACAGGTACCTGTCACTAAATGTAAACCTGTTTTACAGAAATTTGATCCTTAAGCTTCCATAAACCAGAAGAATGAAATTTTTTAAATTGGGAGGGGAAAAATAGAGAAAAGAAGCTAAAGGGCTTGAGGCAATATTAGGGAGAAGACTTCAGAGCTGGACAAGTGCTTTAAAGTTCTGGAAATAAGAATAGCTGTCATTAATTGAGTACTCACTATGCACCAGGCACAATAAAACACTTTATAGTTACAATATCATTAAAACCTCAGAATTGCCCTGTGGTTAGGGAAAACAGAGGCTTTCCTATGGTATTAAAGCTGGAAATGGATGGGGCAGAATCTGTTCAGGTGTATCAGAGCTCGTAAACACTCTGCCACTTTGTAGGTGCCCTGAAACTTCATCCTGTAACACTCACTATGCCACGATCCAGAATGCTACATTTATCTCCTACACAATCAAAGTCTGTCAGATAGACTTTGGAATATCTTTTTTTCAAATCTTTCTTTTTTGATTTCTTTTAGGTATTAAAAATCAGTGTTTATTTTGCAAAGCAACATAGAAGTAACTCTTCTTTTAAAAATAAAATTAAATATTGCAGGTAGACTAGAGTTTGCTTTGTCTATTGCCACTAGAATTATTCTTTTTTGCCTTTTTGTTGAAACCCTATGATGACCAGGCTCACCCTGGCCATGCTTAACACCCACTTCTTAAGCTGGGAAAGACTAGGAAAGCTCTTCAGGAGGATTCTAATGAGGTCCTATCTTTCTCAGAGCCTTTTAGTTTGTAGTTCAAACATCTTCAACATACCTTTTTTGCCTCAGGTTCTGACATAACTTCCAGTCACAGCCATCATGCTGACTCCTAGCTAGTAGAGAAGGAAAAAAAAGGAAGAAGAAGGTATGCTCATTCTCTTTAAATATATGAATTGAAAGAGACATGCATCACTTCTGTTCACATCTCCGTTGTTCAAAGCAAATCACAAGGCTATATTCCCTGTGTGCTGGTATGCAGTTACAGCAGATATTGTTAATAGTTACCCAATATCCATTCTTCCTTTCTCTTTTGGGTAATGGGTTCCCTATATTTTAGCTGGACAAATTGCCTCCGGGCAAAACTCTACATTCTGCAGCTTCCCTTGCTGCAGTCCTGGGATCTAGCCAGTACCTTTTTCTTCTGGCCTGGCAAAACTCTCTGTCTCAAAGCTGACTAGGCAGTCTGTATGGCTGTATGGCTCGTATCTGTTTCCAGAATATGCTCACCCTAGCTACAAGAGAGACTGAGAAATATTATCTTCAATCAGTTGGGAAACCATATAATTATTTAAAAATTGAGTGTTTTTTATGATAGGAAGAAGGATAGGATGGAAATTGTAAAATAATTGAAATCTCCATTACATTTAGTCAAAATACATGTGATGCAGCTAAATCAATGCTCAGAAGGGAACTTTGTAATTGTAAATATGTGTGTATTTGTTTATATAAATATATATACATATATATACACACACACATACATTTAAAAAAGAAAAACAGTAGAAAAGTAATTAACCAAGAACCCAGCTCAAGTTAGAAAGAGAGTAAATCCAAAGAAAATAGAAAGAAGAGACTAATAAATATAAGAGCAAACATTAATGAAATAGAAAAAAAGCAATAAATATGATCTATAAAAGCAAAGGACAGTTCTTTGGAAAGATGAATGAAGTTGACAAGCATCTGTCAAGACTGCAAAGAAGGAAGGCATGTGGAAACAAAATTGAGGAAAAAGTGGACATTATTAAATATAGAATAGTGACTTAAAACATTGTAAGTGTAATTATGAATAATTATATACCAATAAATCTGAAAACATGTAAAATTGATGTTTGTCTAGAAAAAAATATAAATTACCAACATTGATTTTAGCAAGGAAAAGGGGCTTAGAAAGCTATTAAAGCACTTGATTTAGGAGTCAAACATCTATCCACCCTCACCTCTCCCCGCAACCTCCACTCATGTCCCAGATGGTGTTCAAGTTGAGTTTTGCAACACCGTTAACAGAACAAATAAATTCTAGCTTCTATGAATTGATTAACATTCTGCAAAAGGAAAACCTCCTTAAATCCTGTTTGTTTGTTTGTTTTTTTCAATTATAGGTGACATTCAATATTATTTTATATTAGTTTCAGGTGTACAGCATAGTGATTAGACATTTACATAACTTAGGAAGTAATCCTGTCGATAAGTCTAATATCCACCTGGCACCATACGTAGTTAATATAATATCATTGACTATATTCCTTTACATCCCCATGATTTTTTTGTAACTGCTAATTTTGTACTTCTTAATTACAATTTTCACTCATCTACCCAACTCTTTTCTCATCTAGCAACCATCAGTTGTTCTCTGTATGCATCTATGAGTCTCTTTCTGTCTTGTTTGTTAATTTTGTTCTTTAGATTCCATATCATTTATTAAATAGACTGTCTTTAGCTCATTGTATATTCTTACCTCCTTTGTCATAGATTAATTGATCGTATAGGCATGGGTTTATTTCTGGGTTCTCTATTCTGTTCCATTGATCTATGTGTCTTTTTATACCAGTGTCATGTCATTTTGATTACTATAGGCTTGTAGTATAGTTTGATATCAGGTAACGTGGTGATTTTAACTTTATTCTTCTTTTTCAAGATTGCTGTGGCTATTTGGGGTCTTTGTAGTTTTATATAAGTTTTAGAATTATTTGTTTAGAATTATTTGATTCGCTAGTTAAAACAAACATTTCATACTACTATAAGATATTTATGAGGGAAGCCAGCTTCAAGTTATATGGGAACTTTCTGTACTATCTTCACAGTTTTTCTGTAAACTAAAATTGTTCTAACAAAATCTGTTTAAAAATTATCTTGGCTGTTATATCTGACTTGTAAAGATATAATAAGATAAAGCTAATAAAGTGTTTAGTTATTGATTTTAATAACTTCTTTATACTTTCTATATTAAAATTCTATCATAAGCACATATTACTTATATCATCAGAAATTTCTTTTTCTAAGAAAGAACCTTCTACCTAATCTGCTATAAATTTAGAGTGAGACAACTCAATGGCAAGTGGCAATGGAAAGATTTGTTTTTGTGTTAAGTGCTCCAGAAGGTCTAGCCCTTCTTGAACTAATTCTTCATCTGAAGGATTTATGAGGCACTTATTCTCTCCAGAGGCCAGCATGTAGGTTCATTTTACTTCTAAGGTTGACACCAAGGAGAAGAAACAGAGAAGAAAAGGTCGACCTATGGACAAAGTTCTGACCACTATCTTTATGAAGTCAGATACTGTGTCCTCTGAGTCTCAAGAGTGAAGTGTAGGATTGGGACCTCCAGAAGAGAGAAGAATGCATGGAATAGAAATTATAAAAGTTTTCTAGGAAATTTTAAAGTGATAAATATGGGAACATCAACTAACTCTAAGGGTTCATTTGAGGATGAGAGAGGCACTAAGAGGCCTGGTACACAGGAGTGTTGAATGGGCAGATGTGGGCATGACCCACATTTAGAAAACAGTATGGCAGTTATCACTAAATTTGAAGGGAAGAAGTCAGGAGGAATCATCTATTAAATATTATATTTTTAAGAAATTTTTGATGTGCAGAATTATATACCAATCTCAAGTGAATAAGACCATGCTTCTTAGTAGATATAGAAAGCAAGGAAAGCAGCCAGTCTAGAAATATCTTGTGTGCTGCCACATTTTGGGAGATATTGTGGTCTCACAATACTGAAAATAGAAAAATAGTGCAATACAAGCCTGTCACGCTCATTACACTGAAATGACCCCATGAGAAGGAATTAGTTTAGACTGACTTTTTAGGAAAGCAATAGAAACTAAATGTTCTTTTGACCATTAATGTAGCAATTTTTATCTCTTGTGCTTTCTCTTCTTTCTTTTCTGTCATTTTCTACTTTTTTTCTACTATTAAACTAAAACTCTGTTAATTGCTTGAAAGCTCTTTGTACAAGTCCTCAGAAATCTACACATTTATTTATTTATTTATTTGTTTAATGGTGTGATAGAACCCACTTGTACTAGAAAAAAGAATTCCTAGCAAGTAAATCTATAGCAAATATAGTTAATGGTTAATGTTAGAAACATTTATTTTAAAGTAATGGAGGAATATAAATAAATATTTCCCTTGGACATTATTTGCATTTAATATTAAGTAGACATTCTTGTCAAATAAGTAAGAAAAGAAAAACAATATTAAAAGTAAAATTATCATTTATATGCATATGATTGTCAACCTTGCAAATATGAGATTCTGAAAACTATTCAACAAAACTTAGAGAGTTCAGCAAATTTGCAGAATATAAACATAATAACTAATCCATAAAAAACTACACAATCCTTAGAAGCAAACCTAAAAATAGACATGCAAGACATTTAAGAAAAAAATAATTAAAAATTATTCAAAGATACAAGAAAATCTTAAGTAAATGAGAAATCCCATTCTTAGATAGCAAGACTCAGTATGATCCCTATATCAATCTTCCTCAATTTAATGTATAAATTCAATGCTATAATAAAGTCAAGACCTAAAAAGGATTATTAAATTCCTATATTTAATAAGACTGTAATAGTTATATCTCATTTCTTCTAAACATTAAGCATATACTTGTTATGGGTTGCCTTTTTAATTTTTTTTAAAAGGGTAGAAATAGATTGTTACTAATAAAACAGCTTCTCATTGACACTTTATTTCTAAATGACCTGTAAGTATCTAGAAAAGATTGCGTCTCAGATTCCCAAATTCATTGTAATTCTCAAGCTAAGTGTTGGGAAGTTTGACTTTTTAAAAATAAAAAGTAATAGTTTTAAAAAATGCAACCATTATTTTATAATAAAAATAAAAATCTTTTGGGATCTATGGGAGAAATGTTATAAAAATAATAGCTAACGTTTAGAAAGCACTTTTTCTGTGCCAGGCAGTATGTTAAAAGCCTTGGGTAGATTTTCTCATTTAGACTTCAAAGTAATATGGCATTATTAATTATTCCCAATTTATTGGTGGGGAAATTGAAACTCAGAGAAATTATGGAACTCATAAGGTCACCTTATGCATAACCAATGGTGAGAGCAGGGAGACTGAAAATAGACTTGGGCTTTTCAATACAAAGTGTCACAGTCTCGGAATTATAATTCTTATTTGCTTATATTACAAAACAGGATAGGTTAGAAATTGAGAGACCTATATCCTGGTCCATGTTTTATAGCAGTATACTCAGAGGCTAGTTCTGAGTTAGTGTATTCATAAACGAATAATTTATTGAATGCCTAATATATGCAGGAGACTTTTAGAAGTACTGGGAGAACACAGAATCCTTATCCTCCAGGAACCCATGGTCTTTCAATAGTAGTAACTATTGTAGGCTTTGGAGAAAAATCTATTTAAGTCTCAAAGTCTTAGCTGTGATTTTCTTTATATACAAAATCTAATATGACTGTCTTATTCTGAATGGGTAATACCTCTTTCTCTTGGCAGTGACAGAACTGAAAATTTTCAAGAACTTTCCATAGAATATATTAAGTGTTCAAGACAGATACATTGGTAATTCTGCTCAAGGTACATAATTACAACACAGACATTATTTTATAAAGCACAAACACCAGCAGATATATTTTTGAGTTAGAACTGAGTATGAAAATCTTCAGGTTAAAAAACAGTATTGTATTATTTAGTGCCTTCCATTTTTAGAGGACACTACAAAAATGTAGTTATTTGGACTTTTGATAATGTAGATGTACTTTAAAATAACTGCGACAAAGAATTTTATTCTAGAATTATCTTTTGATAACAAAAAAAAATTTACACATTTGGGTTATTGGCATATCTTTAGACATAGCAAATTATATGATTTTTTTGCCCTAGTTATGTCAATCCTGGTCATGGTACACATTATGCATTTGGGGGGTGATTTCTTTCCTCAGGTACTTATTATGAGGTTAGCTCATCCTCCTGGCCAAAATTATTTTATTAGCTTCCTCTAAACAAAGTGTTATTTTGCCAGGTCTGTCACAGGTCACTGCTTAATTATAGCTCAGGGTAGCATTTACCTTTTTTACCAGGCCCAAAGCCATACCAGTACATTTCAGACACCATATATCATGTGCTAGATCAGTAGTTCTCAGCAGAGGGGTGATTTTTCCCGTCCATTGGATATAGGACAATGTCTGGAGACAGTTAATATATTACAACAGGGAGGTGGAAATACTGCTGGTATCTAGCGAGTACAGGCCAGGGATGCTGCTAAACATTTTACAATGCATAGAATAACCTCACAACAAAAAATTAATCCACAGCAAGGAATTCTCTGGCCCAAAATGTCAATAGTGCTGAAGTCAAAAAACTGTTCTAGAAGGAGAATATAGCACAGTCAGATAATTTTTTTTTTCTGTTAGCTTTTACATGGAATACCTAAAATTACTTAATACATTTGAATTTAAGGTTCGAATATTTTCATCCAATTCACAGAGAATCCATGACAGGTTAAATATGTGGGAAGGACTTTCCTAATCTATGTAACCTCTCCATGACTTTTGGTCATGGCATGGGGCTAAACCTAGAACCAGTTTTCAGAGAGAAAAATTCCCCTAGGCCCTCACTTTTCCAATCCCCTCCTCCTTTCCCAATCCCCTCCTCCTTTCCCAGCTGTACTTTTGTCTATTAAACACAGCTTTGCCAATAGGACTTCCTCTAATGATGAAAATATTTTCTATATATGCTTTTCAATATGATAGCTACTAGCTGCATGCGGCTATTATGTACTTGAAATGTCACTAGTGTGCCTAAGGAATTGATTTTGAAATTTTATTTAATTTTAATTAAGTCAAAGCAAATAGCCATGTGTGGCTAGTGTCTAACATAGTGGACATTGCAGATTTCATATTTTCATACCCACCTGTCCAGGTCAAATCTCTTCTGAGGTCTGACGTCAAGCATAGATCATTATCTTTTTCAACTCCCTCACATTTTGTTTCTAATTTTTTGGAGAGGGATATTTGGACCCTGAAAGGAAAGGTGGGAATGAGGTTTTCAGGAATACCAGAAAGAGAAAAAAATTTGTGTAATTTAAACTTTAAAACTTAGATTCTTTAAATTTATAAACCTCTATGATATTAGGCTGGTCTCCTACATATCATTTTCCTAAAAGAGTGCCTCTTTCTGTACTAGACTCAAGTACTCACACAAGTTCCTTTCTATTACAGTGACAAAACCTCCTTAAGGAGAAGTCTGGACCTTCCAATGACAAGAGATTCTCATTCCAACAGAATATATAAGTACATTGCTTTTCCTTCCTCTTCCTCCACCAAACTTCTTTTGTTTTCAAGTTCCTCTGTCCTTCCCCACCCACACACACTCTCTTCCCCTTTTGCCTCTCCACCCTTTCCCTTCCCTGTCTCCTGTCTCCCTCTCATTTCCTCCCTTCCCCTTTCACTTATCCCTCTCTCTCCCTCTTTTTCCCCTATCTCTTGGGTTACAAACCCTCTACATGATGATTTCTTCTACCTTAAGAAAAGAACTCATTATATATTCTTTGAGATTGCATATCTATGCCTAACTGGCTAAAATGGAAAAATATTTATAACTGTGCCATCTCTCTTTACAGGATCAGATACATATGTGGTTAGTCTAGATTCTCTTAAAAGCAGGCACCAAGACAGGACTAGATGTACAAGCACTTTATTGAGAGAAATACCTGTGAAGGAAAATGGGGAAGGCTCTCGAGGAGGTGGGAAGAGCCATCAGACTGCATGCAAGTCTGATCCTGTGAGAAAAGAAGGAAAGATAGAAACCTGGGTAGAAAGAGTCTAGACTGCAGTTCTCTTTAGTATGGCTAAAGGGGAATGCTTGAGCCACAGTTGTCCATCAGAAGAGCTTGCAGGAGCAGGTTTGCATCAGTGTCCCTGCTGTGCTCACTTATTGGCTGAGAGCCAATAGGAAGAAAGGGTAGTGCATTAGTAGGTCAGAGCTCAAATTCTATAAGCAATGACTAACTGTGCTCCCTGGTGAAATGACCTCAAATTCCAAATTATAAGGATATAAACGAAGGCCACTTTCCTATAGGTCATTTAAAAGTCTATCTAGAAGTATTCATTTACATGCAGATAGAATGTTCATTACCATTAGTCTTATCTATTATTAAAATGGGTTAAGTAGGATTTTAATTTAACATCTTAATGACTATCGATCCTTGATTTAGAAGTTGAAACTTCAAGTCTTCTGAAAGCCCTTTAATTCAGATATTCCATTCATTCCAATAGTTTTATACCAACTTCTGCTGACAAATCTGTCCTAGGTTTTAAGCGTGTTGAAGGTAAAAACTGCATTATCTATCTTTTTTATTTTAATATATCTGGCATAAAGTATTCATTTATTCAGGAAATATTAATTGACTCTATGCCTGGTTCTGGGATGCAAAGGTAAATGAGAGAAATACAGCCTATGCCTTCATGGGTCATATGTTTAGTAGAGAGAAAGGACAATATTAAAAAGTACTAAGAATCTAGTAGGATGACTACTTTCCTGTGGAGAGACAGTTAAGTGAAAATTTGAAGGAATTGATCTGGGGAAATGGGTGGAGTAGACTTCAGGCAGAAGGAATACATGTGTGAGAAGAGTTTGAGGACTGGGAAAACCTGAAAGCAACTTGTTGCAGTAATAGTGTACTGTGTGGAAAGGCAAATTGCCAAAATAGTCTACCTCGGAACAAACCAGTGTTTTATCAGGTCAGTGATGGGGCACTATAGGTATACCTAGTTTTATTGTACTTCCCTTTACTGGGCTTCACAGATATTGTTTTTTTGTTTTGTTTTGTTTTGTTTACAAATTAAAGATTTGTGGCAAACTGCATCAAGTAAGTCTATTGGCAACATTTTTCCAACAACATTTGTTCTCTTCATGTCTCTGTGTCAAATTGAGGCAAATCTCTCAATGATTCAAATTTTTCATATTTATTACATCTGTTATGATGATCTATGATTAGGGATCTTTAAAGTTACTATTGTAATTTTTCTGGGGCACTATGTATTTAGTGAATGTAATTGACAAATCTTGTGTGTGTTCTGGTTGCTCCACCAACTGGCTGTTCCACCACCTTTATCCTTCTCCTCAGTCCTCTGTATTCCTGAGACACAATAATATTGAAATTAGGCCTGTTAATAATCTTATAATGACCTCTAAGTGTCCTATGTGTCTCATTTTAAATCAAAAGCTAGAAACAATTAAGTTCAGTGAGGAAGGCATGTCAAATGAAGAGACAAGCTGAAAGCTAGACCTCTTGTGCCAAACAGTTAGCTAAGTTGTGAATGCAAACGAAAAATTCCTGAAGAAAATTAAAAATGCTATTCCAGTGAACACATGAATGATAAGAAAGCAAAATAACCTTATTACTGATAATGTGGAGAAGGTTTTAGTAGTGTAGATAGACCACACCAGCCATAACATTCCCTTTAAACAAAGCCTAATCCAGAGCAAGGCCCTAACTCTCTTAAATTCTATGAAGACTTGAGAGAGGTGAGGAAGAAAACTTTGAAGCTAGGAGAGGCTAACACAGCTGATATCTTTAAGATGAAGCCAATATTCATCTACTACCCCCATAATCCCATAGCCCTTAAGAATTATGCTAAATCTACTCTGCCTGTACTCTATAAATGGAACAACAAAGCCTGGATGGCAACACATCTGTTGACAACATGGTTTACTGAATATTTTAAGCCTACTGTTGAGAGCTACTGCTCAGAAAAAAAGATTCCTTTCGAAATATGACTGCTCATTGACAATGCACCTGGTCACCCAAGAGCCTTGATGGAGATATACAACAGGATTAATGTTTTCATGCCAGCTAACACGACATTCATTCTGCAGCCCATGAATCAAGAGTAATTTTGACTTTCAAGTCTTATTATTTAAAAAATACAATTTCATAAGGGTATAGCTATCATAAATAATAATTCCTCTGATAGATCTGGGCAAAGCAAATTGAAAACATCCTAGAAAGGATTTACCATTCTAGATGCCATTAATAATATTTGTGATTCATGGGAAGAGGTCAAAGTATCAACATTAACGACAGTTGAAAAGAAGTTGATTCCAACACTCATGGATAACTTTGGTGGGTTGAAGACTTTAGTGGAGGAAGTAACTGCAGATGTGGTGGAAATAGCAAGACAACTAGACTTAAAAGTGAAGATGTGACTAAATTGCTGCAATCTCATAGTGAAAGTTTAATGGATGAGGAATTTCTTCTTATGGCTGACCAAAGAAAGTGGTTTCTTAAGATGGAATCTACTTCTGGTGAAGATTGCTGAAATGACAACAAAGGATTCAGAATAGTGTATAAACTTAGTTCATGAAGCAGTGTCAAAGTTTCAGAGGTTTGACTCCATTTGAAAGGAGTTCTGTGTGTAAAATGTGATTGAGTCAGCTCTGACTCCTAGTGACCCTATGAATGAACAATAACCACAATGTCTCATCCTCAATAGCCCTGCTCAGCTCCTGTAGACTGATGCCTTCTTTTATGGAGTCAATCCATCTCATATTTGGTCTTCCTCTTTTCCTGCTGCCTTCTTTTTTTCCACTGCAATATTGTCTTTTCCAAAGAATCTTGTCTTCCTCATGATGTGCCTGAAGTAGGACAGCTTCAATTTTGTCATTTTCGCTACCAGCAATGTTTCAAACTTAATTTGTCCTAGGATTCACTTGTTCATTGTTCTGATGGTCTAGGGTATCTGTATTTCCTCCAACATATTTCAAATGAAATAAAAAGAAGTTCCATTATGGGTAAAATGCTGTCAAATAGCATCACATGCTACAGAGAAATCATTTGTGAAAGGAAGAGTCAATAGATGCAGCAAACACTGTTAACCTTATTTTAAGAAATTGACACAGCCACCCCAACCTTCAGCAGCCACCACCCTGATCAGTCAGCAGGGATCAACAAGTAAGCAAGACCCTCCACCAGCAAAAAGATTACAACTCATTTATTTTTACAATATAGCATTTTAAAATTTATGTACATACTTTTTAGATTTAATACATTTGCACACTTAATAGATAACAGTATAGTGTAAACATAACTTTTAGATTCACTGGTAAACCAAAAAATGTGTGTGACTCCCTTTATGTAATATTTGTTTTACAGTGTGGTCTAGAACTAACCCTATAATATCTCCAAGGTATGCCTGTACTTGGATACAGCTCATAATGTTAAGAGGTCCAGTCCTTTCTTGCCTGGAACAGTTTAGATATAAAACAATCTAGATATGCTGCACATGAGAATGCACCTCTTAGATCTCTTACTGCAGAGAGCACAGAAGAGATTTGCTACACCAATGGAACACATGCATATGATGGTGGGGTGTCTACAGTTTGTAGAATTTTTATCTGACCAACATGCTTTTTCATATCTCCAGCTCCTGGAACCTAACTTTCCTTTTACTTGGGGTAAGCTAACCCACATAGTTCTCATGGGAATGACTTTACTTTTCCCACTATAGAGATTGACATATAATGATATGTTTTTATTTATTCAATATTAATGGCACTCTTCTAATCACTTGGTATGGGTAACTTGTTTAATCCTCACAATGACATGATGAGGTAGGTATTTTTATTATCTTTATTTTACAGATGAGAAAACTGAGGTCCAGAGAAGATAAATAACTTGTATAGCAATGAGTAACAGAGGCAGAATCTGAGCTTGGGTTGTCCAACCTGATGTAACCATTGCACTGTATGTACTACTTCACATCTCTAGGCCATCACATCAGAGCACTCTTGTGCTTAGGCCACAGTGATTAGCTCAGAGAAGGAGATGTGGCCCAACTCAGCCCAATTAGATTCTTCTGGGAATTTTGCTAAAACAATGGAAAAAGATTACACCATCTTTTCTCAAGGAACTTCAGTTATGAGAACAATGTCGGCTCCAAACATCTCATGTTCATTCCTAAATGAGAGAGATCACCTCAGAGAGGACAGAACCAAGTGAAGAAGACAGAGCTAAAGATGGAGAAGTGGTAACTGATTTAGTAGTGGCATTTAAAAATATATTGTATTTCAATTTATTATGAATATTTTCAAATATACATAAAAATAGAGAGATAAATATAGTGAACTTTCCACTCTGACTTATGCCCATAACACAAGTTCAGCAATTATCAACATTTTATCATTATATCCCTCCTTGTCCTCAACATTTTTTTCCTCTTTTTATTCTGGAGTATTTTAAAGCTAATCTTAGACTTCATTTCATTTCTCCATATATACTGTAGATTGTAACTCTAACAGATAAGAAGTTTCCTAAAACATAACTACAATATTAACACACATAGCCAAATTGCTAATAATTCTGTTATCCCAGTTGCACCTCGCTGATTACTGAATCTGGCTCTCTGGCACAAACCAACCAATTCCCTTTTCTGTTTAAGGCAGTTTAAGATGAAGTTTCTGTTACTCACAACCAAAGTAGTGTGCTGAATAAAACTCCAGAAGAAGAGTTTGGATTATTTAGAAGTAACACATATTTTTTTAGACAGACTTTGACAGCATACATTAACACAGAAATAATAAATGTACTAAGAATCTTTACCTAAGTATCTAACCCTCTGTAGCTCTATAATTCTTCATGGTTTACGAAATGCTTTTGCATACATTTTGTTCACAGTAGCTGTGTAAGACAGGCAATGATTATTATCCTCAGTTTATATGAGGAAAAAAAGATATAGATTAATTGAGAGATTTCTTTGAAGTCAACAAAAGTGACCTGAAGGTACACAGTCAAAATCATCTTCCTTCTTACACTCCCATTGGTCCTAGTGACTGTTTCCTACAAGCCTCTGTGAGCCCCTAGTTCAAGTTCAATATGAACATTTAACAAAAGATATAAGTAAGTAAATAATGTGTATTAAGAAAAATTTGTGTGTGTGTTTCAATGCAAGATAAACAACATAAAAAATAATCTGATATCCTAGACAACATTCATGTATAGCCCTGTTATTAAAAAAAAAAAAAAAAACTTGGCAAAAATTTTCAAAAGAAAATATTATCAGTCCTTTTAAAGAGGAGCTTACCAAGCAGCATTTAGCTTTGATCTACTGATCCAAGGTAAAGTCAACAACTTTAATAGAATTAACATCCCAAGAACTTTAAACTAGACTCTTGGTTTCCAAAGTCGTAGCCAAGAAATCCAGTGTGGTAAATTGTTTTCTGCTCCATTTATCTAATTTGGAAGGAAGAAGGCCCAAGTTAACCTGGCAGGATTTGAACTCCTGGTTCCAGGAAGTCTAAATGAGCCAAAGATGATGCTTGGCCATGAATCATTAACCCCTGGCTGGGAATGTTCACAGCTTCAAGCTTGTTTACACTGACAAAGCTTTTTAAGATAAGGGATTAAAATATTTCCTAAAAGCATAATCTTGGCATCTACCTTAATGTGACAGGTAGATCATTATAGGCACTTTTGAAAAAAACTTTTGTTTGGGATACTCTCCATGGGAAGGAATAAGGAAATTATTTATCTGTGACTGAAAAAAAAAAAAAAGACAAACAGGCTGTTCATTTTACTTTAATATGAAGTAAGGCTCAGGGAAAAAGACAGTCTCACATTACTCTAAGAAACAGTTTTAAAAAAATTGTAATTTTCTCCTCCCTCAGGCACTGCAGTAAAGTGGTTAGAGTCAGAAACAGAGAAAGACTCACAGCTTCTGTTCACAGCTTAGATAAACATTTCCTGCTTGTCCTTAGGCAGATTGCTTCATCAGTTTGAGGAGTCTTGATTCAGTGCCTCATTTTGCCCATCTAAAAATAATAGTTGTTTCGTCAGTATTGTAGAGTTTAATTAAAACCTATGAAGGTTAATGAGATCCTCAGATAAGACCCTGTGTAAACACTAAGTAATGTATGTCTGTATATATACGCACTTCATACAGAGATAGGGCTGGGTCTACAAAACTAAATTACCTGAAAAAAATCGTTTTCTCTATCACATCAACATGCCTCATGCTAGTTTTGTTGTCCCATACCTGGACCAAAAATCCCTCCAGGTCAGTATTCTCCAAGGACTGCTAAATGCTTAGGTAAGGCCCTTGCTTAAGTGTTAAATGCCATGGCCAATTTCAGGTCACCTGCCTTCCTAGATCATTTCTCAAACTTCAGGCATTTGTTTTCCAACTTCACAGATTTTACTATTTCTGCTTACCACTTGTCCCATAGTTTACTTAATATCTTTGTTGGGATACTTTTTGCTTTAAAAAGTTTATTTAGGGCAAAAACTTTATATGACTCGTTTGTAGAAAACCAGTGTTTTCTAATGTATATTAGTGTAAATATATATCTATTAAATTTTTATAGTTTTTTGTTATTTTTAAATTATCTTGCATGCCATCAGTTAATGAATATCATATTTACATGAAGTCACAACTAAAGATAATTCAAAATTGCATGAAATCCCCAGATTGTTTATGTTTTATATTTATAACATATTTTGATGCCATTCATTTGGCAACTTTATCAATGAGCTATTGAAGTGTAACGAACTCCTTGAAACTCAGAATAGTTTATTATTACTTACAGACCTGTTTGTCACCTCGGTGGTTCTGCTGATCTGGGCCAGGTTTGGCTGATCTTGGCTGGTTTGCTCATGTGTCCATGAGCCACTTACAGGTTGGCTAAGGCTGAATGATCAAGGACGGCCTCACTCATGTCTCTGGTGGTTGCCTGGCTTTTGCCTTGGGTAAATTTATTGACTGGACAACATGTCCTATATCTTCCAACAGGCTTTGTTAGACTTGTTTTCAAGTTTCAAGGTTCCAAGAGAAAGCAGAAGCCACAAGGTTTCTTGAGGTTTAGACTGGAAATTAGAACCACTTATTTCTGCCAAATTTTATTGGCCAAAGAAAACTGTGATGCCAGCCCACACTCAAGCAATAAGGAAACTGACTCTGCTTCTTCATAGGTGAGGCTATAAGGTCACACTGCAGAGGGCACTGAATCAAGGAGAAGTAAAGATCTATAGCCATTTATGTAGTCAGCTGCTATAGTAGCTTAGAAAATATTAAAATGAGTGTGCCTTTCTTGAATTCACATGAAATAATGGAGAAAAGATGACCTAGATTTAGGAAACCTGGCTGCTGGACCCTACTCTTTGTAGTAGAAGTGATCTTGAGCAAGTTGTTTCCCTTCTCTATGTCTCATCTACAAAGGGAATGGTTGGGTAACCATGAGTCACTAAATCAAGAAACTAGTATGTCCATTAGGATTGGGTTTTGCTACAGTCCAAAGCTGTTGTAATGGTGCTGAAAACTCATTAGGGAACCATATTCCTCTAAGTTTTCTGCTAAAACATCCATACGCCATGGTCCTCATCGTCATGGTCCAAGTACCTGTGAAAATGTCAGCCATTACATGTTGAGTCCAGCAAGCAGGAGTATATAAAGGCTGGTTAATAGTCCCTCAACATGTCCATGTCCCAATCCCCAGAATCTGTGAGTATTACCTTAAATATCAAGAGATACTTTGCAGACTTGAATAAAGATTCTAAAATACAGATGAAATTAAAGATCTTAAAATGAAATAATCTTGGATTATGCAGGTAAACCCTAAATGTAACCATAAGTGTCCTAGTTAAAGGACAGAGGGAGAGGGAGATATGACTATAGCAGAGACAGAAGACAATGTGGTGACTGAAGACATTACACTGCTAATTTTAAAAATAGAGGAAGGAGCCATGAGCCAAGTAATGCAGCTCTAAAAACTGGAAAAGGCAAGGAAATGAATTTTCCCTGGATTTTAAGGAAAAAAAAAGTCAAAATATTGATGAATTCAGCATGTCTGACCAATAAAACAGAGGGGAAACACAAACTACTAAATTTACAAATAAAAGAGGGAATATTACTACTAACTTTACAGAAATAAAAATGATTAGAAAAAATATTATAAACAACCATATGCCAACCAATTATATAACCTAGACAAAATGGACAAATTCATAGAAAGATACAAACTACCAAAACTGACTCAAGAAGAAATAGGAAATCTCATTAGACTTATAACAAGTAAAGAGATAGAATTAGTAAGCAAAACAATTCCCAGAAAGAAAAGCTCAAGACCAGATGGCATCACTAATAAATTCTAGTGAAAATTTGAAGAATTAATACCAATTTTTCACAAACTGTCCCACAAAAAGGTAGGGAATATTTCCCAATTCAACTTATTAGGCTAATGTTACCGTGATACCAAAAACTGTCAAAGACATTACAGGAAAAAAAAAAAAAACAAGTTTTAAGTTTTATAGTTTCAGTTCCTGCATTTAGGTCTGTGATACATTTTGTGTTAATTTTTGTATAAGCTAATCTCTCTTATTCATATAGATACAAAATCCTTAATAAAATATTAGCAAACTAAATCCAGCAACATAAAAAAAAGGAGTATATACCATAACAAAGTGTGATTTATTCCCAAAATGCGAGTTCGGTTTAATATTCAAAAATCAATTAATGTAAAATATCAAGAATCAGGACAAAAAACACATAATCAACTCAATAAATTCAGAAAAAAACATTTGACAAAATCTAAAACCTTTAACAATAAAAACACTCAATAAACTCGCAATAGAAGGAAATTTTCTCAACCCAATGAAGCGTATCTACAAAAAACTCATTGCTAACATTATACTTAAAAGGGAAAGACTGAAAGCATTTCCTCTAAGATCAGGAGCAAGACAAGAATGTGCACTTTTGTCACTTGAATTTAACTTTATACTTGAGGTTCTAGTCAGAGAAGTTAGGTAAGAAAAAGAAATAAAGGCATCCAAACTGAAAAGGAAAAAATAGAACTATCTATATTTGCAGATGACATGATCTTGTATTAGAGAACTGTAAAATAATCTAAAAATAGATAAAAACTAATAAAGGATTTCAGCAAGTTTGTAGGACACAAATCAACATACAAAAATCAATTGTATTTCTATACAGTAGCAGCGGACAATGTGAAAATGGCATTAAGAAATGAATTCCATTTACAGTAACCCCAAAAAGAATAAAATACTTAGGGATAAATTTAACAAAAGAAGAACAAAACTTACACTCTGAAAAATACACAGCTTTGCTGAAAAAAATTAAAGAAGACCTAAATAAATGAAAAGTCATTCTATATTCATGGACTGGATAACCTAATATTGTTAAGATGGTAATAATAGTCCCCAAATTGATCCACAGACTCAATGCACTTTTAAAATCAAACTGATTTTTTTTTTTTGCAGAAATTGATGAACCTAATATTCATATGCAAATTCAAGGATTCCAGAAGAAGCAAAACAACCTTGAAAAGGAAAAACAAAGTTGGAGGACTCACACAAATTTAAAAACTTATTATAGAGCTAGTAATCAAGACAATATGGTACTGGCATAAGGATAAATATGTAGTTCGATGGAATTAAATTAAGTATTTAGAAATAAATTCTCACATTTACAGTGAGTTGATTTTTTATCATGACATGAGAATTCAATGGAGATAAAAATAGACTTTTCAACAAATGGTGCTGAGACAACTTGGTATCCACATGCAAAAGAGTGGATACCATATATAAAAATTAACATAAAATGTATCACAGACCTAAGTGAAAGAACTCAAACTATGAAACTTAAAAGAAAATAAAGGAGTAAATATGTGTGACATTGTTAGGCAGTGGATTCTTAGCTATGACATCAAAAGTGTAGGCAACAAACAAAAAATAGGCAACTTAAACATTATCATGATTAAAAACTACTGTGCTTGAAGGATACCATCAAGAAAGTGTAAAGATAACCCACAAAATGGAAGAAAAATATTTGTAAATTATATATCTGATAAGAGACTTGCATCTAAATTATATAAAGCACTCTTACAAAAACAATAAAATGGTAAATAATTCAATTCAACATTAGATAAAGGATTTGAATGGATATCTCTCCAAGGAAAATATGTGAATTGCCAAAAACACATGCAAAATCTTTAGTCATTAGGGAAATACAAATGAAAACTATAATGAGATCTTTTAATACCCAGTAAGCTGAGTATACAAAAAAGACAGTAACTGTTGGCGAGGATGTGGAGAAATGAGAATCCACATAAACTACTGGTGGGAAATTAAAAATTTGAAGCCACTTTGAAAAACAGTCAGGCAGTTTCTCATAAGGTTAAACTTAGAGTTACTGTATGGTCTAGTGATCCCGCTCCTAAATATATACCCAAGAAAAATGAAAACATATGTTCATACAAAAACAATGTTCATAGTAGCCTTGTTCATAATTCCAAAAAGTAGAAACAACCCAAATGTTCATCAACTGATGAATGAATAAATAAAATATGGCATATTCCATAAAATATGGAATATTATTCTATTCAGCCATAAAAAGAAATGATAATATGTAATAGTATGTTTACACTATTGAAAACATTGTGCTCAGTAAAAAAAGCCAGTCACAAATGACCACCTATTGTGTGATTCCACTAATATGAAATGTCCAGAACTGGCAAATATATTAAGACGGAAATTAGATTACTGAGGATTTTGGTTGTGGGGATGGATAGGAATGGACTATTGACTGGTATAAATTTCTTTTGGGAATGGTTAAAATGTTCTGTAATTTACTGGGGTGATGATTATACAACTTTGTAAATATATAAAACCATTGAGTGATACATGTTAAATGGATGGATTGTATAATATGTAAATTATATCTCAATTAGTTTATATACATAAGAGAATATGCTAGCAAAAAAACAATGACCAATGAACAACTACAATGACAAAAAAAAATACCTGGAGTTATTTTCAGCTTATACATGATTGATCTGTGATGTCCAAAATAGATTTGTCCTAAGATCATCTACAATTTCAGATTTTTTTTTTATGGCAGAAATTAAAGAAGCCTGACCCAGAAAAAAAGAGAGTTAACATTTAGTATACAGGATCAATAAGTGACTAGTTGAATATATATATATTTATTCAACTGATCAACATTATGGGGAAATGAGGAATAAAGGATATACCTAATTGACAAGGTAGAGAAAGATAAAGCTGTTTGCTAACCGTAACCCCAAACTTAAAACAACACTGTCTGAAGACTAAAATTTTCTCCTTGGTGAGGGCACCTGATCTTATGAACTGAGAGGCAGAGAAAGTCCTGGAAAGAGAAAGAGGTTTAGGAATCAAACAGTCCTGGATACCAGTTCCGGCCCTGTTGACTCCTACAGTAACTTTGGACTTACCATTCTCAGGCCTCAGTTGCCTTATCTACAAATAAAGACAATAAAGCTCTGCTGAAAATTTGATAGGAATATTATGCTTATAAATATGCCTGGCATATTGAAGCTACTCAAAAAACATAATTTCCTCCTTTCCTTTTTGTGGCAGAAAACTCAGTCATAGAGTTTAAGATGCTATAAAGTACAAAAAAATATTTCTTCAAATGCACTAGCATAGACTCAAATCTACCATCTTGTTCCATATTTAAAAATTCACCATGCATGCTCTCCCGTATTCTGGGGGAAGCATAATTTTCTATCAGCAAGGTAGTATGTGATTTAGAAAATGTGTTATTTCATTTAAAGGAGAAAGGAAAACTCCCTTATCATCACTACTGTCACCAAAAAGTGTCGACCCAGGGCTTCCAGTTTTCAAAATAAATTGGGCTAGAAAAATAAAGAAAATTTACCTTCGAACCTAGAAGTGGTCCTAAAGAAGAATTTGATATAAAATCCTGTGAGAGCAGGCAAGTGCTGAAAAGGAGAAGAACAAGGTGTTCCAGAAGACCTTGAGGACCTAACTTTGTTCACAGAGAGAGGACCTAACTTTGTCCATCTGGCTCTTAGAGTAGCTGCATCATCGTTTCTATTTCCTCTCACTCCTCCTCACCAAACGGTTTGAAACGGGTGCATTTTAGAGTTGGTCTTTTAAACAATCATTTGCTGTCTTTAAAAAGTTTTAAATGACTGTCTCAGTAAAAGTGAAATCAATATTCTTTCAGTCTGGGCTTTTAGTAGATAATGTCTCCCCATAAATCATGGGCATAATGACATTGGAATAATTCATCATCTCATTACATTTACATATGATGCGCCACATTGTTCTGAGGCAAAGGTTATCTTACCTGCCTGGGATTCTATCCAGAAACAAATAAAAGACCAAGGAACCTGCTGATTTCGTGGTTTGTTTATAGAAGCTGTTGTGGATCAGTTTTCTGTCTGTTGGCTACTTTTTCTTTACAGTACTTCTGTGCACACACTGCAAGGATATATCTTTCCAGCTCAAGAATTTCGATAACTTTAAAAATTTGATTTGTTGAAGGGGTGCCTGTCTAGGTTCAAGATGTTCTCTCTGCTCTGGACTTCTCTTTATATCAGTGTCAGGTCTAAGGTTATCAGGAAAACAATCATGAGTTTATCGAGTACCTATTGTGTTTCTAGTATGGCACTGGGTGCTGGGGATACACATAAAAGTAAAGATGAACATGGTCTGCTCTCTTTGAGCTTGCCATCACCTGGAGGAAGACGATCAAAGCACTCTTTAAAAATAATCATGCCATCTTTTCCAGTAGTAAGTATTGGGAAGGATTGACAAAGGATGCTATTAATAAGGCACCCTCCTACCTGGTCTGTTGGAGCATAGATTGTGGAAGGCAGCCCTGGGAGTGATGTTTAAGGTAAGATCTGAAGGCCAGGTATTGGAATTAGAGCATTCCAGACAGAGGGAACATAATTTTGTTCGATAAATACTTGATGAAGGAATGAATGAATAAAAGAACAACAACAACAAAAAGGTGAGTGAATAAATACGCAGTTCAGATTTTGGCTCTAAATTTTGAGGACCTAATCCTCACCTAATCAAGGAGAATTGAATTAGTGAAATGTCAATGAAGACCTGTTTAGGCCTGTGGCATTACTCCTTCACCACAAACTCTTACTATTTATACAGACTGTGGACACTTAGTCTGCACATGTACTTAGAGAAAAACAGACCTGGGTGTAAATTTCAGTTACTGCTTATGGTTAACTTGGTCCAAGTTTTCCTGGGGCAAGTTACTTTCTCAGTCTCAATTTCTTCAACTGTAAAATGGGAATTACGAGATCCACTAAAGGTTGCTGTGAGGATTAGAAGAGGTCATGTATGTCAAAGCATAAAAATACGTAAGCTAGGCTGGGTCCCTAGCAGATTGCATCTGAATCTCTGCTGGGCTATTACTTAGCAAGTTACAAATAGTTGTGCTATAACACAACATATATGTTCCTAAAAATCACTGCAAAATCAGGTAATAAAAACCACAGAGCTTATGAGGAAAATAAGGCTAGGGATACATACAACATATGAAAACTTGTCAGTGATATATTTAAAAAAATGGAAATCTAATAAAAGGTAGTTTACACTTGTTAGATAGCTGGAAAATACATAAATATGACAATGAATACTTCACTTTGCTCTGAGAAAGACCTGGCGTTTGCTTGTGAAAATGGATGTTGGAAGGGTTGTAGCTTGTGGGCAGTTGTCAAGTGATGGGATCAGGCTTATCTGAAATGGGATGGAAAGTTGTAGCATCAGATGCGGTGCCACACAAGGTGACACACGAGGTGAACTGAGGTAGATAGTGGATGATTGACGGGTGAGCAGGTGTTGGTTTTGTGTATTTGTATGCAGCCAACTTTAGCTGAGTATAGTTTCTGCATCCGCCCAGTGTTTCTTGCAGTGAGAATTGAGCACAAGCAAATACAAAAAGCACAAACTCACATTAGACTCAAATTGTTCCCTAATATATCAGTTATGTTGGAGTAAAGAAGCATTATAGTAGAGCTGAATGTATTTATCCTTGCTTTGCCTCAGGTGTCTCCTCTGGAAATGGACATGATTGTAGTGCCAGCTTCATAGGGTGGTTGCGATCATAATTACACAAGATAGATCCATATAAAATGTCTAATACTGGGCCTGGGCCTGATGTGTAGGTTTGGTGCCCTTTCCTTAAGTATTTAATGTTGCATGTTGTGTTAGATTTGATTTGGAGATTTTTTTTTTTTCTTTTTACCAGAGGACAAGTGTCATTTCTTGGTGAGTAAGGTATTCACCTTGTTGCACAGAGCTTGACAGAGGCACACACTCCTACACACTCTTGATACATGCATGCACCAAGTCTCCTACTCTCATTTCTCAAACAAACAGGCCCAAGAAAGGAGGCTGAATGATAGTCATGTTTTCATGAGAGGAAGCAGGGAGAAGAAATGGCATCAGTGGCTCTCTAGACTCAGGGAAGAGACAAGACCCATATGGTAAATGTTCCACAGCCCACCTAGGGGGTAGTCGACGGTCTCAGATCCAGCTATTTCTGCCCATGGTGCTGGAGTAGGTGACATAAGCCTTCTGTAACTGCAATCCACTTCTTGGTGACTCTCCGAACAGCCTGAACTGCAGAGGTTTCCTTATCAATGCAGTTGGTCCAGCTTGCAGTGAAACCCAGATAGGTAATTTTATCTTTCATCCTCCTCTTCCTCTTTTTGGGTAGCTGCAGGCAACTAGCTAAGAACAGATGTGAGGGGCGAGGGCATGACTCACAGAGTTTGGTTGACTGGGCTAGAAAACGAAGGTGACAGGCTTGCGTGAGGTGCTTGCTAGAAGTTTGCAGGAAGATTATGAAGCATCAGTGCAGGCAGTTGTGTGGGCTCTCCTTGTGTTGCTTGCTTCCAGCTGAATATCCTATAAGCTTCTGAGTCATAAGCTCTGTTTCCACCCCAGGGGCTTCCACCCAACCTGTATGTTTAGAGGGCACAGTGTTGCCTCTTCCTCGGCTTCCATTCCCAGAATTCCCTTTCTTATCTGACATATCCCATTCTTCTTCCAAGAGTGACCTCAACCCCTGCACCTCCATTTCTACCTCTATCATCACTTCTGGCTCTAAACTCAGCCCTTATAGGGTTATTATGAGCTCCTGACACTTCATCCTGTTTATCCCTGTGAACTCCAGCTCTCTGATTATTGTCTTTTTTTGTATACACATCTCCCATCACCCCAACTTGGAACAGAAGAGTGCATGACTAAGAGCACAGACTTTGGAGGCAGACAGATCTGGGCTGGAATTCTGCTTCTTCTGCTTATAGGTGGAAAGATACTTTTCTTCTCTAAGCTTTAGTTTTCTCCTCTGTAAAATGGGAAGAGTAGTAGCTGCCCCCTTGGGGTTGCAGTAAGGATTAAATGAGATAATATCTGAAATACTCAATATAGCACCTGACACAGATTAAGTACTCCATAAATGTAGCTATTGTGATTATTAGAAGATTAAACTTTTTGTGAACAGTGGCAGTGGCCTCATGGAACTAAATCCATACATTTGTAGGAAGTGTACAAATATTTATCAGATGAATGAGTTATCACTTGTGATTGATGTGAGTGTTCCAGTCTATATTTTTATCTGAATGTATCATTTATTCATTTTTATGAATTTTCCAATATATGCCAAGCCCAAGTAGAGAAAAAGAGGATAGGAGTAAACAGGATAGAAAGTCCTGGAGGTTGAAATCCAAGAGAAGAAGTTCACTGCAGGGAATTACTCATTCTTGATTCCCCACTTCCAACAGAATTTGTCTCTTGAAAGTTTTTTGGCATAAAATTTTTTTTCAAGTGTATCTATTTGTGTGTATCAGAGAATGAAATATAGATTTTGACTTGCAAAATGATCCATCACAGAGGCAAAACATTGATGGAATAATGAGCAAATGCCAAATGCTGAAACCCTGGAAGAAATTAGCCAGTATAACTAAAAGTCAACTGCCAAAATGATTCCACTCCTTGATTTTGGTTGTCATGAGATTTGTGGTCTGTAAGATTTTAATGGTGGTCTTACAGGCTGTCTTAGCATTTGGGCTTGCTTCCCTATCTAAGATGAAAGGTCTATTCATGTTCACGATGAAGGAACTAGCTTACTTGAATGGATGTATATTAAACAGAGCTGTGTTACTCAAAGTATAGATTCTAGGGAGAGCACTTAACATTGGTTGTTTTGCTTTGTTTGTTTTATCTTGTTTTTAACAAGTATCTCCAGTTGATTCTGACACAGGTAGTATAAACAGACCACAGTTTGAGAAATACTGCTTTAGAGAAACAAATTGGTTTCTGAGAGTCACAGAAATAAGTTCAAAAAGGGTATGAGTAAGAGTGCCAGGCATCAGAGTGAATTTGTACTATGGGGATAACACTCAGGTAGAACCATGACTTGGAAGTTTGTATTACAATCTAGATCATTCCAAATTTTCATTTTCACAAGTCTAAAAAGTATAAAATCTCTTTCCCTAGCCTTTTAGCTTTATTAGCTCATCCTCAGTCTGCCAGTGCCTCTACAGAATTGTGTTAATAGAAATATTGAAAAGATTGCTTTTAAGGAGTTTACAGTTGATTTGACAAATCAAAACATATTCCTATATAACTTCTAATATCAGCACGGGCTAATAGGTAATTAATTATGTAAACCCAGAGATAATCAATGGAATAAGAATTCAGAAGTAGTAGAGATTTGGTCCAGCTAAAGATGTTAGTGGCAGGCTAAGTCAAAGGTGAGGGACTGACTTGTCTGAGCTCTGAAAGAAGGTGAGAAAGGGAACCATAGTATGAATTGTGCAGGAAAGCATTGGAAGGTGTTGGCTTGCTGTTTCCATTGGACATTAGTTCTCAAATGGAGTGTAACCACCAGGAGGCTTTTTGAAAATTTGTGAGAATGATTTAGATAGTCAAAACTGGGAGAATACTACAGTCATGGAGTGGGTGGAGTCTGGGGGTGCTAGCCATCCTACAGTGGATGAGAATTTTTCTGTGTCCTGTATGACTTTAAAATACCCTACTGGGCATTCATTTGGTCGAGAAACCTGCATATGATTATCTTATGTAGAGCCTAAACAAATAGATAATGGGCAGGCAGAGAGAGAGAGAGAGAGAGAGAGAGAGAGAGAGAGAGAGAGAAATGTTTAATAACATTATATCTTTCAGGAATACAACTAGGAGGTTAGGTTATAGTTGATGACCTTCAGAGTTTTACCAAGCATTGCTCGTCATTTCAGAAAATTATACCACCATTGACAATGACACTTGTGACACTTTGGGTTTGAGCATGAGTTTGTGTTTATAGATATCACATTCATAGTAATTCTATGCAATTATATACGAATGTACTTATTAGTTATTATTTCAAAATGTAAAGTGGAAAGGGAAAGAATGGACACGTTCTGTGAGTATTCTAACTTTTCTTAAATCCAAAATGATGTGATATAAGTGAATGAAAACATCAGTATGTCTTTTAGTGTAATCACGCCTGAGCACTTATATTTTTTTCTTTTCTTTCTTTCTTTCTTTCTTTCTTTCTTTCTTTCTTTCTTTCTTTCTTTCTTTCTTTCTTTCTTTCTTCTTTCTTTCTTTCTTTCTTTCTTTCTTTCTTTCTTTCTTTCTTTCTTTCTTTCTTTCTTTCTTTCTTTCTTTCTTTTGTTTCCTTCCTTCCTTCCTTCCTTCCTTCCTTCCTTCCTTCCTTCCTTCCTTCCTTCCTTCCTTCCTTCCTTTTTCTTTCTTTCTTTCTTTCTTTCTTTCTTTCTTTCTTTCTTTCTTTCTTTCTTTCTGAGCACTTATATTTTAAAATGTGATATTTTATTATAAATTAATTTTCTTTATTTTTCCTCTCTATTGTAGTGAATTCATGTTAATATTTTTTAAACTGTGTATATAGTTTAGTTATGTTATGAAATATTTGTAATAGAAGTGGAATTTAGGGTTTGATAAGAATAAAACTCTTGGGTTAAGACATCAAGCCTGAGAATTACAAGGAGATGTTTGCTTAAATTCACTAGTAGTGGCGTCAGGGTCTGAGATGGGTGTGGAGTAGAGGTGAACCTTCGTTTAGCTTTTGACCTTACCTTCCTAGTTCCAAGATAGTATTTGCTCAAATATATCAATTTATATATTTTGACAAGTAATCTATTTTGACAAGAGGTAGATAGGCCTTTTGATATTTTTTTGCATCATTGAAATGACTTATATCTGATATGTATGTTTATGGAATAACAGATTTGGCAAAAAAAAAAAAAAGAAAGAAAAAAAAAAACAACTGTTTTAAGACTGCCTTATCAGCATTTTCAGTGGCTCAGAATGTTTTCCTCGTGTTTAGAAACCACAGCATCAGAGGGGTCTCCACTGAGAAGATTTATCTGAATAAGCCATTTTAGTGATAACTAAAGAACGTAACCCAGCAGCCCTCTCCCCCTCCCAGTTTATGTTCTTAAGCTCTACAGAGTTTCTTTTTCTTCTTTTTACAAACGAAGTAATACTTCCCCCACTCCCTGACAGATGGTTGATGCTTCCCAGAACTCCATGCTTCTCCAGAAACCATCCCTCAGGCATGTCTGAAGTCCACTTAAACCAAACTTTGGCAGAGAGAGAAATCTCATGTTTCCTCAAGGACATCATAAAATGGCAAAGCACGGCATAAAGCCTCTAATAGTAGGGGCTAGAAGTTGTTCACAAATGTTGTTAGACAACTGGTGCTAGGGTAAATCCTAGTCCTAGTTCCCAGTACCTGAGGATAATTGCATGTATCATTGAGGCTTATGAGATCCTACAAGAAGAATATAAACATTGCTTTTATTTATAAAACTATATATTTTTATATGTAACTTTAAGAAGCAAAAAAATGAAACCATAAAATTAATAGTGATTGATTATAGAAACATAAACTGTGTATTGCTCTTAGGCATTTAATAAAAGGATCATCTCAATCCATTCTCAAAGATCCCCTGATCATTATTTGAGATGAGTTTCTATCTCGAGGGATAAATAACCAGGAAACAGCAAATGTAGTGCTTGTTTTATTTGAGAATTGCAGCCAGATGCCATGTTTGCTCTTCCTGAGTCTGCAATACTAATTAAGAGGGAATTGTTTATACCATAAATGGGATGCAAAACAGATGATAGATAGACAGATGATGATAGATGATAGATGATAGATAGATAGATAGATGATAGAGCAAACAAGTAAACTTATTCATGGTGAGCATGCAGCTTCAGTTGGTCTGAAAACATACTCATTTCACCTAGGAAATGCTTTTTGTAACATAATACACCCAGGGATTTCAATCCAAATGTCATTTTAGTATGGCTGCTTGCTGCTGAGTACATCAAATTGACTAATTCCAGTTTGGGTTTTGGTTTTCTAGGAAGTTGTTTTGGAATCAAGTAGACATTGGTTAATATAATCAATTGGGCAATAGTCAACATTATGCTCAAGTTTAGGTGCTTGGGCTTTGCAGGATAATAGACTTGAGTTTGAAATCGCAGGCTCCGCATATGAGCTGGATGCCTTTGGGGAAATTAATGTAAAATCCATAGCAATGACGATATTGCATTATAAAATATTTTAAACAAGTAAAATCAGAGAAAGTAATATAGTAAGTCCTCACTTAACATCACTGATAGGTTCCTGGAAACAGCAACTCAACCAAAATTATGTATAATGAAACAAATTTTATCACAGGCTTATTGATTTAAATAACAGTTAAGTTCTTACAGTATATCTCTGGTCACAAAAATATCACCAAACTTCTAAATAAAGACCCAAAACATTTCTAATATTAAACATTGAAATAAATGTGAGCTATATATACATTTAAGAAAGATTAATAAAAACAAGATAATTCTTTTCCAACCCACTTATTCTAATTCAGAGTTGCGGGAACCAGCCCTCGGCAGAACAACATTCCTCTATGTGGTACACGCGCATACACCCGCACTCACTCACACTGGGACATTTAGACACAACAATTCACCTCATGTGCCCATCTTTGGGATGTGGGAGGAAACCCAAGTCCCTCGGGCAAACATGGGAAGAATGTGCAAACTCCACACAGACAGTGCCCCCAAATAGGAATCAATTGTTTTTTTCTCATCAATGTTATAACAAAATAATGTTGAAAGAAACGATGTTATTCAAGGACTAGCTGTACAATATACTCTTAATATATCCATTACCCAGCTTCAAAAACTGCCAAGGTTCTGAACAAGTTGCTTAATGTTCGCAGCAGTAAAATGAGAATACCATAGGTCCTGTTATTCATGGTTTTACTTTCTGCAGTTTCAGTTACCCATGATCAACTGCAGTCTGAAAATATTAAATGCAAGATTCCAGAAATAAACAATTCACAAATTTTAAATTGTGTGCTGTTCTGAATAATGTGATGAAATCTCACGTTGTCCCCTCTATCTCATACTGTATGTTAATCACCCCTTTGTCTAGCTTCTCCACACTAGATACACTCCTAGTCATTAGTCACTTAGCAGGCTCAGTTATCTGATCAACTGTTGCAATACCACAGTGCTTGTGATTAGGTAACCCCTTTTTCCTTAATAATGGCCCCCAAATACAAGAGTTGTAATGCTGTCAATTTAGATATACCAAAAAGAAGTTGTAAAGCGCTTCTTTTAAGTTAAAAGGTGAGAACAGTGCAAGAAGACATTTTGAGACAGTGAGAGAGAGAGACCACATTCACATAACTTTTATTACAGTATACTGTTATAATAACCTATTTTATTTTTAGTTATTGTTGGTAATCACTTATAGTGCCTAATTCATAAATTAAACTTTATCATGGGAATGTATATATAGGAAAAAACTGTAAATGTAGAGTTCAGTAATATCTATAGTTTCAGGCATGTCTTGAGGGGTCTTGGAACATATCCCCTGTGTATAAGGGGGGACTGCTATAATTTTAATTCACATACAAGAGTTCTTGTAAGGATAATAGGAGCAATTGTATATATGTCCTTTAAAACAGAGACTGGAATATAATAAATGCTCCCAAAACATTCAAATTTAAACCAAGAGTTTTTTCGGTTTAAAGATACAACTTATATTAAATGGAAAATAGAATCTTGGTGTTTTTACTGACCTTCGTGACTTTACAAAGCATACAGGCCCTTAGTATGAAATTATTAGATCCTCTATTAAAAATAGCCCCCCAAATATGCTGGGATTCGGTGTTTAACTAACTAGGTTTGTATCTCAGTGAAAGACTTCTTTAAAAGTTCCTTAGGGTGATGACTGTCTGAAAAAACAGTAGGTACAATAAAACAAGAAGTTTATGGCTAGAAAATCTTACCCCAAGGAAAGAATATACTTTTTCCTTTAGTCTTCAGGCCACCAGCACTAGATGACCTCATAGTTAAGAATAGCCCCACTGTTTCCTTTTGGGATTCCCAGAGGCCTTCATGGTAGTGAGTGAAAACATTCTTTTGGTGCCAGAAATAGTTGTTGCTCTTGGGTTAGAATGAGAAACTTTGCTGAGCTTCAGGATTCAGAGTGATTAATTTGCAGAAAGCTTTCAAGGGCCTGTTAGATGGGCTCCCCCGCTTGGAGCAGTGGTAGGAAAGACTAGTTTGGGAAGATGAAACATGAGCTGAGTACCCATGCTTCAGAGAAGCTAAAAAAATAATGCGGGGGGGAGGCGGCGTGAGGGAAGGTGCAGAGGGAAAAAAGGGTAGTTTCACACTTGATTTGTATGGACAGAGTAAATAACAATGTAGAATTTTTAAAATCCAGAACTAAAATTTTTGTTTGTTCATTTGTGGACCCAAAAGCAAGTTAATTTTTAAAAAGAGATTATACCACAGGGCACATATTTTAGGTCTCAGTTCTGCCTATTAAACTTTGTGACCTTGGACAAATTTTTAAATCCATCCTAGCTTGTTTCCTTGTCTCTAAAATGGGGATAATAGTGTCCTTTCCAGGGTTTTTTTTTTTTTCTTTTTACCATGGTAAAAGAGATAACACAGGCATATGCACACACACTGCTTTAAACTACTATGGGTAAAGGTTTATACCATTATTACTATTATTCTCATAAGTTGATTGATTAGTGATTTTACTAGATGAAGAAATTTTTCTGAATAACGTTTCTGTTGTTATTAGCAATAGGTGGATAATGAACCCGATGTGGAAATCTTGATGCAGTAATTTCATGGCTTCCTTATAACAAATGCAGAAACTCCTTGCATAAATCACATCTCTTCTCTATTTAGCATCTGATCTGTTGACTCTACTTCTACTTTAAACAATGAGTCAGGCTGCATCTGACAGGGTGGGAGATGAAAAACAACAAGATCCGATTCTTTTGGTTTTGGTCCTAGCCCAGGGCCTTTTACCAAATAAAAGTTCAGCACTAATTTGTTGAACGAATGGATGAATAAATGATTGGTATACATTTTCACTGTTGATTCTGGTTCTTTTTTCTAGGGAAATGTGTTAGGCCATGCTTTTCTTTTTTCTTCTTATGTTTGTTTTATCTGTATATCCCTAAACAAAGCCAACAGTTCAATTCATGTATTTTTTTTCTCCTTGTTTTATAACTTAGCTTATCACTTTTTATTTAAGTAGAATTTAAATGTTACAAACTTGGGGGTATTTAATATTAAAAATCAACTTCAATAACCTCTTTTTTTTTTTTTTTAAGAAAGAGTACAATATTGACCAAAGAAGACATAATGCATAGTGAATGGATTTAAAAGTTCTTTAAAGTGACTAGTGTAGAAAAGCCCAAATAAATACTCAAGATTTAAGCGTAACTTCTGGAAAACAATACCATCTTGTAGGGCTACTTTTCATTCTTCTTTGCATTTGCTTGCCCACTATAGTCACTATAGTAGTGTGTTAATTGCTTAACATGAATTAGACATTGTACTGAACAGATAATCCTTTACAACCATAATTTGAGGTATATATCCTTATGTTTATTTTGTCCAGGAATAAAAAATGAGCCTCAGAGAGATTGAGCATTTTGTCTAAGTTTACACAGCTGGTAAGTTGCAGAGCCAAGGTTTGTGTCCCAATGAAGCTGGACCTAAATCCCAAATTCTAAGTTTGCTATTAAGCAGGGAATGATTTGGGCCAGAAAAAAAATATTTTTCCCTACATTGATACAGACTTTACATAAGACAGACTCCTCACATAAGTGTAGGACTTCTGTGATCTTTAACTTTACATTGCTTTTACCTTCCACTGACCTAGTCAGCAAATCTTCCTCTGATTGTCCATTCTCCAGAGGTCAATGAGAGAAATAAGAATAGAACCTAGAGCCTTGCATTCTTGAGATCTCCTTTAATGAAAAATAGATGAGATATTTCTGGTTAAGAGTAGGTCAACTTTTGCAACTATTCTGTGGGTTAGTACAACAAATTAAAAATGGATATGGTATTTAATAAAAATGTAATGGGACTACTAGTCAAATTAGATTGTTAAAAAAATAAGTGAGAGGTAAAAAAAAGTGAACTCTTGATTCACTTGGCAGTAAACGGGGAGGAGAAATAATGCATTTGGGCTATAACTGGAGAGAGAGGGAGATTGAAAATAATACCAAATGAAGGTCATGGTGAAATTCTCTCCCAAACTTCAGCTATAGCCTGTTACTCTCATCTCCTCTCTCCCTTTGCCAAATTAGCTTTCATTATGGTCACCTCCACCTTCCTAAATCCAATAGACATTCCTCAGTTCTTATGTTAGTTGACTCTGAGCAGCACCTACATTAATGCTTACTGCTGCTTCCTTTGCCTTGGCTTCAGGGCATTCTTCCCTCTGAGTTTTGCCCTATTACTGCTTGTCTTTCTCCTTTGTTGGCTCATCTTCTTCTGTCCAGCGATTAAATGTTGGAAGTCCTAGGGCTCTCCACTCTTCTTACTCTGATTTCTCTCCCTGGTAATCTCATCCACCCCCAATGGTTTCATATCACATGTATTTTCAGATGACTCAGTTTTTATCTCCAGTCTTGATCTTGCCACTTAACTCCAGACTCATATATTTATTTATTGTCTGCTTGCCATCCTTTGAATATCTCAAAGGAACCTCCTGCTCATCAAGTCTAAGACTTGATCTCATTATCTCTCAGGCCTGGTCCTGATCCAGGGTCTCTCTCAATGAATGGCTCCACTGTCTATCTAGTTGCTCAAGTAGAAGTCAAGGAGTACTCTCTCCTCTGACTCTCATACTCATCACCAAGTCCTATTGATTTCACCATTCTAAATGTCTCTCAAATCCATCTACTTCTCTCTACCTCCATTGGCATTATACTAGTCCAGTTTACAATTATCTCACTTTTTGAATGACAACATATCTTCTGTTTGATCTACCTGTACTCTCACTAGTCTCCTTACATATATTCTTTCCTCCACACTACAGCTAGAGTGACTTTTTTTCTTCCCTCCAAAATATAAATCAGTTCATGTCATCTGTGTGCTTGGAATCTTTCAATAATTTTTCATTCTCCGTAGGACAGAATCAGAAATCCATTCTCTGTACTACTTGGTGCTGGATAGTGCAGAGCAGTGTTTCTCAAAGTGTAGTCTCAGAATGCATCAGCATCACACAGGTGTGTGTTTCAAAATGCAAAGTCTTAGCACCACCCCAGATCTAATATATCAGAAACTCTGGGGATGGGATCCAGCAGACTGTGTTTTAAGAAGTCCTCCAGATGATTTTGATGTCTACACTCAAGTTTGAAAACTACTGCTCTAGAGCCTACATGCCTTTCTGGCTACATCTGGTGTCTCACTCTTACCATTCTCACCTCTCATAGCTTTAATTCTCTCATATTGCATCACAGGGCCTTTCCAAAACCCTTCCCTCTTTCTTGAAAGCTTCTCCCTCTCTTCCTTCCCTGGTTAATAACTACTCTTTCTTCAGGTCTTAGCTCAAGAAAACCTGACTAGAACTAATTCCTCTTAATACTATATACTGTTCCTTCTTAGCACTTAAAACAGTTGTATTTTTTCTTATTTACATGGTTATTGTTTAATATCTGTCTCTCCCACTAGATTATTAACTCCAAAAGAATTGGGACCATATCTGTTTTGCTTATTATTGTCTACAGTGTCTAGTATTAGGATAGAGCCTGTGGTTAGATATTTGTTGAATAAATGAATTCAGAAATGAATAAACTTTTCCATATAGTATCTACATACTGTTTGAGAATACAGACAGACTGGAATTCTCATGGTCAGCTTTCAATCCCTTCATTTAATAAAATAGACATACCTATCTCATAGGGTGTTGAGACAATTAAATGAAGTAATACATGGATAAAACCTAACAGGTCCATGTACAAGAGTCTATTGAACTCCACTCATCATTATAATTACAGCTCCACTGTTAATATTATTCCAGTTTCCCAAGTCTCCCTCAATCATAATGATTGAGTGTGGTTAAAACTAAATCGTGCAATTCTTTGCAAAAATGTACATTTTACAATTATTAGATGAAAATCAATGCCTGTATAATGTCTTAATTTTTTCAAAAATTATTCATCTCCCAATATATTTTCTTCAGAAAATTCTTACTGGCTTTGCCATTGGTTTCTAATGCCATTTATTTACTCAGTGAGTAATTAGGGAGCACCTAGATGTACCATGCTAGGTTTCAGGGATATAGTGGTGACCAAGATGAGTGTGGCCCTTATAAGTTGACAGTCTATTGGGGTAAAGATATTAATAATCCAGTGAAGAAATATTTCACCACAATGCCAATAAATACTAAAGAGAAGTGCAAAGTGCTATGTGTGTATGAACAAGGAGGGCGAGCCTAAGCTTTACCACCCTCAGGCCCACCTTTGGTTTTCATGTAGAAGCTGCCTCTGCACAAAGCAAACCAACTAATTGGTGTATGTGGTGGCATGTGATGTAAACTAAATAGGTGAAGTTGATGTTTCTTTGCCCAGTCTGAATCAAACCAATCTCTGTATGTGTTAATTCTGTGTTGTTCTTACAACCCGGGTTTCCATGAAAACTGGCTAAAAGGGGAACAATACAGGCCAGCTGGGAAGCGTGTATTGTTAACATATTTCCCAGGTGCTTTATTTGCACATTTAGTGGTTGAAAACTATTCCTTTTTGGTCCCTCTACCTGATTTTCCTTTGGTTGGCTCTGATTTCTTTACTAACCTGAACACCTGGGGCCAAGGCTGCTTTTCATAGCAGTTTGAAAGCAACCTATTCTTTTTCTCTTTACTCAGTTTGGTCCAAGTCTTAATCTTTGAACAGCATCAAATATTCATTGCCATTTGACAAAGCTGGGGTTGGAGAACCCAGAGTTTTGAAAAGCAGGTCTTGCCTTACCATTGGTGACCCAAAGAGCCTTTCAGCAAGACTGACTCTAAATCATCCAGGCTCAATTAATTTATTTCAAAGAAATACCCAGGTGTTGTTTGACCTTCAAACATATGGACTGCTGGAGTCAATGAAAATCTTGCCTGTTCCCATGATGCCTAAGGAACTGGATGTGGTAATTCTTTTTCATAGTCTCTGAGTTTTGTAGAGGGATTATTAGGTTTGGGCTAAGTGAGTTATTTACTTTAGCAATATGATCAGTGGTAGCTGCAATTGCCTTTGCTGAGGGAACAGCCAGGTGTGAGCTGTCACTAACCACCACTAAAATACCCAGAAGTACAAGGAAGAATTGGGCCACATAGGTGAGGGGGCGGGGGCGGGCAGGGGCACTCATCCGGGGCACCGTCAGAAGCAATAATAGCAGATGGATAGACAGGCTCTGTGTCCGAGGCTTAGCAACTCTCTACAGTAGGAAAGAATTGTTCCTGGGGGTCTTTTTGCCTTTCCCCAAAACAGGGGGTGACTGCCATCCTTTCAGGTTCAGACTTCTGACTTCTGTCCAGATACCTTAAGGTTTCTTTGGTTTTGTTCAGGAGCGCATTCTATCTAGAGTAGTGAGAGCTTAGTGCAGCAGCTTATTTATTTTTTTTTTTTAGCCTAAAGAGTTTCCAAGAATTGGGGTAATGCTGAAAATAATTGTCCAATGGCCAAGAGCATGGGGTTTTTTCTTTTGGAGTTAAGACATGGAATCAAATCATGGCCATCCTGCTTGCTAACTCTATGACAATAGGCAAGTTACTTAACTTCTCTGAGTCTGTTTTCTCAGGTGTAAAATGGAACTGATAATTCTTATTTTAGCCTTTCACAAAGCATATTTTAAAGATATTTTAATATGCATCCAACTAAAAAGGGACTCAGTGGTCAAATACATTTGGAAAACTCTTTAGATTCTTTTCCTCTGTCTTGGATTTGATAATGCATATTGTCAGATTAAAGTCCCTGTGATGTTCTGAAGGAAATAAACCTGTTTCACTCTGATCTAAAATGTCAAAATATATTTGAGTTTTATGAACTTTTTTCTTTTTTTGTAGAAAATGGGAGCAGTGTTTCATGAAATGCAAATTAATACATAGGCTTGTTGCAAGAGTTAATTAAGAACTTAAGATAAATGCTTCCTATAGCGTTTAGCTCAGAATAAGTATTCAACAGTAGTATTATTGAATGATTATTATTAATAGGAGGGTTTTGGTTTTCAAAACACAGAACTCTAAATTTGATTTATCTGGCCTTTGACCACAAGCACTTTATCAGTGTTTGTCAGGTGAAAATTTAAAGACTTTTGCTGTCACTGATGGCTAATGGCTATGATTTATTGAATGCCAACCATGTGTCATGGTGTACCTTAGGTACTTTAATCAAATCATCACTATAGTTAATGGTGACAACTACTGGACAAGGTAGTTATTATGCTTCCATTAATAGATATCAAAATTGTGGCTCAAAGATGACATGTGACCTGCCTAAGTTTATGTAGACATTCAACTGTGGAATTGGGAATTCAGCTTGGATTTGTTGGTGTAAAGCCCTTTATTATTTTCATTTGGGATTCTATAAATCTGTAGAGGTCAGTGAACGCACCAGTGATCTGGGAGAAATGTACAGTAACTATAATTGAAATTAAACACTTGACCAACATGAGGCATTGCAGGACTAACTATGTAGGGAAGGTCATGATTCAGCCATACCAAAAATCTTTTCTTTATGGAATTATCAATTCTCTCACCTCAAAGCCTTGCACTTGTTGCTTCTTTTGCCTAAAGCATTCTTCTTGTGTCTCTTGGTTATCTCATTCATCCTTCAGTCCTTTTACTTGTCTGTCCAAATTAAAGTGTGAGCAGGGACCAAGTCTTAATCAGCATTGTATCCCTAGCATTTAACTCACTGTAGTCTATGAATATTTATTGATGAATGAATGATGTCAATTCAAAACCTATGTGAGCAAATTATTTATGCATTAGAGTAATAAAGAGTGGGAAAATAAGGTTTTTATTTAATAAATATCATCTATTTGATATACAAGAGTCTTGAAACATGTTTTCTTGGAGTTTTTGTCAATAAGAAAGTTGAAAATCCCTGCATAGAACAATGCCTGCTAAAACTCATAGCAAGTGTACACCCCACATATTTCTGTACTATAGCAGAGATTGTTGAAAGTGGAAGCCTAATTTTAGCAGAGCCTTGAGGGTGTCTATAGAACAATGCAAAGCTCTGAAGGTTCAGAAACTCACTTTTAGCAGACTCCTTTGTTGAGGGAAGGGTGCTATTTGTTGTTCAGCTCAGGGAAACAAATTCACTCAAATGTCACTCAATTATCATGGTTACTGTCCGTGGAATGCCTTCCTTTACTAGTCCGCATCCTAGGCATATTATACCTGTTACCTCTTGTTTTTATGGTATACCTTCAAAGTATTGATTATTGTTCCCATTACAGATGAGGAAGCACTGGCTCCAAGAAGTTTGGCAAATTGCCAAGACACACAACTAGAAAGTATTGGAGCATGGATTTAAATCCAGATCTGCATGTTTCTGAAGTCCATTTTGCCCCACTAGGCCATCTTGTCATCTAAAATGAGAGTATTTTTTTCCCCTCCACAGGAGTTACAGTAGCAAAGTAATTAGTACTGGAGATGAGTAAGTTTCCTCTGGAACTAACCTTCACAGTGGAAGGATGCATAGTGTCCTTAGACCAAAACTCATAGCAAGTATTATTTTAAAGCTTTGTACACCCAGAATATTTCTGCAACTATGTCATCTTCCTCAATGCTAAGAAGATTTTGATAGTGATAACAAGGAACAGTTCTTAATATCAGAACACTTATTCCTTGGTTAATTCTGAGTCCACACTTAGCTTTTGAAATCAAATTCTCCTTGTGTTCCATTTCTTTGTTTGAGAGTACCTGGTGGTAGGCTTATTCTAATTCAGTATTAATTATGGTTTTGTATACAGCCAGTCACCCTTGTTTAAAAGCCTGACTAACTATCTTGAAAGTTGATGGATTATTTCCTGCAAAGATTTCCATAGATAAATTCTTTGATGCATTTTATTTTGATCTTACCTACTTCATGGCATATCTGAAAGGCAAGGAGGAGATGGGAAGTTGATTTCCTTGAGCACATCCTCAAAGAGTGGCATATTTTCAATTATATATTACGGTAATATATTGACAAGATGATTGTTTTGGTTAAAATTTTAAAATGTTGGGGAACCAACACCAAAGCAAAGGAAAAATGTGTTCTATACATGGTTGAAATATCAATGACCAGATAGATGATGGGTAACTAGAAAAGATAACCCCAGTCTGTCACCATTTATGGTGCCTATTCCTCACCCACAAGTGCCACAGGACCCCTTCTCCATACTTTAGCCTCTTGATGTTGGAACCTGGTGATGCTGTCCCTCCGTTGTAACAATTAAATGAGCTAATTCGTGTCAAATACATGGCACAGGGCAGGGCACACAACATGAAATCAGTGAGGGTGATACTTATTCTACCCATTTCAACTCAAGAAATGATCTCTTCTAATTTGGCTTCTACATTCTAAAGATATAATTAGATACATGGGACTCTTTTTTTTATTAATTATACAGGAGGCAATTCCAGAAGAGAATGGGCAACTCCAGGCCTCTTTTCTATTTTCTATTTTCATCTTTCTGTCACAGGACTTCTTATAAGTTTGGTCTGAGAACCAGTATGTGAGATTTACTTGGGGAACTTTATTTTTTAATGTTCCTACCTCACACCTACAATATCCATATTTCCGAGGATGATGCATGGGTTTTGATGATTTTAATAAGCTCCTCAGATTGTTCATTCCAGCAGATTTTTAGCTTTACAATGACCATCTGTAAAATGCCAGGATTCAGAGGAGGAAGGATCTAGGAGAGGTTTGGGGGAATCATATAGTTATATCAATTTTCATCATTTAAGATATAAGGAAACTGAAGCACAGAGAAACACTGAAGTAGACAACAGAGCTCATGAAAGACATGAATATAGGTTTTCCAGATCTCTTCCAGACTCCTATGACAAATCAGTTTGCTACACTGGAGTTGACATTCCCTTTTTCTTCCAGAAAATGAATTTGCTTTATACAGCTACATTTTATAAGGAAGAAATGGTAACTTATTTGATTTAGGTGCCCCCAGCATTGCCACCTGCTTTTAGAGTCTCAAGTAACATTTCTGTTAATGGACTTAAAATTCCTTTGTGATTCTTCATTATATTGAGAGTAGGGTTCAAATGTATTACAAATCCACATCAGTGATTGCCACTCATCTCTCAAACCATATCTCATCTCTTCCCTCTCCTCTACCTCTTTCACACTCTACTCTCCAAATATTCTCAACTATTTTCAGTTCATCAAATGAGCCCTATTCCTTCTTCTAGAGGGTTTGCACATGATCTTTTTCTAGCAAAGCTCTCTATTTTTCAGGTGCCAGATGTCAGGTTATATCCTCCCTCCCCTGGGAATTTTTCTCTGACCTCCCAAGTATGGGGAGTAGACACTTCCAGGTGCCTATCTGGCACTCTGTATAACCTTTTAAAATCAATCAATATTGAATTGCAAGTTGTTTTGGTGTTTTTCTCCTTAACTATATTTAAGCTCAAAAGAACAGGAATCACGTTTTGTGTTATAGCACATGTAGTGCATAGTGCCTGGTACAAAGGAGGCACTCAATAAGGTAAAGGTATATGCTAAATAAATGGTGGGATGATCTTAAAGTTTATCTAGCAAAATGTTCAAGTTGATAATGGTCTGCTTGGAATAGATGATAACATTAATGAATGGCAAAAAGTGAGGTGGATTAGGGCAAACTAAGATCATTTATAAAAGGCTTGATTTTAAATTGAAGATGATGGCCAGGACCTGGTCAATGATAATAATTCATTGGTGGAGGTGGGTGAGGAAGATTCTTGTAGCAAAGAGCCTGGGTGAGAGGGAGAAGAGGCTAGAAACAACATGAGAATTATGATGTCGCTAGAATAATCCAGATTCAGTGAGAGTCAGGAGCAGGCTAGTGGCTATAGAAATGATGAGAAATAAATGAATTTCAAAAATATAGCCATGAAAGAATCACGAGTGCTTGGTAGAAGAAGAGAGTCAAGGATGCTTCCTTGGATGATCTTTCTTCTTTAACTAGTTTATTAATTCAATCAACATTGGTTGAGGTATGAGCACTATGTCTAGAACAGTGAACTAAATAGACATGTTTCTTGCTCTCCTGTAAGTGAGGGTGACAGATAACAGATTAATAAACAAAGCAAAGAAGGGGTGCCCAATATAACCATCAGGCAATGAACTTCATAAATGAAATTGAATAATTCAGATAAAGCATTTGGCACAGTGGTGGGTATACAGTAAAGCTCAATAAATATTATCAAGTTCCTCTTCCTCACCAAGTCCCTAATGAAAATTAAGTTTTCTTTTATGTCTCACAACCATTAAATGAATCATGATAATGGTTGCCATATATTGAGTGCCTATTATATACCAAGTTCTATGTCCTGGGTTTTACATGTATTAACTTATTTTTATAATCACCTTGCAAAATAGTTATGATTATCTTTCTTTTTCAGATAAGGAATCAGAAGCTAAAGGACGTTAATCAATTCCCCAAAATTTCTGGAGCCAGTGAGCAGAAAATCCTACGTATGTCTAAATCCCAAATTTTATTCTTTTTCCATTGTCATAGTGTAGTTATTACCAAACAGTGTTATGACAGTCTGCTTTGTGCTGAATCTTATCATCTCTTTAGCATTATCTATCCATTCAAGTAACCAGACAGAATAACTAGTGAGTCCTGAGGAGAAAATGGAAGCAAATATATACAGTTCAATTATCCACATTCAGGTATGACCAACTGTGTGGTCCTTCCTTGCCTTACAATGAACATCTTTGAACAGGAGGAAATTTGAATACAGTCATTTTGTGACTCTCAAGAAAGTGTTCAATTATTTATTTCTGTATTTTTAGAAGTCTTAGGCTGTAAAGAAAGCACCTATAGTATTTTTCAACTCAAATACCAGATAGAGAGTATAAGCTTCACAGATCCAGTTGAAGTCTTTCCTTTGCCACCTAATAGACTATGAAATTGAACAAATCACTGAATGCACTCTAAGCCACATTCTCTTTATTTCTAAATGATCAAGAAACAGGAGGATCATAAGAGCACCTATCTTATAGTACATATTTAGGACTGAAGTAATAAAAGTAAGTATGTTCTTAACTGGTAGCAATTTTGCTGCCCCAGGGGATATTTAGCAATGTCTGGAGACATTTTCAGTTGTCCCAACTGAGTGAGTGCTACTGGCATCTACTGAGTAGTAGCTAAGGATGCTTTGAAATATCCTACGATATTCAGACAGCCCTCTCAGAAAAGAATTATCGAGCCCAAAGTGTTAGTGCTGAGATTAGGAAACATTGGTATATAACCTAGTGTCTGCTGTGTATTATACAAAAAAAAAGTCTAAAATCATCCAGGAATATGAAACACTTGGAAAATCCCTTTGGAAACACTGAGATATGATACTCAAATGAAAATACATCTGGGGTTTGACTAAATATTTCACTTTTAATCTAAATAGTTTGACTCATGAAACATTTTCTTTTGTTCATGTGGGTTGTGGAGTGGTGAGGTTCTTTGTCAATTGTTTAGAAGTTTCACAAAGCTGAACTTGCATTTGATTGCAGTCTCCATTTTTTCATTTCAAGAGTAGCTTAATCTACCACATTACTTCAGGAAGGAAGGTCTATTTGTTTTAACGTTTTCTTTTTCTTTTTTTTTTTTTTTTGTAACTTACAAAAGCATCTTGAATTATTAAACCAGTTATTTTTCAGGCCTGCAAACGTTTTCAGCATGATGCCCTAAGCTTCCCTGAGTCAGCACATAGCATTGCCTCTTGAAAAACCTCAGTCAGAACCATTTCTTTAAGATGTTGGTATTTTTCTTTGGAGTTGTGATATTTGGGGTACTTGTTCTGACAAAAGAGAGCATATGTTTCTCCCAAAACCTCACTCACATTTGAAGTCATGGTGGAAAATCTGCTCAGGGTGAAGGGGAGTGCATCACAATTTCAGAATAAAGAAGAGAAATGCAAGTGGTCAATTAATATTTTCCCCTGATGTTGGACTCTTACTTCTAGCCAGGAGCCAAACCAAAAGGTAAATCCGCCAACCCACATTTTATGAGAAAATAAGAGAGTACTCTGAATTACAATTAAAAATTTCTTTTGCTTTGAAGCCAAATGCTTTTACAAGAGGTAGAAAAAAAAAATGCCTAAGTCGAATTGATGAAAACCAGTCAAAATATGGTCTTGTTGTGGCTGACACAGCCATCCTTGCTGGTCCCAAAACACAGAAGGTGTCTTTAGGCATGGCTCTCAGCACTGATTAAACTAGATTTCTATGTCAACTCCTTGAAAGCTGCAGACTTTCACCACGTATTTCCTGAGCATGTTATTGAAAATTATCAGACCTGCTTTGTTCAGTACCAGGAAGCTGAAAAATGACCTGCAAAAAAGGCTGAAAGGCTTTCTATAGCCAGTACAGGCTAACTTTCTAACAAATGTCGTCAGAGCTCATGAATACATCATGTAGGAGCTCGGACCTTGGGGAAAGTATCTTTCATAATAACATGGAAATCTCTACTGAAAGCCACTCGTCCCTAAACAATGGATAGCTTCCCACCTAAGTCTGTTCATTTACTAAGCACTCAGAGCATATGGCTTGCTTTTAATGAGCAAATGTGTTCATTTTTAATTTTTATTTAACATAATACTTACTGACACAGAGACAAAAGATTGATTTTTTCCCCTCTTTATGTCAAGAAATTTGAATTCTGCATAATGAAATTATAAGATTATACCATGTAAGGACTGGAAAAAACCTAGCTCATCATTTGACTCAGTTTTACAGACAGGCTCCTAGGATCTACAAGCTAATTACACTTGAATGGGGAATAACAGAGCCTCAGCAGAGGTCTTTACGCTATAACACATGTGGCAGCCAAGGTCTTAACTATTGTTAACTCTTTTTTTTTGTTGTTTTCATCTAAGACTAGACTGCCTAACTCTTATTTCTCCTGATATTCCTAACAGTTCATTTATAATCCCTACCACCTTTCCCTCATTTGACTTTGAAGAACCTGAATTCACTTAGGCTTTGATTAGTGGTAATTATTTACCTGTCAGGTCCCAGCTGGACTGCATCACCAAAGCTGAGTCACACAGCTTTGCTTCCAATGACCGCTTCTGAACAATTAAATCGAAGAAGCACCTGTGTAAATACATAATATTCGTTGATAAGAAAATGATTAGGCAATAGAAACTGAGTTGAATTGGTGAAAAATAGTGAATATTCCCCCTAGGGGCTTTTCACACATGCTTTTAAGCATCTTCCATCTCAAGATCAAGGTGAGGTTATTTTCCCACACCTCCCACACCTTGTTTGTTTGGAAAATATAGCTCATCTGATATCACCAGATTTAATTTATCTGCAAACATGAAAATCTTGAAGTCATCTTCTCATGTGTAAGTTTAAAGAGAAGAAATTAAAATAGGGTGAAAGACTAACCGGTGATTTCCTTTTCCAAAGCCACAATATCTACTTCAATAGATGAGCTGACAGTTGAAATTCATCTTGGACAATGATTTTGTATTTATATTTAGGACTTCTGCAGGATTCAAAGCTTAGGATAGTAGAAAAAGTGAGAGCATTTGTCATCAGATAGACTGGAAGATGAATCCCAACATTACCACTTAGGAGTTGTCTGACCTTTAGCACATTTTGAACCTCAGTTTCTAAATCTGTAAAAATAGAAATAATTCCTGACCTTATATTCCATGCCACATGTAAAGCACCAGTCTCAGTGCCTGCTTAGCAAACAGTCACTATACCGCACTCCATAAAAACTGACCATAAAATCCATCATCTTTGACCAGCTCACCATTTAGTAAGCCACACACCGTTGGTGACTTTAAAGTTGCTTTCTGATGGAGACCACTTTTTAGCAATGAGAAGTACCACCAGAAAACAATTCAAAAATTTTCTTCTTATATTTCAAATGGTATCCTGCCCTACTTTGGGAATTTTTTCCTTTTTTAACACAAATTCATGTGGATTAACTATAAGAGAGATTTTTTCAGTTCTACAATTAGGCATCAAAGGATATTAACCCCAACTTACCATCAACTGTTATGTGTTTGTTGATTCAACCTGGCCATTATTTTGCACTGAAGGACATCTAGAGATGCTGCTTCAAGGACCTATTTCTGTTATATTCCTTAGGCATTTAAGGACATTGTTTTGTATAAAATTCAAACCTGTTCCTTTTCTTCCTAAGCTCTGTGATCTTGGGCAAGTTAATTATTCTTTGCGCTTTACTTTTATCAATAGCAAAATGGAGATGATGCTAACTAATGCATAAGATTATTCAGAGAGTTCAGTGAGTTACATGTAAAGGACTTAGAGCAGTGACTTGAACAGTGAAGAAAGTTGTAGCTGTGGTTACTATTATTACTATGACAAATGTAGGCAGCTAACAAGAGAGTTGATCTCACTGAAAGAGCTAGTGTGCATAACAGAGCATTCGAACTCTCATTCAGATCTTCCCAAGTGAAAATGTCACTGTTAAAAAATTTTTAAAAGTCATTCTCAATTTCATTTTATTTGAATGCAATGTTTCATTCATGGTTTCTAAATAAGACAATAAAAAGTGAGAAAGCCTTCTATGTTATTCAATTATTCAGAGTCAGGTCCTACTGTCTTTGGACCTTGAATTCAAAATGAAATAGTTACTATTTTTTAAAATATAGGATACTATTTACTCTATTTACTCTCTGCCTTTTTCAGTTCTACAAGTTGATATCCTTGTAAAGGTAGGTAAAGGAATAAACAGCAAAAAGTGATAAATCACAGGGTTTATTTTAGTATCATTTTTTAAAGAAGCATTTTGAAACAAGAATATGGAATGTCCGAGGATATAACATATTTCCTTTCCTACACTAAGTATTAAAGTTACTCAAAATTACCTGATTATTTTGTCAGTTTGATAGCATCTTTTATTTTTGCTGAGCCCTTTGCTTGTTTGTAGATGTGTTTTATACTATAAAAGCAAGCATCCTAAAAACCTTCAACTTTTCTGAAGCCAAAAGATACACTTAAGTATGACAGCAGAGATAATATAGAACTGTAACAGGCTAGGAAGGAGTTTTAAATGCAAAATGTAAAGATAAGAAGGATCATTCTACTTAGAGTGCATCCTTTCCCTTCGTAATCCATTAAGCAAACTGATCAGTGTTGAATGAAAAGATGTGGTGGGATGACTTGCTTTGAAATAGAAAAAGCATTTTGAATTATTAAGCTTCCTATATATCTTAAAAATAAGTTTACTCTGAAATTCTCATTAAATCTCATAGAATTCACTGAGCAATATGGCCTCCTTGTTTTAACAGTTGTACATCCCAAGGGTTTTAACAGCTCATTGTGCTGGAGTTGAGCTCTAATGTGCTGCTTCCCTGAGGCTTTATCACGTATCTAGTCTGTTGATTAACTCTGTATATCAATATACCATGGTCCAATTGGGTAGGCTGTTTGATAAGCATTTCAACAATAACACCATAAAATCTAAGCAGAGAAATAGATGGTGCACTGATAAACAGAAGTACATGCATTGAATTTTTAAAATATATTTTCCCATTCTGCACTTTCAAAGCCAGAGTTAAATTACCCAAAAGTCCTTTCTATGAATCCATTAATGTATAATTCTCTAAATTTGCTCTACTTTTAATAAACATTGGTTCAGTTTTTCTAGAAATTGAAGTAATCATTATTTTAATGCCATGATTTTGGTTACTTATTTATAATTAATCTTAATTTTGTTTTTATCTGGTTTAAATATTCTACTGGCACCTCTTTCACCTGACTTCCTGGTCAATTTCCACTTAAACTTCTGTAGCTGCATACTCTCAGGCGACTATTGATTCTTTGTCTCCTGCTCCAGGTTACTGACTTCATCAACAGTAATGCTATAAATTATATCTGTTAAGATTCTCTTACTGTTGCTAGCTGACAATGTACTTTCATTCTCTGGCTGTTTAATGTTCTTGACATTTATTTTGTCCATCACTCTACAAAGACTACTGGACTGAATTATTCCTGGATGCTATTACCCAAGTGACACACTTTCAGCATCTGGATCATGAACTGAAACCAAAAATCTGATGTTTTTGGCAACAAAATCCACTGTCTGTACTACCTTTGGTCCAAACAGGCTTTCACATGATGAAAAGTGTGTTGGATTGTACTCCAGCTTCTTCCTACCTCCCTTCACCTATGCATGGAATTCAGGAGAAGAGACTTGGGATAATATTCTCAGTTTCTTATGTTAGAAGAGAAAAAGAGAATTGTTAAAGATCTGTATAAGGGGTAATTAGCATAACCATTATTAATATGAACTAGGAGATCGTAAGTTTGTAGGTCTCAATTTGTATACTACAAACATTTCACAGGTATGCTATCCAATTGGAAACAGTCTGCGAAGGTCTTTTTGTGTGTGTGCAACTGCAGATATTTATAGACATGACAAGAGATATCATTTATTTTGTTTTTCTATGTTTGTCATACAACATGATGGGGGCAGTGGCTGAAACTTAAAAGAGTAGAAAAGGATATACATAGAATAACAAATCTGATACAAAAGAAATATCAAAAAGATACATGATAAAAAAGATATATAGGTGGAAATCTATAATTACTATACCTTATGAGTGTGTAAATATACATATAAATGTATTGAAGAATACTTTACATATAAAAATAAGTGTATTCATTTTAAATGTACATTTAATGAGTTTTTCTATGTGCATAAATACATGTAATTATCACAGAAGTCAAAACAGAAAATTTTCAGCACACTAAAATATTCTCTTCTTCTGCTGCCCAGACAACCCCCCAACCCAACTCCAACTGCCCTTACATTTCTATCAATTTAGATTAGCTGTATCTGTTTTAGATCTACATACAAATGGAATCATGTGTTATCTACTCTTTTGTGTTTGGCTACTTTAGCTCAGCAAAATGTTTTTGAGATTGATTCATATTGCATACAACAAACATTCATGCACGGTATACAAGCAGTCTGTGTAGGCATATGTTTTTATTTTTCTTAGGTTCATGTTTAGGAGATGAATTGATGGGTTATATGGTAAGTTAATCTTTAATTTTGTAAGAAACTACTAAACTGTGTTCTAAGATATTTATACCATTTCACATTTCCATCAGCAGTGTGTGACATTTCCAGTTCTACATCCTTCCAAAACTTGGTATTGTCAGTCTTTTTCATTTCAACTATCTTAGCAAGTAGAGAGCAGTATCTATTTTGATATAAAATTGCATTGCTGTGATGACTATGATGTGAAGCTATCTTTTAGTGTTTATCGGTCACTCTTTTCTTTTGTGAATTATATGTTCAAATCTTTTGAGCATTTTTAAAAATGGTTTGTCTTATCATTGAGTTATAAGAGTTTTTTTATGTTAAGATGTATATTGGGAATATTTTCTTTCATTTTGACTTGACTCTTTTTTTACTAAAAGTAATGTTTTAGTAGCAAAAGTTTTTACTTTTGATGAAGTCTAATTTATCAATTTTTTAATTTTACCGGTTAGTACTTTTAGAATCCTAAATAATCTTTGCCTACACAAAGTCATAAAGTTTTATTGTTTTGATTTTATATTTAGTTCTATGATCTGTTTCTAGTTTATTTTTATATGTGATAAGAAGTAGGGTTGAAAGTTGATATTTTTAATACAGACATCTGATTGTTATAGAACCAATATTTGAAAAGATTATTTTCCTCTCTATGTCCTGTTCAAGTTTTCTGACCTTTTTCTTCCACAACACCAAATTGCTGTTATAACCATTTGCTGAATTGTTCATTCAAATATTATATTTTTCTATTTTAAAAGTTTTATTTTTTTTTAAATTTTTCATTTCTCTTCCTGCATTAATTTCAAAATAAATACTTAAACTACTTAGAGTAGCTATTTTAAAGTCCTTATCTTCAAATTCCATCATTTCTTTCACTTTTGGGTCTAGTTCTGTTGATTAATTTTTTTTCCTGGTTATAGAGAAAACATTTTTTTTCCTAATCATTTTCATGTCTAGTGATTTTTGATTGGATGCTAAGTCTAGCTGAAGTTACATTGTTGAATGTCTGGATTTTATTATGTTCCTTTAAAGAGTGTTGCTCTTTGATCTATCAAGCAGTTAAGTTTTATATGGATTAATTAATTTGATAACTTTGAGACTTTTTTTAAAGATTCATTAAGGAAGGTATAAAGGAGTCTTTATTCTAGTGATAATTTTTCTTCACTACTGAGGCATGGCCATGTTTGGGTCTCTACTCAATGCTACATTGATTCGGTGATGTTTCTTTACTTTGGCTGGCTAGGACTTGAATATATCTCAGCCCAATGTGTGATATGGTAATTGTTCAGTTTATAGTTCTTCAGTCACTATTTTTAACCCAGTAGTTGTTCTTTGCCTTGTGAAGTTTTACCCTATATAACTTAATATCAGCCAAAGACAGCATGTATTGAAGTCTTTTTTCTACGTATCTCATTTATTTATTCTGCTCTATGAATTCCAATCACCTCTGACTTTGATCTGCATTTCCTACACTCAGCAAATCCCTATGTTTCATTCCCTGGGGGTTTTATTTCCTGATTGGCAGTCTAAAAAGTACAGTAGTCTCCCCTCACCTATGGTTTTACACCTGCAGTTTCAGTTACGGGCAGTCAACCACGGTCTGAAAATATTAAATGAAAAATTCCAGAAATAAATAATTCATAAGTTTTAAATTGCATGCCATTCTGAGTAGGGTGATGAAATCTCTTACTGTTCTGCTCTGTCTTAATCAGAACATGAATTATCTGTTTGTCCTGTATTCATACTGTATACACTACCTGCCCTTTAGTCACTAGCCATCTCGGTTATCAGATCAACTGTTACAGTATCGCAGTGTTTGTGTTCAATAACCATTATTTTACTTAATAATGGACCAAAAGCCATTTATGTAACTTTTATTACAGTATATTATAATAATTGTTCTATTTTATTATTAGTTATTGTTGCTAATCTCTTATTGAACCTAATTTATAATTTAAACTTTATCATAGTTATTATATAAGAGAAACATGTTGTATATAGAGTTCGGTATTATCTACAGTTTCATACATAGCTTGGGGGTTTAGAAATGTATCTCCCAGGAATAAAGAGGAACTACTGTATCTCCAGGTAAAAAGTCTGGTCTATTATCACCTCTTTTTTCTCAGTGTTCATAGCCTTATGTCTGAAGACAATAGCTTCATGTATTTTTTTTTCAGTTTTCTAATTGTTTATTGTAGGTGGTCTCTTCAATAGCAGTTAGTCCTTTATGGTCAGAAGCAGAACAAGTATATTTTTTTAAAGTACAACTGAGGCAGTTATAGTACCACAAACAGGGATATAGTACTAAAGGGCCCCAGTTAAATGTTATGCTTACTTTATGTGATTTATTCCCTTCGAAAGAAGTAGTCAAAATTAGGCTTTAAGAGGTATGTCACAAGTATGGATAGAGATGACTCCTGAACAGCAATTGCTTGCATGCTACCTTTGTGATTTTTTGCTATGAATGACTTGCATTATAATTTACTTAAAATATTTTCTTTAAGTTGACTTATTTGTAACTTAAATTTATTTGAAAAAGAAACACTACAGCACTATAAATCATGTTGAGAAACTAACTGTATTTTTCTAATATATATTCAAATAAGCAAGTAACTCTTTAAAAATAAACAAGATCTATCTTTGAACTACTGAAAGAATCTTGTATCCTATCAGTGGTACTTTTCTAAGCCTAATCATACTAGAATGGATCACAGAGGCATTGAATAAAGATTGACATAAGTGATGGAGATAAAAAATATAGCTACCATTTTTTCATATGTAGTTTCTGATAGAACCATAAAATTTTAAAACTAGGATAAGCTTAGAGAACATCTAATCCAACCTCCTCATTTCACATTTGAGGAAATAGTCTTATAGATGGAGTGGCTCCTTTCCAAGGCCTCACAGCTGGTTGGTTAATTAATTCAACAGATACTTATTGAGAAGCTGAGAACAGTGAACAAAACAGACAAACCTTCTTGGAGCTTTCATTCTAGTGAGGAATAGGATCCTTGTCTTTGGTTCTCTGTCCAGTTGAATATTATTTAATGACCATTTCACAACAAAAGATAACACATGTCTCTAGCTTGTCCCTTAACATCTTTGGAAGTAAGGATTTGCTCTATGTAAAATTAACTCAGTTTAATAATGATTTCAGTCTGACTCACCTGTAATATTCAGCTCTCATGAAGACACTTTCTGTTTCCTAATGGAGTTACTTCTCATGCTTTTTGCTTTAGCCATAAAGGAGAAAACAAATCTCCTATTGTTAGGAGAAAATGCCCATTATGCATTACAATTATGTAATTTGGAACTTTTTAGGATATAGTCAGCCTCTGGTTGCAACACACATTCAAGCTTGTAGACAAGGTCTTTTGGTTTCTTATCTCATCTTGCTTCATGATCTTGTTCCTGCCATATTTTCAGCTCTCTTGATCTATCACTCTCCCAAGGTATTTGTGCTCTTTATCTGTATCCATTTCTATACCCAAGCACTGTCTCCTTTCACACCTGGAAACTCTTACCCAACCAAGCCCCTTCTTGTGTGAGGAAAAGAAGACTCTACTCCGACAGTCCAAGATCTTGAAAGCTAACTCTCCTCCTGACAACTTCGATGCTTTTTACAGGCACAAATACCCCCAGAAAGGCAGAAAGGATAGGATGGAAGAAATCATCAGAAATGAGTTTGGGCATGCATTTGACTGTCTCCTTTTTGTCTTTAGATCAGTGGAATTAGTGAAAACTGGTATGAACTCATGGAATTTTCAGCTTTTGGAATTCCCAGACGTCTTCAAGTTGTCTTTGAAGAACACTTATTTTACAATGCCTGTTTTTCCTTAGAAAAAGAGAAAAACAGAATGGGTTTTATTAGAGGAATAGCTGAGATGTGAGGATAATTCCCTTTTATTAGTGACTTGCTATGTCCCAGGCATTGTGCTCTTCATTTTACATGCTTTTTCACTTTGACTTTCACAGAAACCCAGTGATTTTACAAATAATGACATAGACAGAGAATCTTGGAGTGATGAATTTTCTTCATAACACTAGAATTTTTAAAACACTGGCATAATAAAAATATTTAATTTCATTAAATTTAACAAATATTTATTATGTGTTTCATTGATTGTGTTTCATACGCCTTTTTGTTACCTGAACATCTCAGATAAACTACTCTCTTTTATTACTGGACCAAAACAAAAAATAAAGTGCCCTTTCAAATCCAAAGAAATTGTCTTGGTCTATCTAGATTAACTATTTCATCCTGAAAATGTGTACATGTATAACAGGTGAGAATACAATAGAAAAATGTCTCTTTCCTCAAAATGTCCTGTTAAGATGTGCCATTTGAAAAAGAAAAAAGTTAGTTTAATCAAAACCACATAATCATTGAAAACAATCTTGTTGCAGACACCATCACTGCAAATGCAATCATGGCCAACTCTCATGAGTCTGTGCTAATGGGAGGAGGGTGTAACATGGATGGCTGACAGTCTCAGATAATCCAAATACCTGATTTTCAGCATTTCTCCCACTAAACCTATTTACCAGAGTTGCTAGCAAGTAATGGAAATTGCTAATTCTAGTTTCCTTCCTCTCCTCCCCACACCCAGTGCCCCCAATCCCAGTCGCCCTTTGATAGAGATGTCAGTGAGCAATAAAATGGCCAAAAAGCTGTGGGAGGAAGAAGAGAGAAGGAAAGTTGATCAATCCTTGAATAAATAAGAGCTATTTTAATGTGATGCTTTTGAAATGGAAGTCTTGCTCCTCTTGGAATATTCTTTCGATTGATATCCATATCACATATATTTGTACAATAAGCACATCTCAAATACAATTTTTTTAAGTTCTTATTATGTAAGTAAAATATCAATTTGTTTTCTCTGTTGGAAAATGTTAAACATTACGGATATGGTTGAGTTTTTCTTTGACCTTTATCCTCAGATCAGCCTCCTTTTCTCAAAAGGAACACAACAATCCTGATACCTGTTTATTATTATATAAAATTTCCAGTTTTTTATCCAGATTTATTTATATAGGAATTTAGTCAGAAATAATAAGTATGTTTTTTTATTTACAGTAATAATAGACTAAATTGTTCAGCTATGTAGTAGACACTGATGCTCTGCCCAAATCTTTCTTTAATGAAGGACTCACTGCCTCAGGAGGAATACTGTCAGCAGATGGTCAGCTTTGGCCCCTTCAGGACTATCTCAGTGTACAGAGTCACCTCAGACCTCGGCCTTGCTCCTTGTACAGGCAGCCAACAACCAATACCATTTGATACCAATGTGGAAGTTATTATGCAAGTTCAATGTAAGACCATGTCTTGCCATGTTGGCCCAGCTTGGGATAACTCAGAATAACCTTTCTAGATTTGAGATCTCTAATGAGGCTGCTGTTGGGCTTGCATCACAGTTCAACTTCTCTCTCTGCTCAATCCTGCTTCAAATGTTAATAGCAAGAATATTAATTAATAAGTACCCAGAACAGTAAACTCCGCCTCACAGTCTGCTTCCTAAAGAACCCATCCAGTGACATTACTTGCTTATTTTTTCTCTCAATGCTAAGTCCTGGAAGGCTCATTTACTAGTAAACATAGATTGGCTAATTCTTTTAATATTCTTTTAGTATTTGCGTAGGAAACTAGGCACTTGCTCATCAAAGCCCTGGTTCCCTTTCTTCCTGAGCCTGTATCTAGACCACATCATGAATTAGGTATGCCTAAGTTACTGAGTTCTGCCCAATGGATTGCGGAAAGAAGTGATGTATAATACTTCGAGACTGGATGAATTAAAACCTCATGAAGTCTTCCATGTTCTTCCTCATCTCCCATGTGCCAGCTAGATGCAAAGAATTTAGCAGAAGATTCTAAAGTCCTAGAAGATGACAGGGCCACAAGATGAAAGACCAGGTCACTGACCGATCACATAGGCTGTCCATGAACCTTACATCAAATTGTTAATCTGTTGAAATATTTATTTAGGGTTATTTTTTAAAGGAATTAACTTCTCTTAAATGTGAAAGAACCCTTTGGTTGTTTTCAGTTTCAAACCACATCGTTCTGAACATTTCGTACCCATCTTCTTGGGTGCAAGAGTTTCTCTAGTGTTAAATACAGAGAAGTAGAATTGATAAGTCTTGAGATGCACAAGCTTTAAAATTCAATAAATATTTTTGAACCATTTCTCAAAATAGTAACACAAATTTCTATTCCCACTCGTTGTATTTGAGAATACCTTTTTCTTATATTTTTTAAACTGTATTATAAAAGAAATTTCATTTTTGAATGAAAAATATTTTCATATGTAGTTGAATTTTAACTGGTTTCTCATCTCAAATACTAGTACATAAAACATTAGAAATAGTAGACACTTGGTACTTCCAGTTTGGCCTCTTTGAAAGCAGTCTCTAAGGTTCATGCCATGAAGTCACTCATCATTTTACTGAAGCAGGAATTTGATGTATAAACATGCCATGACTGTGCTTACCTACTGACTGATCCGAATCAAATGGCCAGATACTACTTCAGATAACTCTGCCATTACCTATTCCACATTCAGAAGGGGAAGGGGGTGTAGAGCAATAATGAAACTGGTTTCTATTTATTGAGTATATTAGATATGCCAGTCTATGTGCTAAATATTTTACCTGTATTAATGTCTTGGAGCCTCAGAATAATCCTCTGACATGTAAGTCTATTATTTAACCCTGCTTTTTAGATGAGAAAACTGAGGTCAGGGTAATAAAACTTACATGTGAAAGAGCTAAAATATAACCCTAAGGCTGTCTGACTCCAGATTCAGAGCTAGATCTCGTTTCTCTTACACTCTTTTGCCTACATAAAACTCCTATTCAAAGTTAAAAGTTGTCACATATGTAATTTAATTAAATTATACTGTACTTCACTGACATAAATTAAGGGCTATAGTTGTCTTTGTGTATATGGGGATTAACCAGGTCATGAGGAGGTGTCCTCTGTAAAAAGTCCAAGAGTTTATTTTAATGGGTAGAACAACACACAGGAGGATTAAGCCTTCTATCTCAGCTTTGGTGGGCGGATGGGGGAAGTATGAAAGGATACAGATCCATAAGTCATTTAAAAGTCATTTAAAAAACAAAAACAACAATAAAATATGCATTCTGGATGGTTGCTTGCAAAGCAGCTGTAATCATTTGGCGGAATCACATCTAGCTGATTGTGCCTCCCTGAACTTCCTTTGTCCTCAAACTGAACGTAATGCAGAGGAGGTCTGTGTGGGTCTGGGACAAGATGGAATTTGGACTAGCTGTTTTCAAAGGTTACATTAGAAACTCAAAAGGTTAAAAGGAGTTGCTACTAAAACTGCCTTCTGAAGGCAGAGGCCCCACACTATATCACGTGTCTGTACCAAGAAACTACAGAAGGGGTGCAACTGGTAACACACAAATCTTCCCAAGATGAACAAAATGTTAGGCCTTATTGAGGAGGCACAAGGACATATTCAACTTCCCAAATATCTCCCATTTTTGTGGTTTTTGAGGTTGCAGCAGAATTCAAACCTCTTTGGGTTCAAGTTCATCTAGTCTTGACAAAATATGACTTCCTGTGTCAGCAAAAAAAGGTTTTGATTTCAAAAAAAAATTACGAGCAATTAGGCAAACTATTTTCCACCAACTATAAATGAATCGAGTTAGTTTTCTCTTAAAATATACAGGGGTCAAATATCTGTGAATGAAACATAAGTGATGAACTGATTTGGGGGTTTCCTCGGGCCTTACCACATTGGAAAACCTGGACTTCCTGTAAATTCTAAACTTGGTTAAAAGGCAAGAGGACAGAGCAGAAAAGACAAAGAGGGCTAACCGAATATATATAACCATTGAACAGAAGGCTTAATTTGTTCTTTTCTCGGGTAAGTGTATCCCTTCAAAGCTGTCACTCTCTTTCTATAACAATATATGTTAATTCATTTAAACAACATCTATTGTGCTTACTCCACGTCAGACACAATTAGAAACTTGCTCTATATCAGACAGTGACATGGACACAATCTCTCACAGTCTTTGAATGAAGATATAAGGAAATACAGAAGTAAACACAACTATTCATAAACAACTTTTGTAAGACATGAAGAAAATAATTGGGGTACTATGGTGAAGAATGAAGGGGAGACCTATGTAGATAAAGTCCCCAGGGAAAATGTGTCTAAAGAAGCACCATCTGAATGGAGACATGTGCAGAATGAGAAGGGCCAAATTTTCCTGTCTGGGGGCTGCTCATGTGAAGGCTCTGAGGGAAGAGCTTGGGCTGACTGGAGACTTATGGGCAAAAGTATACTGGGACATTGGGAGGATGGCTCAAGCAGGGGCCAGATGATCCCAGACACTGAGATGGCTCTGAAAAGTTTTAAACAAAGAGGTGACATGGTCCAATTTACATTTTAGAAATATCACTGCAACTGCAATGTTCACACTCTATTTGGGGGAGGAGATTTGTTGGGAAAGGAGTAAAGTAGAAGCAGAGGATTGAGATATTGAACAATCATGATAGTTCAAATGTAGCAGAGGAACAACGTGAGAGGTATTTATTTATCAGTTCCCTTGTCATTGGCTATACTCATTTGGATCTCCATCAAAGCTGCTATGAATAAGTCTGACTGAATTACATGAATCCTATTAAATATTCTCGGGAGAAATAACAATTAAGGAAGCCTGAAGGCCGTTACTGTGGTTTTAAGCTTTGTCAATTGCCAGAGAGCGCAAGTGTCCAAAGCACAATATCTGTGATTATAGTAATGTGCAAAATATTTGAACTTCTAGAGTTCTACAAGTGTTTGCATATGATGTGTGGTGCACGTGGTTGCCACAGGAGTGAGTTCTTTGGGCAAGGATATTAGAAGATATACTTGCCCTTGGTCTCCTTTCCATTTTCTTGATGTGAAGTTGAATGGAGAAGACAGAGCATAACTAGCTCAATGAATTTCTGGTTTTTCTGTGTGTATATCTATGGAGTATCTGAAAAGAAAGGAAGATATGGCATCTGTTTTCAAATGGCAGTGTGTGGAGGCTCAAGAGCTGTTAATTTTAAAGCACCAGTGGAGATTTTTGACCAGTTTTCACACATTCCTTTGCTTGTTTGTAGGTTCCATCAAAAGCAGACATTTAAATTTTTTTTCATTTTTAAAAGTTTTCAATTAGAATTGACAGTCAATATTATTTTATATTAGTTTCAGATATATAACATAGTGGTTAGACATTTATATGATATATGAAGTGATGTCCCCAATAAGTCTGGTACCCACCTGGCACCATACATAGTTATTAGAATATTATTGACTACATTTCCTACCATGTACTTTAAGCAGTACTAGGCCAACCTCTGCTGATAAATTTGCTTTTATTTTTAATATTTAATTGTCCACTAAAGATGTCTGTGGAGTTTCTGAAGTTGAACTTGTTGTGTTGGACAAAGCAGGAAATTGGACATCCTATACAGTAGGATTGCCAGGCACTAGTTAACATCTATTTGAAATCTGTGGCTATAAATTTAAAGTGATGTCAGTCATCACTTTTACTTTTAAACCATCACAATGCCATTTCTTCTAAAGCAAATAATACTTGTAATGGAAGTTGTTCTAATTTAACAGAAATTCCCTTGTTAACTGTGTTTTGAGTCTTTCTTTCATTGAATAATAGATATTTTTTTGAGCATCTGTAATGAGCCAGGGAATATGTTGACAGAATCCTCAGCAATAAGCTAAGGGAAGCAAAATGAGGGGAAAAAGAAGTTAAGAGAGAGGGATGAAAAATCATTTAGAAAAAGGGACTTTAAAATCCCTCTGGTGTTCACTTCCTAATCTGTTATATTCCATTCATGTTACCTTGAGTGGATCACTTAGCCTATGTCTTTATTGCCCTCTCTATATTTGAAGGCTTAATTAAATTATGGAGTCCTTGGTGGTGTATCAGGGAAAGATGTGACTAAAGTGCCAAATATGACACATTTTATATGTCAGATATCTCTGAAACTGATAATTCCAAAGATTTTGGTATCTTATTTAATAGGTAGCAACAGCAAGAATCTTTGATAAAGTTCTCTTCAGAGGTTGAGGATTTGATGTTTTCTGTTCACAAAAGAAGAAAAAAGAAATCACTGCTCAACAGACTGATTTGTTCTAAATTTTTATTGTTTCACCTAGAGGTTGAGAGCACAGGATCTTGGGGACTTTTGAGAATGTATGTGTGTGTGTATGTGTGAAGCCAAATTATATGTGGGCACTGTTGGCTATTTGTCTTTTTTAACACACACACACACACAAACACACAACATTTGGAACAGAGAAATAAAGCCCCACCTCATTTGCTTTTATTTTTGCTCATTTCTGAGTCTTCATGCTGACATAATCCCAAATGCTAATTTAGCCAAGTATGGCTAATCCCCTAGAAGCCTCAGCAGTCAGCCATATAATTTAGTGCCACTCTATAGAAACTTCAATTCAATTTCTCAGATTTGTCAAGGAGAAGGATTGAAATGAGTTTGCTCAATGAAGCAGAAATGACAGTGAAAGATCTAGGCCAGACTTTCCAACTCCATTGTCTCAAGCAGTGGTTCTCAATCTGGGGCAGTTTTGTCTCTCAGGGGACATTGCAATATCTAAACACTTTTTGATTATCATGACACAGGAGTGGAGGTAGGCAGAGGCCAGTGATGCTTCTGAACTTCCAAAAATGCACAGGACAGCCCTCACAACAAAAAAATTATCTGCACCAAAATGTCAATAGTGATAGTAGTACAGTTGAGAAATTCACATCTGTATGACCCCTTGAATCCCATAATCACACATGCCAATTTCCTGGGTTTGTAAGCATGCTAAAAGAAAAAGCTAAAAATTAATTTAGATTTCAGTGTGGTACATCAATAGCTTTCTGATGCCAAGTACTTTTCAAGTTTATAACACCAAATGTAGAACAGGTCCATCTGTAACAACAATAAACCCTTAAGTAAGGTGCTTTTATAGTGTGCAAAACAGATTTACATATATCACTATGTTTGATTGACACTTCAATCATGTTAAAGATTTATAGCTGGTATCAGAAACATTTTATAAAAAGAGAATTATTTTTGCCTATTGAGTCTCTTGAAATGGCTTTTCAACTTGTTATAACACCTTAATTATTGAAAAGTCACTAACAAATCTGTCACATGTGAAGTATTTCTAGAAGGAAATATTCATGATGTGGGTGGCTCATTGTCTCTTCCATTGGACAAGAGTGAACTCACCTGTGAAGAAAATGGAACTTCAGGAATTGCCCTGGATGTGATAAATTGTATGGTATGCCACACATCTGATTTATAAGAATTATACTTTCAGAAGGCAGCAAATGATATTAGAAGTGATTTTCTTACTTGAGTTGTCTTGTTTTACAGAACCTGAAACAGAAGAGGGTGTGGTCAAGAAAAATTTCTGGCCTCTGATCTATTCTTTGTATGTTTTTTCCATGCTGTGATCCATAGAACATAAGTTGAATTTAGAGAAGGAAAGATTGGGGGGTGGGGATGGGAATCAGATGCTAAGTTGTTATTTGGGTTTCCTTGAAAAGTTAAAAATATATGAGTATAAATGTGTCGAGGCCATTAGACAGTTAAAAGACTAACTTTTCTGGATCCTTGTCTCTTGGCTGAATGTAAAATGAGTTATTTCTTTGTTCAGAACTGGCACAGAGCACACTACTTTTGAACCCAGGTTTTAGCAGAAAGTCGACCTGGGATGAAATGCTAGTTGGACTACTTACTAGCTCTGTGGAATTACAGCAGTTTCACAACGATACTTGATTCCTCATTTGCTAAATAGGAATGGTACTCTTTGCAGTGGCAAGTAGGATTAAAGGTGTAATGGATTTAGCATAGTGCCAAATATATTGGAAGCACCTAAGGACAGCAAATCCTTCTCAAAGGGGCTTGGAAGTTCTGATTATGGCAAAACCTCCCTCTACTTCAGACCCTTCAAAGAATCTAACTTTCCTAAAGGAACAAGTATTACTTTGCCTACCTTTTAACTGTTGAGGTTCCCCACAGTTTTCTCCATATCCCACTGCTTCTCTCTCATGTTCTGTGGTGCTATATTTTAGTAAGTTTTGTATACATCAACATTCATAGTTGCATTATTTACAAGAGCCAAAAGGTAGAGGCAACTCAAATGTCCATTAGTGGATGAATGGATAAACAAAATGTAAACATATAGAGCAGAATGTTATTTCAGCCTGAAAAAGGAAAGAAATTCTGATATATGCTACAACATGGAAGAACTTTGAAAACATTATACTAAGAAAAGCCAGACACAAAAGAATAAATACTGTATGATTCCACTTATATGAGGAACCTAGAGTAGTCAAATTCATAGAGATAGAAAGTAGAATGATGGTTGCTAGGGGCTGAGGAAAGGGAGAATGGAGAGTGACTTCTTAATGAATACAGAGTTTCAGTTTGAGATAAATGAAAAAATTCTAGAGATGAATGGTGGTGATTCTAATGGGAATGTCCTTAATATTTCTCAATTGTGCACTTAAAAATGGTTAAAATGATAAATTTTGTTATGTGTATTTTACAACAGTAAAAATGTGTTTTAAATAAGCATAGTACAATAAGAAAAATTGCCATTATTTTTTGAATATTTACTATGTAGTAAGCATTAGGCTAATTATAATGTAGTCATTAATTTAATCCTAATATTAACAATTAGAAATCAGTGCTATTTTATTCCCATTTATCAGGAAGAAAATTGAGGCCCTGAGAGATGAAGTCCAAGGTCACATAGTTAGGAAGTAGCAGAGCTAAGATTGAAACCCAGGTATCAAATTCCAAATTCTTAATCACTTTGTTTACTTTCTTACCTAGTACCTGTATGTTGATAATTTTGAATCTCCAGCCCAGATCTGAGAAAAGCGATGATGATATTGATGATATACCAACATTTTCAGCCTCTCAAAAAACTGTGAAATAGTTCTCATCAACCCAATTTAAAGATGAAAAATATGAAGCATAGGGAGGTTAAATAACTTGAGTTCACTCATTTATGAGAGAGCCAGGATTTAAAAATAAGTCAGTTTGATTTAAAGCCTTAATCTTAACATAATTGATTTTTTGAATATCCCATAAGCACCTTATTCTAACTCTTTTTTCATCTTTTAAAGTTGCTGAGCTGAGTATATACTTTATCAATACAGTGTTATCCCTACACCACAATATTAACTTGATGGATGGACTTTGTAGAATTCAAGAAATCGGGTATTTATCACCCTAGATATAGGAAGAGCTCAGAATAAGTTTGTTAAAATGTGGTCTGCCCCAAGATTACCAAAACTGGCCCTTAAGTTCAGACCTAAATGAAAAAAAAAACAGGAAGAGAATTCTCTCACAGCCCTTAATGAGATGCTTCTGAGGACAGAAAACCTTGGCTATCCCAAGGCAGACTTAGAAAACATGCCTATGTAATTTTTAAAAGTTCAAACCATTCTACATGCATTTTAGTCACTCTTATTATGCCCACCCTTTCTCTATTCCCCATACTTCAATCCCTTCTTAGCCAGCATTGCTGCCTCATTACTAAGAACTGAGACCCTTGGTGGCCCTAGGGTCTTTTCATGGGCAATGGTGTCTTGCCTCAGCTCACATTGTTGCCTCTTTACCAGTTTTACAATTGCCCTCAGAAATTGCAGAAAATGGGACTGGACAACTTGGAACCCAAACACAATTTCCAAGACCTAAATCCCTGACCCCCATAGAGATCCTAGGAGATGCTGTGGAATGCAAATTCCACTAACTGAAGCCAATCTGCTTTGTTCTGTGAAAGAGTTTTCTAACAACTCTGAATCATTAGGCATCATAACGAAAGGGCCAATTTTCCTGCTGTAAAACCAGCTTTTCATAAAAAATAAGCATCCTTGATGTCATGGATAGGATTAAATGATCTGAATGCAACTTTTTAACAAAGGAAAATTCTTAGTGCCTAAGAATTATTCCTTTTTTTTTTTTTTTTTTTTTAGGATATCTTGTCATTACCCAGATCTAGAGCTGGAGAAATTTATTTGTAGTAATAATTAGATATTACCATGACAACTGCAATGTTTAAAAATTGATGGTAGCAAAATAAATCACTTCCCAAGGAAATATTTTTGCTGAGAAAATATAGGTAATTTTTCAAGGCATAACAAAAATATATTTACCTAAAAATATAATTTTCCCAATTATTACTGATAATATAAATCCAAAATGTAGTTGAAATTTCAATGTGATGGAGTCATAATGAATTTAAAGGTTTATCTGACTGGTATTACCTTATAGAAGAAGAGGAATGAGCCTGTGTTTAGAGGGTCTTGAATTTCTCTAGTTATCAAATATTCATGCTATAAAATCACTGCAAAATGCTGTTTCCTGAATAAATGTCAAGAGTTAGATGACATTCAGTGAATGCTTTCAGGATGAGTGCAAGCAGTGTTTCTTTAATTAAAAGCAAGCAAAAAATGATAACTAATTAAATGTCATGATGGGGCAGGAAAGTGTAGGAAAGGGCAGGCTCAGTGAGAAACCATGTCAGAGAATTGGGCCCAGATTCCGAGAAGAGGGGAGTGAGGGGCAACTTCCTCCTTTCTGCAGAACCAGGTTCAAACAGTGCCAAATAGTAAAATACTCTCAAAAATGCATCCACAAAAGGGACAGCCTCAGCGTTCCTTTAAAGGGAAGGAAGCCAAAAGAAATGTAATTGGGAACGTATGCTGCTATTATTAAAAATAATAATTACTAGCACTGAGAGAGTGCCTCCTCTATGCCAGAGAGTTTGATAAACATTTTATAAACACTATCTCACCAGATTAAGCTTGTGTACAGGGTACCAGCATAGCACACCCTCCGCCCCACCCTCTGCTCTTTTGCCAGATGTTGATATTTTGCATATCCAAACAAGCATTGAGTTAGTCTTAGAAGAAAACTCCCAGAATGTTGCTGAACTACCTTTGTTCATATCATGAATGGGTATTGTTTTCATTTTAAATTACATAATGGGAGGGGCAGGTAGCACCCGATTCATTTCAATATTCAAAAGCTCTAAAGATTTGGCTCTGGTCACTGGGTCTCCCCCACCACTCCTTAGTTAACTACTTGCCATCAGGTAATTCCCATAAGGAGGAGAAAGAAAAATGGGAAATACACCTTTAAATGAGATTGGAGCACCAGTCTTCATCCAACCCTGAACTTGCTCTTAACCACTTGACTGGAGAATCTCCTGTCCATCCTGGATACAGGGCCTGTTACAAATCCCCCTTGTTGTTTTTATCTGAACTTTGTGTCTGATACCATATCATCACTCCCCATGATATTTCTACCCAGGTTGAAAACACACATTCTCTTCCAGGCATCTGCTTCAAGTTTCCTGGATGGCCTAGTTATGTGTTTGTTTAGCTCACTTCGCATTAGACTATAGATTTTGCAGTGGCCTTTTGAACACCAGCCTCAGGGTGTTTGTTTTTGTAAGTTTTTGTCTTATCTCACTTCCTCTGAAAAAGCCTTACTTTTCACAGCTTGGCTGAAGCTGAATAAGCCGAGAGCCTTGCCTAGACATCTTGCCAATGTGTGAGGCTAAATTATTTGCAGTTTGAAAATCATAACTATTCTGCATTGTAGCATTTCATCAAATGGCCAGGAGAGCATTCCAAGGACACGAACAAGAGTGCAGTGAACTGCATTAGCAGAAGTCAGTCTCCTTTCTTTCCCCCTCTCTCTCCATTCTCTCCCCCTCCCTCCCTATCCTCCCTCCTTTTCCCTCCTTTCTCCCTACCTCCACCCCCCAAAGGGCATGGAACTGGGATGAAGTTCAGCGATTTTTAAATGCAAGGGAAGCACCTGGGGAACTTGTTAAAATGCAAATTCCTAGACCACATCCTTAGAGATTCAAACTCGTAACAGCTGGATGAGCCCCAGGAATTTATCTTTTTAACAAACACCTTACAACCCTACTGTCCCCATCATTTTCATGAAATAATTTTTAGATCTGAACACACACAAAAAAACCCTAATTAAAGTAGTTAAAAATCCTGTACTCAAACATCGCAGATCTGGCTTTGAATTCTAGCTTAGTCATTGTTTGGCTGGGTAGACTTCTGAACCCTAGTTTCTCTTAAAAGTAGATAAAATAAAAGGTTTTGTGAGAATTCAATGGGCTTAGCACACAGTGGATGTTCAACAAATAGTAGCTCTTATTTTTAAATTATTGTATTTTAAAAAAACACAAAAGAAATGAAAATAGTAGAAAACTGAATCTTATTAATAGTCTTCTATGAGGAGAAAGTGGTCTTAGTCTATGTAAAACTAAAGGTGAAACTAGGACCAAAATATGAAAGACAGAAGGCAAGTGCCTAGCCCTTTTGTTTCCAAGGATCTATAGAGCTCAGAGCTTCCTCTGCCCCATCTTTACTCAGCATCCTATCCTTCAGGAGGTTTCTTGAATTCTCTTCCTCAGGGATGGTGACCTTTCTAACCCCTAGGTTAAATCCACAGCACCAGCTACTTCCTCTTGATGTGTTCATCATGTGTTATGTCTAATTACTAGCTTGATGTCTGCCTTTCTGCTAGATCATAAGCTCCACTAAGAGATGGGATCTTGTTGCCTATCATAGCCTTATTGCCAATGGAAGGTTCATAGTATGAGCTTGATATATAATTTTTGAGAGAATAAATAAATATAAGATTTTTTAAAAATTTATTAATGCTGTTCAACCATGAATTAGAATATCTTGGGGATACTGACTTGCCTTTCACAGCAGGTCCTTTCAAGTGGACCACTTGAATATATAACTAAGGAAATCCTCGCAGAGAATTTGGTGACCAGTTGGCCAGTTTTTCAGACCACCTCAAAGAAATCTTAGGCAATTTCTTGAAAAAAAGACAAAGTCATAATGAGAGCTCTGTTTTGCCATTTGCATGGAATTAGACAAATTGCCCAAGGAAATGTCAGATGACAACATCAATTTTATTTTATTATTTTTTAACATCATTTTAATTATGTCTTTGTGAAACACCTTAAGTTATCTTTTATATAATGCACTGCTATAGCCCATAGTTCCTCCAAAAAATAAAGGGGGAATTAATGAGGTACAGACAGAATGACTTTATTTACCAATCTACTCCAACCTTTGCTGCATTTTAATTCTTTTTTCTTCTTCATCTGGAGAAATTTTATCTGGGTATTAGTATTCCCACAAAGGAAGGTGATTCACCAGCTGAATGAATTAAACATTATACCAGACTTGGTCTGAAAAGTTGGAAAAACAGCAAAAATCACACATTATTTCAAGTCTGGGAAAGCTAAGCTAATATTTTTTTCTCCATTGTCTTTCATTTTCTGCTTCTGGCCAAAAATAGAAAGCCATGTTTATATTCTTTTAAGCGTGTTTCTTAGGGGAAAGACACTTTCCAAGTGAAAGCAGGACCAGAGAATAAATGCTAAGTTCTATTTCTTTTGGCATGTTGACTTCATTTGAATTTTGCTCATATTATTGAAGTTTCCATTACTGTGAAATAAAAGACTACCTAGAAGCTTAGAAAAAGTAAAGTAAGAAACCTACATAATTCTTAGCCATGTTCTTAATCAATTTAGTCCTTATTGCAACTTAACTAAACTGCATCTGTAGGACAATCCCTCTAACTGAATATTTGTATTCCATTATTTTGAAAGAAAATCAAGAGTGTCATATAGAATGACAGTTATATGTGACAAACATCAAAGTGTACAGAGATAAATTATGGCATCTTTTTTTATTTGGCAAAGCTATGGAGATGCCATTTTAAAGGTATTTCTACACATTCCTCTATTCATTTGTTTTCTTTCTTCTGGGAAAGAAAGTGCACTGAAAGCAAAAACAAAGTGTACTCTCTGGAAAGTATTAATAGTTCCAGCAACAGACTACTTCTGTGTTCTGAGAGTTCATTTTGCAAAGCCTCTGAACTTAGTCTGGTTGATGAAAGCCCCTGATACTCGTTAGTAGTTTGAGCTTTATCAGGGTTATCACTTGCCATAAATGCAGGAAAAAGCCAGTGAGGGGACAATCATATCAGATGGAAAAGGATTGAAATGTTTCGTAGAGACAAACCCATTCGATATCATACATTCAATAAAGTCCATGTGAAAGAAGAGCATATTGCCTCTCTCCTGTGTGGATAAAGCAGCAAGAGAAGGATTACTTTGCTGAAGTAATATCCAAAATGTATTCTTCAGATGATATTCTATGGTCAAAAGTTTTGCACATACTACTTTACTTTTGGAGTGTCCATACTCTTTCTACTTTTGGGGAGTCACGATACATTTTAGTCAATTAAAGACTTGGAATTCCTGAACTATGTATATTCTAATTTAACTTAACTTTTCCCAAATTCATTTGATCCCTATTTCATAGCATACCTATTAATAATAGCTAGACTTCCACTGAAAATAGTACAACACCCAAGCCTCTCTCCCACCTCCATCCTCCAGCTCTTCTTTTCTTCAGACTTTATTTAATGTGTGGATGATTTATAGGAACTCCAATACTTTTCAGTTTTTTATATAAGTCATGACACCCACAGATAAGTATAATACAAATTATAGTCATGTGCCACACATATATGTAATGGATTATTAACGTCTTTTTTCCATTTAGATTTTTTGACTATCTTTCCCTGCCATAAAATATTCTGTGAATTCTTCTACCCTATAAACTTATGAAACACTGGCTCAGGTGAAAGGCCCCAGTCCAAAGGTCTGGGAAAACCACTACACCACAGCTTACCACTGGAGAATTCCACTCTAATGAGCCAACAGATATGTGCGGGTAAACCCGCCCCAGCACTGAGAATATTTGTGTACTGACTGTAGAGTCCTCTCTACTCATCCTTTGTTTGGTGTTTTTAGGTACCTGCTTATGCAGTGTGAAGTCAGATACGAACACTATGACTGGTGCCCTTTGTTTCACTGCTCAACTCCCAAACATGTTATGGTGAGCTGGTGCTATATCATCCGATTGACTACCCTCATTTCCTGCGTTAGATACACTTCATTTTTCCTGTCTTGGTTTCCGTAAGAGGCAGAAGACCAGATGGAGGAGAACTGAAGGATGATCTATCAACTCTCCCTGCAACATTTAGAGGATTTTCACTTCCTTTCAATTAGGAACAGGCTGTTCTCAGAGGATACCCTGGTCCCCCACTGCCCTACTTGTTTCCAAAGCAGACTGCCAGAATTCAATTTTACTGTCAGAACTAGGACTCTGGAGAAAAGGTAACCAGGTAGGAAAGAGGTAACTGGCAGGGAAAAGTTATATTCAAATTGACTAATGGAAGCTGGAAGGATTCCAGGTGTTTTTAAAATATGCCTATTAGCTAATATCACGTTACTTATTCCCACTTTGCACTTATAAACCGTGTTATGGTAATTCCTCTGTAACTAAATCTTTGCACACGCATTTTGAGATTTCAAGGTTCTTTTTTTGTTTCTGCTTCCCAGTAGAATATACTGTCTCCTTTTTATTCCCTTAAAAAGTAATCTATATTCATTGCTCAAAATTGAAATTATACAAATTAACAAAACAAAGAAACAAAACTCATTCATAAAACCACCACCCAAATCTAATCAGAGTTAACATTATAATGTATTTCTCCCAGTCTTTTTCCTTGCATAAATATTTGTAGTTTATTTTAAAAACATTGGAATATCTGTACGGAATGTATTATAAACATCTTTTCCCATCTTCTTATATACCTCATTTGTCTTTAGATGCCATGAAATATTTTTCTATGATATCATTTCTGGAGGATGCCTGAACTCCTCCTTTGTGGCTCTGTGTGTGATAATAAATTTAATCCATTCCTTCATGTAATCCAAAATCGTGTCTCAGTGTTTCAGATTTTTTTCCCTATTATAAATAGTGTTATGGTTAATACCTCTGTTACTAAATCTTGGCACACACACTCTTGACTTTGCTTCATTTATCGTGAGATATAACAAATACACAAAAAAGTGCATAAAACTTTTTTCAATTAGTTGAATAACTAAAAATGAACAGCAATGGTTTCATAACAATATGAATTTACTTAATGCAACAGAACTGTATACCTAAACATTGTTAAAATAGTTAATTTTGTTATGTGTATTTTACCACAATAAGAAAAGTAAACTTCTTTGGCTTAATATACATTTGCAAGCTTTATCCATGTTGTTTGTTCATTTACATTGTTGCATGGAATAACATTGTATGAATATACCATAATTTATTGATTCTCTGAAGAATGGGCATCCCAGATTTGCACTACCAACAATCTGCAATATTCCTAGGGAACATGTGCACACATTTCTCTAAAGTATACACCCAGGACTAAATCACTGAATCATGAGATAAGGATATCTTTAACTTGAGTAGATAATGCCAAAATATGTGATTATATTATTTATGTCAGTTGTATATAGGGATTCCCAATGTTCTACACCCTCTTGGTATTTTCAGAGTATAAATTTTTTTGTCAATATAGTAGATGTACAATAATGTTTCATTTTGATTTTTACTTGCATATGTCAGATTATTAATGATGAGAACTTTTTCATATATTTATTTATTGGTCATTTGGATTTTCTCTTCAGTAAAGCAAAAGACTTGAGTCTTTTGCAGATGTTTTTCTATTATATTGTTTATTTTTTCTTATTGTTTTGGGAGAGTTCTTTATATCTTCTGAAAACAAGGTCTTTGTCAGTTATATGTGTTTCCCCAATCCATAGCTTTTCTTTTCTCTCCCTTAATGGTGTCTTTTGATCAAGTTTTTTAAAAAATGTAGTGAAATATACATTTTAGTTTTCTGTGTTTTGTTTGTTTAAGATATTTTTATTGATCATACACTCATGAAAATATTATTCTATATTATTTTCTAAGTTTTATAGGTTATCCTGTCCTATTTAGATCATAATAAACTAATCAGAATTATTTTGCATATAATGTAAGGTAGACATATATCTTTTTTCTTCTTTTTAAAAAAATATATAGATACTCAATTATCCTAACAACATTTATTGAAATTTCTTACTAAATATCAGGCTACCCCTGTCATACAGCAAATGCCCATATTATATGCTTGCTTTCTCTCCCTCTCTCTCTCTCTCTCTCTCTCTCTCTCTCTCTCTCTCTTTCTTTTAAAATTTATTTTTAGGCGAGGCAACCCTTGGCTGACCTCACAGATTAAAAGGACCTTGTCAGTTTACAATCCCTTATTTTTTAGGCCTACAGCACCTGGTCTTCCTAGGTGGTCTCCCATCCAAGTACTAACCAGGCCCGATCCTGCTTAGCTTCCGAGATCAGATGGGATCAGCCTTGTTCAGGGTAGCATAGCTGTAGACCATAGTATTTCTTAATCCCTGCTGGGGCACACCTCCCATACTGTTGTTCTCCTCCCATAGTGTTGTTCTTCTTAGCACTTATTCATCTTATTCTTTGCAATTTCATTTACATTTTATTTTACTTTTCCCCTCTTTAATTCTCCATCCCCCCCTTCCACTCCTCACCTATGGATGTTGCCGTTTCCCCTTAAGAACTGGATTTCTGAAGGCGGGGCGTCTCCTCCCACAAGCTTGCAGTGTGTACCCGGGGCCTGGCTCACCTGGGGTATGGTCTGTGGCTCCACCTGGGAGTAAAGCAGACGTGCTAACCACTACACTATGGAGCCACCCTTCATTTATATTTTAGATTCAGCTTATCATATTGTTGAAAATTTGATTGGGATCATTTTGGAGGAGAATTTATATCTTTACAATATTGAGGCTATCAATCTATGACCTATTTAAGTCTTCTTTCATGTCCATTTATAATATTTTATAATTTACTCAGTAGAAGTCTTGCTTTGGTGAGTTTTAGTCTTACATATTTTAGATGCTATTATGAATGTTAGCTTTTTAAATTTTTTATTTTTTATTTGCTAGTGTACAATTGATTTTATATACTGACATTATATATAGAAAATATATTTAATTCTCTTATCAATCCAAATAATATATCTGTAGTTTCTTTGAGGTTTTATACATATAAAACATATAATTTTAAGTGACAAAATGTTTTCTTTCTTTCTAATCCTATGTCTTTGATTTCTTTTTCTTGCCTCAATGCACTAACTAAAATCTTCAGTGTAATTCTGATTAAAAATAGTAATATTATACATCTTTGTATTTTTTTAAATCTCCAGATGAGGATGTACCTTTAAATATAATGACTGTTGTTTTTGTTTTGTTTCATTTAGCTTTGTTTTTAGATCTCCTTTATCACATTAAGGTAGTTAGGTCCCTTCTTTTCTAGTTTTCTATAAAGTTTTCTTTTTTATCATAAATAATATAGATTTTTTTTCAAATGTTTCTCTGCATTTCTGCATACTTTGCAATAATTTATGAATTTTCTCTTTTAATGTCTGTTATCTATTCTTTTACAAGATATGAGAGTATTTAGTGGATTAAAAAACTGCCATTTTTTTTATCTCTTATACATCCATGGGTTGAGAGGGCTCAGCAAAGTGATTCTTTTGCCACTCTGATTTGAGTATGCTCAAGTAGTTACGGTAAGACTGTGTCTGGTACTGTAGTCATCTAGAAGCTCATCTTGGACATTGGAATATCCCAGATGTCTCATTACATGTATGGCACTGTGGTAGAAATGGCTGGAAGTCCCAGCACAGCTGGGATGCTAGGATGGCTGGGCCTTTCACTATGTAATCTCAGGACCTCTTTCACCATGTAATCTCAGGACCTCTTTTCTCTCTGTGGTTTCTGCAAGGTTTCTCCAGCTGAATTCTTACATGGACTCAAAGAGCAAAGCAGGAGCTGTTAGGCCTTCTTAGGGCATATTCCTGGAATTGGCACAGCATTACTTCTTCCATGTTCAATTGATTAAAGTAAGTCACAGGCCAGCCAACCCAGATTCATTGACAGAGGGACTCTACACAAGCATGGGATGCCAAGAAGGATCTTTAGAGACCAGCTACTACAATATATAAATGTGGCGAATAACATCAATAAGATTTTTCTAATGTCTGCTAGCCTTACATACTTGAGCCAAAACCAACTTGGTCACAATTAATTATTTTCAAATCAATTACTTGCTTAGCTTGTCTCATTTCTACTTTTTCCTCATAATATATTTCACAAAAAAATTTGAGTCACCCTTGCCCTTAAAAAGAACCCAATAATACTCTTATATGAAATAGCTGAGATACAAAGTTCTCTTCTCTCCCAATGTATGCCCCAAGATGAAATGTCTTTATTTTTCCATGGAAGGGATGGGCCCCTGAGACAATTTCATTGCTCCCAGTTTGACAGTCATCAGAACCTGATAACCATGATTTCACTTGGTGACTCACAGTCACATTGGCATATGCTTTTACCTACTGATGGTGCCACCTTTTACACAAAAGCACTTAGAACATCTTGCATTGGCAATGAGATGAGTCTCTCTGGCCACCCCTTCTTCTATGCAACCTCACAATGATTGCATTGGAAGGATTATGACAGCAACTTCCTGCAGTCCTACAGTACCCAACAAATGGAGGGTGACTAATGTCTCTTACAAGTTAATGTTTCTTTTCAATGCTTATATGGGTCATTCTTTCTCTGCATTTCTTCTACATTCACTGATCTAATCTTCCAATAAGTCTCTGAAAAGAATGAAGAACATCACTACAAAGTGATTAGGATTCCATTTAGCTACTACTATAGTAGATTCTATTTGAAAGATTATAACTTAATATGTATTACAGTATATATATGTGTGTGTGTATGTATATATAACATATATATGTATATATAAATATATAACATATATATGATATATATATCTATATCTATATATATGTATGTATGTATGTATATATATGTGTACACACACACACACACACACACACACACACACACACACATATATATATATATATATATATATATATAAAACATATGCTTGATATATAGTGAAAAACAAAATATGGCCACTAATTTATCAACATTCTTCTCATTGAGAGGTGAGTCTATGACTCTTCTCTCTGAATCTGGGTGAGCTCTAAAATTACTTCGAGTAGGAAGATATAGAGGAAGTGATGCTGTGACTATTTTCAGGCCCAGGCCTTAATAGATTGTCAGTTTCTACTTTCTGTGTCTCAGAACACTCACTCAGGGAGAAGCCAACTGCCATGCAAGCAGTCCAACAACCCTGAGATTGCTTTCATGCCATGAGGAAGCCCAAGTTAGTCACAAAGGAACAGAAAAGCCTGACTAGATTTCACTCAGCTATGCAGGTCATCTAAGCCCAGGCACCAGAGATATGAGTGAAAAAGCCATCAGATGATCCAGCCTCAACTGACATCTATTGATACCAACTAACAGAGATTATAGGAGATGAAACCAGCCTCTCTATGAATAAAGAAGAGTTTAGTTTGGATCATATTGTGTTTGAGATGTTGTGGGACATCCTGATAGAGATATTTATAGAGTACAGATGTTTAAAGTTTATGATAAATGAACTGGACTGATCAAAAGATCTTGGGTGAGCAAATGTCTTACTGGAGTACATCTCTAGTGCTCTCAAATCTCATGCTCTCAACCTCAGCTGCACATTGGAATCATCCAGGGTCCCTCTGAAGCCTGAATTTAACTCCCAGAAATTCTCTGTAATTTGTTGGGGTGTGGCTTAGGTACTAAGATTTTCAAAGTTCCCCAGGTGATTATTATTTGCACCCATTTGAGAACGACTTATTAGGTGTTACTAAAACTGAAGTTATCTTTTCTTGGGCCCCTTGTGACTTCTTTGTGAAATTCAGGGACTCTCTTACTCTAGAGCCAACAAGCAATGATAATCACTCAAGATATTCTCCAAAATACTTGGTCTAAAGAAAGATCTGAACTGCTCAAGTTTACCCTAAGGATCAAATTCCTGTTGACTGGTGGGAAAAATTTTAGTTTATAAGAAAAGACACATGGAATTTTGTTAGAGGGAAAACTAAGGATGGCATATAAGCTGAATTCAGAATTTTCCACATTAGTGTCTTTCTTGGTCATTTTGTATTAAAGTAGAATAGGAAAGTAACTTAATAGTCCTCCTGGGAACAGTATAGGGTTTTGACATTTCGAAGGTCACATCTCTGCCCCCAAGGGAAGTTTTTAGAAAAACAGAGCCAGGTTTGGTCCCTGAGCCCATCTCTTGAGTAACATAAGGAAGATACCAATGGCATTGATGGGCACTATGGAGCATGATGATGGTTGGAAAAATAAAGCAGCAGAAGCCCCTTTTCAAAGGAAATCAAACAGTAATCCCAATTCTAAAACTGATCAAAGTAGAGCAGCTCTGTTTGAAGTAGAGTTTGTAGCCCAGAGGCCAGCTCATTCCAGGCTGCCTCACACAATCCCTACCCCCAGATGGCCCTGGAGGACTGAGGCCTAGGGCTCTGCCAAATTTCATTAGAAAAACATTCTTCCAGATTATGTTTTTCAGAGTAGCAATTATAGGTATCTCCTGGTTAAGACAATGTACCATAAGAGAAATTAAACTAGTAATAAAATAGGTAAGGGTGTTCTGTGGTTTCTTTGGTATCAAAATTGAATATGATATCAAGATTAGCCAGATTGGCCCCTTTCTAGAAACACTTCAGTATACACGAGCATGACCCAGGTGCCCTGGAAAAATATAGGTCCTGATTCAGTGGATCTTGGGTAGAACCCAGGATCTGCATTTCTTCTAAGCTCCCAAGTGTTTTCAATGTTTTGAATATCATGATTTCAAATCAAAATGCTTACATCAAAATCTCCTGGGAGACATTAAAACTGCAGATCTTGGGGGCTCATCTTGGAGCTTCTAGATGCAACCCTCTGGTTGTGGGTCTGGAAGTATTTGTTTTTAAAAGTTTCTCAGGTTTTTCTGATTTTTTGTTAAATTTGAGAACTATGCTCTAGCATGTGTCTGTCTACATACCTTATCCTTCAGAAATGCAGCAAATGCCAGGGCTGGAGAAGGGTTTGGAGATCATCTAGCCCACCCTTACTCTTTTATTGGTTAGAACTCCCAAAGGGCAAACAGTTTTGCCAAGTGCCCATCACCAGCTGGCAACAAAAAAGAGTGAGCACCAGAACAGAAGTATCTGACTTCTCCACCCTTGGCTTCCCCCAGAACACCATGGGCATTCTTTGTCAATGCTTCTCTGTCTGTGCTGCTTCATGATGCCAGAGATCACATCTTTCCTCTGCTGTATTTCCAAAGCCTGACACAGTGCCTGGCACAGGGAATGTGCTAAGTAACTCTTTCTGTTGTGTATCCCTGCTACTGTTGTGCCTAATCGGTTATCTTCAAATTCTCTTACTAAATATTTTCAGCTTATAAAAATGAAAACTGATGTTCCCAGATAAAATACCAAAGTTCTCATAAGAGTCTGAATACAGTAGGCATTCAGAACATGGACTATGAGGAGTACAGGGGATGGACCTAGAATTCAGCCTTGGCTCCAACATTTACTAAGTGTGTGATTGTGAAATTTTTTCTCGACTGCTCTGAGTCTGTTTTCTTACCTGTAAATTGAAGACATCGGTAGATCTTTTTTCATGGGGGTTTTCTGAATATTTACTTGATCAATGCATGTAAAAATGTTGAACATGGTGCATGGTACATAGTATGTGCTAAATCCAGGGATAGATCCCTAGGTTACAAAGGCAAGAGGATGATTCCATCAATAACACCAGAAGCCACAGCAGTAGAATCCCTTGTTAACTGCCAATCCTTATGAATTGGAAATGGATCACCTCTGAAATGAGCATGTGTAATACATAGACCGTGGGTCTGGGGTGAACAAACTTGAGTTGTACAACTTCCCAGGAGAAAATTTATACAGCAAAAGGTGTGTCCCCATTACATAGTTAAGTGGTTACTGAGATAATGAGGAAACAAGTGAACAAGGTGGGTCACTCCCAACAGACCAGATGTCAGGAGAGATGTGTGCGCTGAATTTTCCCCTGGGATTCTCTCCACAGGGTCCAAATATTGACTAACTAGCTCAGAGTTTGCTGCAGATATGTGGTACAACAGCTTTAAGCAATATGTTTCAATCTTCACCCAGAGAGTGTAGGAAAGATATTTTTAGCTTGATTACTAAGTGGAGGAATGTGCATTTGAAATGCATACCTCAAGAGTTCATGAGGGGAACAATTTCGGGTCATTATTACTATCAGGAAGTGTGTTTTCTTCACATGTCGCAGGTTATCAGAATCCTTCCGATTTTCAAACATTCTGCTCTGTTCTATGAATAAAATTCTGCTTGTTTGAGCATAAATGCTGATTTTGAGGGACAGTAGTTGGGGAAATATGACCACCATGGACTAGATCAATGTAGAGATCATATTAAGATACCTGGTGTTTGAGGAAAATATATTTCATATTATAAGTAGGTGTGACTTCTCCTTTAACTTAGTAATGAGTCAGACATTTTCAGTTGCAAGTGACAGAAACTAACTTAAACTGGTTTAGGCAAAAAGGGAATTCCCTGGCTCTTGTAACTGAAAAGTCCAGAGGATTCATGGCTGGATGGATGTGGATTCTCAGTAGGCAACCCAGAGAAGCCACTTCTTTTCACCTCCTTGTTCTCATTCATCTGTGTTGGTTTATTCTCAAGTAGGCTTCCCCTTTGGGTAGCCCGGCCTCACATCCTGCCAGCTTGGCATCCATACAGAAAGAAAATGATTTTCCAAAGTGTTTATGCAAAAGCTCTGAAAATTTTCTCTGGCTAGGCCTGGGTCATTTGTCCCTCACATGCTCACTGGTCAAAGGACTGGTCTTAGCAGCACTTGAACCACATGAACTAGAAGACTCCCCAAAGGAAACTGAGACATTGATATCAAAAGAGGAGGGCTTAGATGCTAGGCAGGGAGACCCAGTAAATATCCTTATATCTTTTTCCACTGAGTCAAGATTGTTACCCATGACTACTTTATACCCAGTTTTCCTAGAATAAAATTCTTCTACATGTCATTGTCAGCTGCCCATAAGAGAGCTGTCTCTTGACCACAAATGATGTTCATTTGGCCACCCTCTACTTTTCCTGTACCACATGAACCTCAGAGCAGTTTCTATTTTAACTGTTGACTGTCTCTACTCATGTGATTGAATATCACTTAGAGATTTTTTTTTTGTCACATTGGCTCCCTTTTGCCTACTTAACTTCCATCAGTTTATCACTAAACTCTTTCAATCCTCTTATAACTGTAGAAGGAAGGACAATATCTATAGCTGCAGGCAGCCAGGAAAAGCTTGTTTCAGAATTTCCTGGGAAACATGTAGACACAACATTGCTACTATATGTAGCATCTCTGACAAACTGCAGAATGGACTCACAGTTCATCTTAGTTCACCAGAGCAAGTACACCAAGAGTGATTTGCTTGAATCCAATTTGCAAATTGCACTTAAAGAGCTAATTATCCATGAATTTGCAAATGAAAATTGCTACCCTTATATGGAGCAATTTGCTTTATTAAATGAGAAATGACATGGTATGTGTTATGTACTTAGCACATTAGGGTTCACAGTTATGCAGTAAAAAAGCTCACCAACTGACCAGTACACAATAGATAACTGAATGTCACAAAGTTTAAAAAGAGACACAGATAGCAAAAAAGAGACATTTTAATAAAATATACATTTTCATTCAGCACAGTGCATCAGAGCCTTCTATAGGGTTTATTTTTTCTAAAAAATGACATTTATTGACTGCTTACTAAGTGTCAGATACTGGGCAGAACCCATTCACTTCTTTAAACACCTTATAGGGAAAGTACTATCATTATTCCTATTTTATAATTATGGACACTGAGGAACTGTGAAGTTAACTGACTTATTTTTGGTGACATAGCTAGGCCATGAGGGCACTTCAGACTATTAGACCCCAGGCCCCAAGCTCTAACATACTGTATAGATCTGATGTGATGATCAGTTTGGCTAATCAGAAATTATCCATGGCTACCTGCTGTTTTTTGTTTCTTTTTAAATTTTAAAAACATTTTTAGATTGACAGCAAAATTGAGAGAAAGGTACAGAGATATTCCATGCACTCCTGCCCCCACACATGCATCAACATCTTCCCCGCCCCCAGAATGGTACAATTGTTCCATCTGATGAACCTACACTAACAAATTGTAATCACCTAGAGTCCATAGTTCACATTATGGTTCACTCTTGCTGTTGTATGCTCCATGGTTTGGATAAACATATAATGACAAATATCTACATTATGGTATCATGCCGAATATTTTCACTAAAAATCCTAAAAATATCCTGTGCTCTACCTATTCATCTCTTCCCATTGCACCTCCCAACTCCCACAAACACTAAAATTTTTATTGCTTCTTTTGCCTCTTCCAGAATGTCATGAAGTTGAAACCATACAGTATGTAACCTTTTAAAATAGGCTCTTTCACTTAATAGTACACAGTGAAAATTCCTCCAAGTCTTTTCATGACTTGAGAGTTCATTTTTATTCAGTGCTAAATAATATTCCATTGTCTCATTGCAGCACAATTTATCTCTCTATTCACTTACTGAAGAATGTCTTGGTTGCTTCCAAGTTTGGGCAATTATAAACATTTGTGTGCAGGTTTCTGTGTGGACATAAGTTTTTAACTCCTTGGGGTAAATACCAAAAAGCATAATTGCTAGAAAGAGTATGTTTAGTTTTGTAAGAAACCACAAGCTGTCTTCCAAAGTGGTAGTATCTTTTTTCATTTCCACCAGCAATAATGAGATTTCCTGTTGCTCCACATCCTCACCAGCGATTGGTGTTGTCAGTGTCCAGATTTTGGCCATTCTAATAAGTCTGTTAACTTGATGTTTTTAAAATATAACTGTTCATTAAATATGTATTGTATGCCTTCTAAGTATAGATACTAGATGCATGAAATGCTTTGAAAATTTTTGAGAAACGACTCCTAGATAGTACCTGAGATGAAAAGCAATAACGACTAAGGCCTAACAAGTGCTTACTAAATGCCATGCCTTTTGTTAAGCATTTTACGTTTTAATTCTCTCATTTATATAATTGTCACACAATTTCCAGAGTTAGATACCATCCCCATTTATAATAAGGAAACCAAGACCTTGAGAAGAGAAGATGCTAATGGTCATCCAGTAAGTAAGTGGTAGCACTGAGAGTTAAGCCCTGGTAGTTTGGCTTCATAGCCATTGCTTTTGAGCTCTATGTCACACCACACAACATGACATGTCACACCAGATCCTATCAGTCACTGCCTAGAACCAGCAATGCTCCATTAGAACTCAATCCATTTTATAATTAGTGTTCCTTGATTATCAGGCAATTGTTTTCCCTTAATTTTTTTAGGCCATCACCTAACAAAGCTTTAAATGGTAGGCATTTCATTTCTAAATTCACTTGCAAAGGATAAAATTTTTGAAGAGTGAGGTTTCTGCCACTGAGGAATATAATGGAATGCTACATTATTTGTCCATTCAGCAAATTTCCTAAGAGGCTACTGATGCCAGGTTCTGTGCTAGGCATTGTGATGCATGGTAGGACATAGCACCACAAGAATGTATACTGTTTGGTGATATGAATACAGATAAGTATAGGACAACATTTTGAGTTTTGAGTAGAGGGTATATCTAAGTGCAAAGGGGCTTAGTCTGAGCTACCCATGACTGTCAGTGGACTGAGTTTTCCCTAGCAGGTAGTGGGAGATTTGTTCTCTAATCAAAGGAATCAGGATTTGCAAAATTGTGTGCTTAGAGAAGTCAAGTTTTGTTACAAATTAAAAAAAAAAAAAAAGAAACCGTAATAGAGATTTAAACAAATTGTGGGTTAACCAGGATGTCAACAGCATTGGTTCAGTTGTTCCACAGTGTCACCAGTCTCCTTCTATCTCTCTATTCTACCATCTTAGTTGATGGCATTTCATATTTATGTATTTTATCTCATTGTCACGAGATGGCTGCCATAGCTCTAAACAACACCAAGGTAGGAAGTGGACAGGAGAGTGGTAGTGAAAAGATTTTTCCTGTAATGGCACTCTCCTTTTACTAATAAAAGGAAAAACTTTCCCCAGAGGTCTCCCAGAAGACTTTTTTTTTCCATTTCAGTAGCAAGAATTGAGTCACATGATGACACTTATCTAGAAAGGAGGATGGGAAACAAGGGTCCAGCTTTTTTTCTACGTCTTTGGGTCAAAATGAACAGGGAGATAGAAATGGCTATACGTTATCTAATCAATAGTGTCTGCCACAAGGTGAAAAAGTGTGATATACTTGCAGTATCTTTAACCATATAACTAAGTATTGTGACCAATCATTTGTGACCACACAATTATTAATTGGTCAGTTTGTTGGAATTAATCATATGAAACTGGGTCACAGGTTGGAGGCAGGAGAATTCCTGCCCCATTGCTCATTTTGTTTAAAACTCTGCCCAGAGAAATTAATAGACTAAAAACTGGCTTATCTGTTTCCCCTAGAGTTGTAATAAGGCAATTTTTTCATAGTCTAGGACTGGATAATATGTTCCGAGATTAGCTTCTAGGACTTTCCTTTAGACTAGGTAGCAATTTAGAGTGAATTTAGTATAGTTTTTAATGTTCGTGTCAATTATAGCTTGTGTGCTATGGACAGTGCTGGTTACGTAATTTGTGAAGCTCAGTACAAAATAAAAATGTAGGGCTCCTTGTTAAAAAATTGGTAAAAAATTTCAAGATGGCAAGACCAAAGCACTAAACCAAACACAGGGTCTCAGGCAATTGCACAAATTGCATATCCTAAAAGCTAGCCTTGGCTGAGGGCAACTGGTTTGCTGCTGAAGCCTAAACTCCAAGGAGGTGAACCTAAGTGGTTGGCTCCAGGTGTGGGGTCTGCTCCTCAAAGGTGTAACATGACAGTTAAGAGTTCATACTTTTTAATAGGCTGGTTCTGTATTCTAATTCTAATGCTGTTACTTAATTGCTCAATGGTTTTAGAAACTTCTTTAGCCTTTCAGTGATTCAGGTTCCTCTTTTGTAAAAGGATAGTAGTATCATCTCTTTTGTATATTATTGAAAGAAATAAATTGAATGATAGATGTTAAGCTCTTATCATAGCACACCAGCTATGTAATTTGTGAAGCTTAGTACATAGGTTTTATATTTTTATTCTTATTCAGAATCCACTTTGGAAACAATATTTAGTTTAGTAAGTTGCTTTTAAACACAAAATCAGTATTTTCCCCAGATGCTTGTGTCCTGACTTTTCCAAGACCAAATAAGTTGAAATCTTTTGGATTATTATGGTTTTAGCCTGTCAGAGGCAGAGTGAACATTTTATGCAAAGGGCTTATGCAAGACCCTAAAGGCAGAATAGGACTTCTCAGAGCTTAAAAAAACAGTATGGATTTCCATTATCCATCCTAATTTGCTATTATACATGGGTGTGTTAGGCAGAATTTTGTCTAATGCTTGCTGGCATTAAAATTTATTTGGCATCAGGGATGTGAGGTGGAGGGTATACCTCAAGGCTGGAAATATGAAAACAACCCAACCATTTTGCATGACCAAATGTTCTTAGGGCATTCATCATGTAGTGCTTTATTACTTTCTTTGTTGTACAAGTCATGAAACTATTGTTTTCAGGACACACTTTGGGGAAGTGCGGAGTTAACTCACAATCAGGAAGCTATTTTTTAGGCGGTATTTCCATCAGTCTAGAGTAGACAGGGACAGTTGATCTAGTTCTTTTCCGTTTGTTTATATTTTGATGTTCTGATCTGTGCTGTAATTTATAAGAAAAGTGTTGGAGAGACATCACAATGAATATCATTTGGTTTTGCATTTAATGAACTGCTTTTTTTGAAAAGAGTAAATAGAAGAAATTTGAGGAAAATGAAAGACATGGTCACTCCACCTGTGCACTGATAACAGATATATAGATGAAAAATGACTCTGTGGGACATCATCTGGGTTTCTACATGTTTAAATGCTTTGTATTTATAGAATGACACTTAGATGACTGACTAAAAATTTCATTTTCAGAAGCATGATGATGTAAGATACATCCTAAGATAGAAAGTCCTTTGTGGTAAGAAAATTCACTGCTTTTCTGTGCCATCTACAACCAGTACACATCTAGTAATCAGAGTAGCTGCATGGAATAAATACAGTAGTTGATTCTGCCCAAATCATTTTGAAAAAAGGAAGTGGAGCTGTTCTGCTCTTTGACACACAAAAGCACATTGCTTTATAATGGATTCCACAGAAAAAGCAAAATCGAAACAAAGCAACATCTTTTTGCTTTAACCTACATACAATGTAAGTGAGATTCCAAGTATGCAAATGGTGGGAGGAAAGAAATGCATTTTCACTACTCAAATTATTGAATAGTATTTAGAATATGAGTAGTAATTGCCCACAATTTGGATGATTAATGTGCACCACTTTTTTTCTTCTTCCTCTTCCTTTTAATTTTTGGGTCTCAGTTTGATTTTTAGCAACTATTTCCTGGATTATTTCTCTTTCTGTAAAGGGTTGGATAATGGAGCAAAGAACTAGATTCATCTTCCATTAGCCCAAGCTGTCAGGGTGAAATATAACAGCAGTTCTCTCCATCTGGGCCAGTTGCCTTTTTCTAGACATCATTAAGACCTTTTCATGTCCATCATGAGCTTGGTTTTGAATGGACACCTGGTTCCATTCATTGATTCTTCTTGTCCAGGGCTAGTGGAATTGGTGCCATTTTATAGCAATTTCTTCAAAGTGGACACTCCAGAGTCTCAATTTGGAACCCTGTGGCTGCAAACCTAGATATTCAGCCATCTCCTTGCCTCAATTCCCTTAACTGGGGCCTATTATAAGTGAGTTTATCAGTCTAACCACCCATCTTCATTCTCGGATAGAGAGCTTGTTTAATTTGTCTTTGTATCTCCCTCCATCCTTCCCCAGAACTTGGGCCAATGCTTTATCCAAGTAAGCTCTAAATGTTTGTTGACGAGCTGAGTACTTTTGGAGGACTATTTAGGGTACTATTGATGAGGTGGGAAAAGGGCTTTGCTGGAGCTGCACATGAGGGAGGAAGCTTGGTTCCACAGGCTGGAATGAAGTAAAGTGGGAGGATGAAGGATGTTTGGACAACTGGGGGTGGAAAGCACCATGGAAAAAAGAAATGCAGAAGGAAATTTTGTGTTCTGTCTTTGGAGTAGAATTCATCAAGACTGTATAAACCTCAAAGCACCAAAAGCAATACAACTTCATAAAAGTCTTAGACTGCATGGTCCAACATGGTAGTCAATAACTATATATAGCTATTAAAAGTAAATAAAATTGAAAATTCAGTTTCCGAGTTACATTAGCCACAAATCAAGTGTTCAGCAGCCATATGTGACTACTAACAGCTGTAGGAGACAGCACAGATGTGGAACTTTCCTGTCATCTCAGTTGGACAGCACTGCTTTGAGGATGATAACCTCTTCATTTCATTTTACTCCTTGTTCATTCACTCTACAAATGTTAACTGAGCAGCTGCTCTGTTCTTGGCACTGCCCTGAGAAAGCTCGAAAATATTTAAGAGCATAGATTCTAGAATAGCCGGATTCAGTGGTTCACTTACTGTGTAACTTTGTGGAAATCACTTAACCTATCTGTGCTTTAGTTAACTCAACTATAAATGAACATAATAAAATTATCTATCTAATAAGGTTGTTGTGAGAATTAAATAAATGTGTTTGTGTGTATAGGTATATAAATGTATATACACATGTATATGTATATATGCATAGGAGTGGATATACATGTATGCATATATATGTATGTGTGTATATACATATATATTTATATGTATATGTATATTAGAACAGTTCTGGCACATATTCAGTGTTTGGTAAGTGAGAGCTCTTATTATTAGTAATAGGTATTTATTACAGGGTAATGAACAAAACAACTAGTATTCCTGCTGTCCTGGAATTTACCATCTAGTAGGGGTAGCAGACAATAAATAATTAAACAAATTAATAATTACAAAGTATATAGAAACTGCAATGGAAATAAATGATATGAGCAACAGAGAATAACAGAGGAAAAGCTACCCAGAAAGCTTCTTAGAGGAGGTAACATTTAAGCTAGAGAGAGAGAGAGAAAGAGAGAGAGGAGAAAGAGAGAGAGAGAGAAGAGAAAAGGCAGCCATGTTAGGAGAGGAGGAAGAGCGAGAACTCTAAGCAAAAGAAAACACGCTATGAAAGAGGCTAATGTGATTATAACAGAGCAGGCATAAGAGGGGCTCCAGATAAGTTTGGAAGGAGAGTTAAAGAACAGTCAGTTCATACAGTGCTGAAGCAAGTGGTAAAGAGTATGCAACAGAAGACATATATTTTATATTATATGTAAAATGATCACTCTGGGATCTGTGTGAGGCACAGATTGGAGGGGGAGCAGGAATGAAAGTAGAGTTCATTAAGAGATTATTTTAAGAGACCAGGAGAGAAGGGAAAGTTTTAGGCTCAGGCAATAGGAATGGAAGTAAAGAGAAATGAGCAGTTTCTAGATATATTGGACAGATAGAATTAATGAGACTTGCTGATGGATTACATGTGGTTGATAAGAGAGAGGTATCCAGGCTGATGCTCAAAGTTTTGATTTGATTAACTGAGTCAATGGTAGTTTCATTTCCTGAAATAAAGAAGACCTGTAGAGAACATATTTGAGAAAGAAAACTCAAAACTTGTTGGTGACAAGCAGTCTACTAGATATGGAAGTCTGGTGTCCAGATGAAAGGCTGGGTTGAAGATAGGCACATGGGCATCATTAGCTCATAGATAATATTTAAAAGAAAAAATAGGAGACCAGTTTCCAGAATGATGAAGTAAAAAGCAGAGCAAACTTTCTCCCCAACAAAATAACCATTTAACTAAAGAAAATCTATCTATATCTATCTATTTGTCTATCTAGTTATATATAGCTATCTGTATCTATTTCTATACATCTATCTCTATCCATACATAATATTATATAAAATATATACAATTATATAAATACATAAATCTCACTTAAAATCCTTAGAGTCTCTGGAAATTGTCCTAAGGGCATTCAAAAAATGTAGAAATAGTCATTCAAATAAATTTACTAAATCTCAGTAAGAACAGTGAGAGTCTATGATATTTGAGCCATGACACTCCCCTCCTAGCTACATCTGTGGACTCACCACAGGAGAGACAGACTTTTTCATCCTTCCCTAAAACCCCATGTTGCAGAAGCTCTATTCAGAAAGGACTGGGGCTCTATTATTCAACCTAGCCCCCACTTGTGGGATTGAAATTATATGCCAGACATGGCAGCCAACAATTTTGGACTCCAATCATCCTTGAGAAGCTTCCTGGTGGAGCAGGAGTACCATGCCAGGAGAGTCACTCTAAGAACAGCCTTCCCCAGTGCCTACTAACAGAACAGGGGTGTTACTCCAGGAGAAGTGGGCCTCTCTCCACATTCTGAATTCTTGTGTTATGGTGTAGAGCTTCAGTCCAGGGGGAGAGACAGGCCACTATAGCTCTTCTTAAGGTGAATGGCCTTATTTGGAATAAAATATCATAAATTTCTTGCCTGTGGTGTTGTCAAAAACAATGGACATCTTCATGTAGAGCAATTAAGAAAATGCTCATAGCTCCTCAATATTGGCAGCAATGAGTAAAAAAAAAGTTGACCAATAAGAAATTTAACAGAGAGAATCATGGGAAGAGAAAACAAGAAGAGCCCTCTCAAGATTGCAGTCAACCTGGGGGCTTGAACAGGCTGTACACAAGTCATAGACTACACCCACTCAGGAGCAATCAGAACAGGATGTGGATTAAACTTGAAAATACTTCCCAAGCTGCATGCAAATCCATCACAGACGGTGCAGGTTGGTTCTGATGCTATGGACTTAAGGAAAACCTCTAACCAAACACTGGCTGAACAAGAAGCTACTCCAACCCAAGAACAATTCCTAAGAAAGTAGGCTTAAAAATAAAATCACCTATATCCCTGGCAGTTCAGAGCTGTATGTTGCCCAAGGCTGTACTTTCTCAGGAGTGAATGTAGAGGGAAAATCAAAGCTACTAGTACCTAGATGGACAGGAGACAAAAATGTAAATTCCTTCACCTGTGATAATAACCTTCATGCTACTCACATATTTAATGATGAAGGCAAAAATCTAACTGCTAACAGAGCTTAGGCATAATCTTTTACCAATAAATGACTTATGCCAACCCATGATTGACCACTAAGTAGCCAGACTAAAAGGTAAAAACAAAAGAAAAATAGGAGGATTCTCTGGAGGAACCAGAGACTTCACAGTAAGGGAAACAAACTTCAGAGTTAGTTTAGTCAAGTAACTAAACAATAATTCAATAACATGGAAAACTCCTGAAGCAAGGGCAGACCTGAGATCAGTATCTGGAGTGGCTACAATATATTTTCTCAAATGTCCAGTTTTCAACAAAAAATTCACAAGATATTCAAAAAAGCAGAGAAGTGTGACCTGTACAACAGAAATAAAATCAGGCAATAGTAACTATGTTGAAGGAACCCTGTTATCAGATAGACATAGCAGACAAAGACTTTAAAGCAGCCATTGTAAATATTTTAAATAACTAAGAGAGAGCATGTCTAGAGAATTAAAGGGAAGTATGAGGACAAAGTTACTAACAATAAAGAATATTAATAAAGAGATAGGAATTATAAAAATGAGCCAAATAAAAATTATGGAGTTGAAAAGTATAATAATAGAAATGAACTCACTAGAGGAGTTCAAAGTAGGTTTTATTTGGCAGAAAAAAAAGGATCAGCAAATTTGAACATAATCAATAGAGATCACTCAATCTAATAAAACAGTAAAAAAGAATAAAGAAAAAGGAACAGAGTATCAAAGAAATGTAGGTCATCATTAAACAAATTAACATATGTGTAATGAAAATACTGGAAGCAAAAGAGAAAAAGAGGCAGAAAAATATTCAAATAAATAATATCTGAAAACTTCTCAAATTTAATGAAGAAGTTAATCTACACATGCAAGATGTTCAATAAGTAAAATAAACAAATAGACCACATTTGGGTACATAACAGTAAAATATTTGAAAGTAAGAGAAAACCTTGAAAGCAGTAAGAAATAAATAACTCATCACATACAAGGAAACTCCAACCAAATATACAATCAATATTGATCACTAACAGTGGAGGCCAAAAGGCAATAGGATGGCATGCTTAAAGTGATAAAAGAAAAAAATTGTCAGCCAAGAATCAGCAAAAATTTTTTAAAGATGAAGGTAAAATAAATACATTTCCATATAAGCAGAAACTGAGAGAATTTGTTGATAGCACATTTGGAGGCTGGTAAATTTTGGTGAATTTTGTAGCTACCACCCTCCATTCTCAAGCTCTGCAACATGTGGCTATGGGGATGGCAACCTATGCATCTGGTGTGCCTTGAAGCTGCTGGGTTGAACAATAAGTTTCTTGCCCTCCAAGGATCAGGGTGTCTGATCACTTAGAGACCCGTGTAGGAGTTGGCCATTGCTTCAGCCCTCTCAGACTGAAGCAGCTTATCTCACATTATCTGGCAGGATTAATTTAAAACACTGAATGTCTTTTCTTTTTCTTTTTTTATTGAATCTATGCATTTAAGAATTTCTCTGTTGGGCTACTAGCTGACTGCTGAGATAACCGAACAGAGACTTCAGTGAGTGACCAAACAAGACAAGGATTATAGTCTTCACAAAAATTGTTTAGAGAACTCACTAAAACAGATAACAATAGCCCTCTACAAGCAACATCAGCAATTCCTAGAGAAGGAGGAGAATCTGATTCCCAGAGTTATCACATTATAATATTAAAAGTGTCCAGTGTTAAACAAAAGGTACAAAGCATACAAAAAATCAGAAATGTATGGCCTGTTCGCAGAGGAAAATAATCGACAGAAAATATCTCTAAGGAAGCCCAGACATTGGACAAATCAGATAAGACTTTAAATTAGTTGTATTAATATATGTGAAGAGTTGAAGAAACTCATGGACAAAGAGCTAAAGGAAATTGGGAGAACAGTATATGAACAAGTAAGAAATATCAATGAAGAGATAGAAATTTTAAAAAGGAAGCATATAGAAATGGCAAAAATACAAAAATTGAAATAAAAAAATTAACTAAAGGGGTTTAATGGTAGGTATAAGCAGCCAGAAGAATCTTCAAACTTGAAATAAGGCAACTGAAAATATCAAGTCTGAGGAGCAAACAAAAAAAAAAGGAATGAAGAAAAAGGAACAGAGCCTAAGGGACACCATCAAGACCAACATATGCCTTATGGAAATCTGAGAAGGAAAAGAAAAAAGAATAAAAATATTTGAAGAAATAGTAAAATAAAACTTCTAAATTTGATGAACTATATAAACATACATATCTAATAAACTCAAAAAATTCCAAGTAAAATAAACTCAAAAAGATCCATACCAAAAAACATTCTAATCAAACTGTCAAGAAGCAAGGCAAAGAATCTTGAAAGTAGCAAGAGAAGAGTGACTCATTGCATAAAGGAATCCCCGATAAGATTAATAGCCATTTTCTCCTCTGAAACCATGGAGGCCAGAGGCAGTGATGTAATATATTTACAATGTTAAAAGAAAAAAGATGTCAACCAAGAGCTCTGTATCTGACAAAACTATCCTTTAAAAATGAAGAAAAAAATGAAGACATTCTAAGATAAATTAAACCTATGGTAGTTCATCACTATTAGACTTGCCCTGTAAGAAATACTAAAGGAAGTCCTACAGGTATGGTCCTATCACTGTGAAGGTAACTACATAAAAGCAGTTTTATTGTATTTTGGTTTGCTATTCCTCTTTTTTTCCCTATATATTTAAAGACAAATGCTTATGACAGTAGTATAAATCTATGTTAATGGGCATGCAATTTACAAAGATGTAATTTGTGTCAATAGCATAAGGTAAGGTGGAGAAGTGGATTGGACCAGAGTTCATATGTGCTAAAAAAGCTAGGTTGATATCAATTCATAGTAGAATGATATAAATTTAGGGTGTTAACTATAATCCCCATGATAACTACCAAGAAAATGACTAAAAATTACATTAAAAAAATGAAGAAGGAATCAAAATGATACACTAGAAAAAAATTAAACACAAATGAAGGCATTATTGGAGGAACTAAGGAACAAAAATGATATGATATATTGATGACATATGAAATAAATAGCAAAATGTCAAAATTAAGTTCTTCATTTTTAGTACTAATTTTAAATCTAAATGATTTAAACTTACCAATTAGAGTGTATCTTGGAGGTCTCCCTGGCTTAGGAGTCTCCCTGTGACAGAATGTTTTTTTTTTTTAATGTTCTGACTATATGCTATGTACAGACACTTTAGATTCAAAGGTACAAATAGTTTAGAAGCAAAAAGATGGGAAAAATATATCATGCAAATAGCAATATAAGCGACATGAAGTGGCTATAGTAATATCAGACAAAATTGATTTTAAAACAAGAGCTAAAAAACGGGTGAGTCCACACAAAGAAAAAGCAGATTTAGAGAAGAACAGAGGGTTTTGGATGGAACTCCGGGAATTTTCAACTTTAAAGGTAGGAAAAAGAGGAAGGAACTTGAAAGGGAAACCCCAAGCTAGGAAGATCCCTCTTCCCAGCAAGCTACAATGTTTCCCTAGGCTTTTAGAGATCATGCTATGGTGTAAACATACATCCTGGGATGGTTCAGCATCAGCTGTAAGAATGCATGCAGTTGAACTGATCCACTCATTTTTTACCCACCCCAATTTAACAAATGAAGCAATGAAGGGCATAAATGGTGACTTCCCCAAAGTCAGAGAAACATAGTAACAGAGCAGAAACAAACTCCCCTGACACACACACAGAACATTATAGATGCATTGCCTTACCTTTCCTTCTCTTATACTTAATAAGTTTTTATCTTGTTTTGAGAGCCTCCAAGGTAAACTTGTATGGGTACTGTCTATTTGGAAGCTTGGTAGAAAGTTTTCAAGATTTTGAATCAATGAAACGAGTTAGGGTTAATCGTATCTTAGCTGTGTCATTGTGGATGACTGGTTAACGTCCCTGAATCTTAGTTTCCTCATCTATGAAATGGAAAGAACTGCACTCTGAGGGAGGTATAATTATAAGAAATGAAGAAGGAACACAGAATTCCTTAGAGCTTAGCTTGTATGGCTGGAGCCCACCCATCAGATTGGTTTGGAGACCACAGTCACACTCTCCTGCCCCTTGAGGGCACCATGAAAAAGTCAGGTTGTAATGCCTCTGCAATGAGAACTGACTTCTATAGATAGAAAGAGGAGATTTTGGAGGGTCCAACGGAAACACCATGCTGTATTTCAGATGTCAAAGAAGATCTGCCACAAAATCTCTAAAGTTCTCAGCAGTGATTCTAATCGTAATCAGATTTCATTAACATCAACCATGGAACTAATGTGTAACTACCGTCTTGACATGAAAATGCCAGGGATTCTATACCCAGGAATCGAAAATGTTTGTTGGCATTTAAGGATGTCATAATCTAAATGGCTAAAGGTATTTAATAAATGACCTTGTTTGTTTTTTGCTTGAGTAAACCATCTACAGTCAGATCCACTCATCCTCAGGAAGTCAATGAGAGTTTAATAGAGATAAGTTTAGTTTTATCCTTTATAACTGTCTCCATGCTGCCACCCCTTGGTTTTCACTATCATGAAACTCTGACCCCAATGCTACCCAGATTCTATCACAGTAAAATCAGGTTACATAAAGAAAAAAAAACTGTTAAATAAAGTAATCATTCTTAGAATAACGAATCTATTTTACAATAAACACACATTGAGCTAATTCTACTCATAACATAAACAATGATATGAAAGAAGTTTAGGCACGTTGAGAAATCACAGGACCCTGACTAGTGATATACCATAGAGTTCCACACAACTTGCAAACGCACAGTGACTGCAATTTGGGTGATTTTTCAGCTTTACTTAAGAAATTATTATGGGGCACTTTCTATTGTTGTTACCATGGGAGATTGAGATAAACATTTTGTTCCTTATAACCCACAGTATGTTATGACACTGTACTAGGCCCATAGGTTTCGTATCTGGGCAACTGGAAACAATTACTATGCTCATTGGAAGACTGAGATTTGGGTGGTACTAGGTAATTGTTTTTTAAATTATGAGTGGAAGAAAAGAAAATTACATATGAAGTAAAAGTTCCTGCTTTCATGCTGAAGAAATAAAATGTTAAGATATGGCTAAGTCTAGAATAGTTGGATGCTACACAGAGTAATTTTTGATTAATTATTTGACAGTATTCTCCATAAAACTCTATAAGTGAAGTAAACTGAAGTTTTCAATTCATTTTCTTGAAGGAGATTTCTCTTCTCAGTTTAGGTTGTCTAATAAAAGTAAGGAACATCATTGCAGGCATACTTTGCTTTATTACATTTTGATTTATTGAACTTCACAGATATTGCATTTTTTGCTAATAGAATGTTTGTGGCAACTCTGCGTCAAGCAAGTCTATCAGTGCTATTTTTCCAACAGCATTTGCTCTTTTCATATCTCCGTGTCACATTTTTGGGAATTCTCACAATATTTCAACCTTCTTCATTATTATTATATTTGTTATGGTGACCTGTGACCAATAATCTTTGATGTCACTATTGTAATTGTTTTGGGGTGCTGTGAACCATGCCCATATAAGACGATGAACTGAATCGACAAATTTTGTGTGAGTTCCGAGTACTCCACTGAACAGCTGTTCCCCCATCTCTTTCCCTATCTTCAGGTTTCCAAATTTCCTGAAACACAACAATATTGAAATTAACTCAATTAATAATGCTACAATGAGCTCTAAGTGTTCAAGTGAAAGGAAGACTCACAGGTCTCTCACTTTAAAAGCTAGAAATGATTAAACTCAGTGAGGAAGTCCTGTCAAAAGCTGAAAGCTGGGCCTCTTGCACCAGTTAGCCAATTTGTGAATTCAAAGGAAAAGTTCTTAGAGGAAGTTAAAAGTGCTACTCCAGTGAACACGAGTGATAAGAAAGTGAAAGAGCCTCATTGCTGATATGGAGAAATTTATAGTGGTCTGGATAAATGATCAAACTAGCCACAACACTCCCTTAAACCAAAGCCTAATCTAGAGAAAGGCCTTAACTCTCTTTAATTCTGTGAAGGCTGAGAGAGGTGAAGAAGCTGCAGAAGAAAAGTTTGATGCTGGCAGAGGTTGGTTCATGAGATTTAAGGAAAGAAACCATCTCCATAACATAAAAGTACAAGATGAAACAGCAAGTGCTAATGTAGAAGCTACTGAAAGTTACCTAGAAGATCTAGCTAAGCTAATTAATGAGGGTGGCTACACTAAATAATTGACCTTCAATGTAGACAAAACAGCCTTATATTGGAAGATGGCATCTAGTAATTTCATAGCCCAAGAGAAGTCAATGCCTGGCTTCAAAGCTTCAAAGAATAGGCTGAATCTCTTGTTAGGGACTAACGAAGCTGGTAACTTTAAGTTGAAGCCAATACTTATTGCCATTCCAAAAATCCTAGGGCCCTTAAGAATTACACTAAATCTATTCTGTGCCCTCAACAAAGCCTGGATGAGAGCATGTCTGTTTATAACATGGTTTACTGAATATTTTAAGCTTATTGTTGAGAACTGTTCATTAAAAAAGATTTGTTTTAAAATATGACTACTCATTGACAATGCACCTGGTCACATAAGAGATCTGGTGGAGATATACAAGATTGCTATTTTCATGCCTGCTAATAATACAATATCCATTCTGCAGCCTATGGATCAAGGAGTAATTTTAACCTTTAAGTCTTATTATTTAAGAAACACATTTCATGAGCCTATAGCTACCATAAATAATGATTCTTCTGATGGATCTGGGCAAAGTAAATTTAAAAACTGGAAAGAATTCACTATTCTACATGCCTTTCAAAACATATATGATTCATGGGAAGAAGTCAAAATATCAACACTGACAGGAGTTGAGAAGAAATTGATCCCAATCCTCGTGGATGACACTGACAGGTTGAAGACTTCAATGGAGGAAATAACTGCAGAAGTGTGAAAATAGCAAGAGAACTAGAATTAAAAGTGAAGCCTGAAGATGTAACCATATTGCTGCAATTTCATGATAAAATTTTAGTGGATCAGGAGTTGCTTCTTATGGGTGAACAAAGGAAGCATTTTTTTGAAATTCTGTCTACACCTAGTGAAGATGCTATGAAGATTGTTGAAATGACAAAAAAAATAAATTTTAGAATATTACATAAACTTAGTTGATAAACACACTGTAGGGTATAAGATGACTGACTCCAATTTTGAAAGAAGTTCTACTGTGGGTAAAATGTTATCAAACAGCATTGCATGCTACTGAGAAATCATTCATGAAAAAGAGTCCACTGATGTAGCAAACTTCATTGTTGTCTTATTATAAGAAATTGCCACAGCCACCTCAACCTTTAAAAACCACCACTCAGATCAGTGAGTGGCCATCAACATCAAGGCAAGGCTCTCCGTCAGCAAAAAGATTATGACTTGTTGAAGGTTCAGATGATGTTTAGCACGTTTTGGCAATAAAGTTTTTAAACTGAGTTATGTACGTATTTTAGAATATCACCATTTTAGTTCCCCCTGACTCCCAATGGCACTAAACAGCTCTTCAATTACACCTGACAGGTACTATTCAAAATGAGAAAATAAATTTACTGGCATTTATAGACGAATTTTTTCTCACAAAGAATGCCTATTCTTGCCTGGATATGGTTTCTTCTTGTAAGTTGGTATTCAATTTATTAATATTACATTAAAATATAATATCCATTCTTTTTCCCCCAATGATATGAATCAGCTTACCACAATCTATTTCTTTTTAGTATAAATAAAGGGAAGCAGAGTTGAATTTATTTAAATCAATCTAAAAACATAATTTGTTTTGATTAGAGCTTAATCTTATCTTGAGTTTTCCTTATTACATTGTTAAGTCCTTTATCCCTCAGATCTCTATTCATTAATACATTAAGCCAAAAGTCATTAATAGAGTCCTGCCTCATTATAAATTGCCAGAACTAGCTTTCCATGCTAAAGTTTTACACTAACAATAGCTTCTGGGGAATGATAATATTTTCTTTAAACTGTTCATGTTTTCTCTGGTCAGCATCTTATTATTGATAAGTCTCCAAATCAGAGTGACTAGTGAGTGTGTCCATTAAAAAATACATTATTGCATATTGTTTTGAACAATTGCCTTAAAAGCAAAAGGATATCATCTTCTCAAGTGCTTTTCCCCTATCATTAACTAGTTATTCTTTCTAATAACCTTATGACAGAGGCCATTGCAAAGAAAGTAGAAATAGAAAAATTCTACCAAAAAAGAAAAAAAGGCTGTTAGTGGTTACATGTTGCCGATGTCATGTTCTGATAGGGAACATGATTCATCTCCTTCAATGGTCAGTTATACCCCAGCATGGCTGATCAAATCAATAACGCTTCATAAATTGCTGGGGAATCTGAGGCTGAGTTGCTAGTTAGGAACAAAATCCCCTTCTCCTCATTTTAGTCAAACCAATCAGCTACAGGTCTCCTACGAGGTGATAAAATTGGCAGAACTGTGGTGGTATCAGATGTCCCATTTGTCCTTCCAGGGAGGAAAATCATCTTAGGGCTCTCAGAATCACAGCTTCTTATTACTTAAAAGGAACATAATCCACAGGTTCTTAACCTTGTATTAGATCATAAACTTATCTGAGCATCTGGCTCAAGCTATATATGACATCTCTCTCTCAAAAAATAGGTGCAAAAAACTTCCTCCAATGAGAGCTCATTGATAAAACTTACACTTGTCTTTTCAAGTGAGGAAATACAGACCCAGGAAGGTGAAGTTAAATGTACAAATTCACATAACTCCTAACTTGGTTCCTTCAAATTATTCATTGCTGACTTTTGAGAGGGCCAAGGTAATCTCAGGTCTTCTTCACTTGTTCTAGGAAATAATAGTATTGTGGGTCTAAATAACACTCAGCAATATTTGTTGAGTCTATGTGCTAGACACTGTGTTATTCTTTCTTCTCTTCCATAGCATAGGTGTCAGATCTGAAGAAGAATAAAGATGACCCATTGGTGAAGTTCCAGAAAACATAGTTTTGTCTTTTCTTTTCATCAAATGAATATAACAGACCTCTAAAACAGTTCTAATTCTACTCAGAACCCTTAAAGTTCCTCTGGTGGTCTTCAGATCAAGCCCAATTCCTTGCCTGGTAATGAAGGCCCATGCGTACATGGGACTTTTGTCCACATTTATCTTTCCACACATTTTTGCTCAAACAAACCATTCTTCTCATTATGCACCAAATCATTAAACACAGGCACACATGCACACACACACACACACACACACACACACACACACACCACAAACAGTACCATTGTTCATTCAAATAATTCTTACCCAGAAATTTACTGTAGTTTAAGCTATCCTTCAAAGTCTAAGTCAGATCACCCTTTCTCTCTGAATCCTGTTCTGATTACCTAACTTAAAATCCCCTCTTTCTACTCAATTTCTATAGCTCATATGGCTATGCCCAATTGGGGACTAATAGTTGATGGATGGCCTTGTTTTATCTCTTCATACATATATGACTTAGCACTGCTGATATAGTTAAGCTTTTTGAGGACAGCTAACATGTCTATGGTTTATTATATACCCTCCCACACTGATTGATTTGTTCCAATGAGGGCTAGTGGAAATGGCTTCCCTTCAAAGGAATCCCAAATTATTTCTTTTTTTAGTAGTTGACTATTAACAGAAATCCCAGTCTATCCACATATTGAAATCCTTGAATCTGCCTTGAATGTAGATCTCGTCGCCAAGAATATTCTCATTTTTATTTTCTTCCAGAGTCCAGAAAACCTTGGAAGGCTGCCTTATGGGGTGATGGAATGAAAAAACAGACCAAACCAACCAGACATGGGCTCCTTCTATAAATGAACATTCCACAGCCCAAGACAGAGCATCTTCCTTTTCACTGCTCGGCCTCCAAATGCCTCCTGGTTATAATTAAATACTTCAAAGTCTTCCAAACACCCTTTTAGAAATGACTGCCCCAAATACAAAATGATGTCCAATTAGATGTAAATCATCACATAGGGAGGGAGAGGCATGAAAAGTGGTCATCAGCACTTGAACTAATCAGAAAGTCTAGTCTCCTGATGAAGATTTTCATTTTCTCATTTATCATGCTGGCCACTGAATTCTCAAGTGGCCAATTTGCTCCCTATTGGTAATCAGCTAGTTATTTTTACTCTCATTCCCCTCTCTGGGACTGTCAGACTCTTTGGAGCAATTCATCACCCACATGGGTCTAACTCTTCTGTGGCAGGAAGTGGGGGAGGGAAGCTATTATCCTGGAAAAGACAAGTAGAAAACTATTTCATCGTTTATATTTGGTTTTTAAACAATGATTTCCCCAATGAGGTAAGTAAAGTAATGACATAACTGAGTAAGAGTGAAACAATGAAAGCTTCAAGGGTAAGATCATTATGCAATGGAAATGATCTCCTGCTGTGAGGTTTGTTACTCTGAACTGACTTGTTCTTAGATTGTCTTTACAACCCCCCAAAGGAGCATCATCTTTCATTCATTACTTAAGTTTGCAGAAAGCTGTCTCTATGAAAATCATAAACCCAGAAAGGAGAGTTTTAAATATATACAATGCATTGGTGGTAATTCTAAGCAAATTTACCCCACCAACTAGGAGGAAGGTAGCTTTTGAAGGTTGTTTTGTCTGAAGTAGAAAAGTTAGACCATTCTTCCACTTATTCCTGCCGGGTCTTCTCAATTACAGAACCTCGTAGATTTGCCTGTTGGCCTCTCTTTATCCCTCCAGCAGTTGCTATCTCTGTCTGTCTCCAGTGAAATCTTTCCAAACATGGTTTAGGGATTCCATTTTTCTGAGTTCACCTGAGGTGCCAGAGAAAGTTGACCCTGCCACTCATTGCAAATAAAACTCTGGTGTCAGCACATTTTGTAATTAGTGAGTGTTTAATTTGATCTCTCAGATTTCCCTCAGTCCTTCTGAAGAATCTAATATCAAATCCTCAAGGCTGTCTGTGCTCACTGTAGCCAGAAGTTTACATTTTCAACGTCCATGTTCAGCCTTAAGAAAGATGTTAGTGTGACACAAATTGGCGTTTTCTTGGCACTTCCTTTGCTCGTAAGAAACTCTTTATTCCTGGGAAAGAAGCTGAGAGTTGAATAGCCCTTGTAGCTATTTCCTTAGAGACTCTCTGAATTGGGGCAGCAACATGATCTGAATTTTGAAATGTTTATCTTCCTCCACCGTTTTTCATGTCTCAGACCCTTTTTGTGTCCTGTATGCTTCGTATAAACATCCACATATGTAACTTCACTTTTAGGTGTGTCTATCTATAAGGAGAATTGAAAGAGACTGAGAAAGCACATTACACACTCCATATCGAGTTTGCTTGCTTTTCATCTGCTAATTCCCTCCACGCATGGCTGTTTTCACAATGGGTGATATCACCCAGCAGCTGTCTTGGACTGGAAACTAAAATGCTTGTAGAATTTCAGTCTTTTGTCTTACCTACTTAAATCTGTCTCTTTTCCAAAATACCAAAACAATAAAAGAATAGTTGGCTTGTTTCAGTGAGAAGTTATTCCTGCAACTTTAAATAAATTGTTTTACAATTTATTCTCCTAATGTTTTGTTGTAATTGCCTCAAATTCTAAATTTGCTTTCAAGAGTCATTAACTGTGATTATATCACCATGAGCTCTTACATTTGATATTTGGTGAAACAGGAAAATCGATTTTGTGAAAATCAATTTTCCACATGCAATTCCTTTCGTGGGTAGGAAAAAGTGGAAACAATTAATGCTTTACCTGCCCAGTGTCCCCAGGTTGACCTGAATGAGAACTTTAATATCTCATATGGTGCATATTTGTTGATTAGCATCTGGACTGACTGAACACAATGAGGAGAGACTTCTCTGCCTCCTTCTACATAATTAATCTGGTTATTTATTAATGTCTTTGGACCTACTCTTAGGAGAACAGCAGATTCCCTCCATCATCACCCAAAATTGCTTCATCACTAAAATCTTGATTTCTGAGAAAAATCTACTTTTCTACCTGTTCTTTCATTCTCTTATCTTGAGTCTCCACCCTCATCACAATATCCTGTTCCCCAGTCCTTTCCCCTGTTTGAGCATTGTATTAAGTCTATTTATTCCCAAAGAAGAATACTCTTGGGAGACTGAGAAGGCCTCCAGCAAACAAAGCTCCTAAAATCCACAGACTACCACTGGCTCACCGTGGATATTTGTAGACATTGCACACAGCTCAACAAATTTTCATAAACACATTTGTTTGACCAGCACCCATCAAGATCAAGAAGAAGTATTTATGAACTTTTATAATCATATGATAGAATAATGACTATTGAAGTTAATAATCAAAAATTAAGGCTTATATTTTGACTGCCTCTTTATTCCACTTTTAGTCATTTGTTTTTATTGTATTTAAAAAAAAACGGTATTCACTGGTGAATGATTAGAAATAAATAACCAAACTAAATGAAATAAAGCAACAAAACTAGTCCTTCACCTCTGATCATTTGAGAAGAACCAATCTTGATGACCTAAGACCCCTATTATATTTTGTGCTTGACCATTTTCAGCTGCTAAATTTAGCCTTTCTGTGAAAACTGATCCTTCATATGATGCCCTGCTCTCCTAAACAGACAGGATAACACCCCTGTGAAGAGCCCACTCACCAGAAGTTGTCTCCTACTCCCAAAGCACCTTTCCATAGGGTTAGAGTTAACAGTGTGTCTGTTTGGGGACTTGAAGTGTTGCCTTCCTTGGGGTCCCTGCCTTGCAAATGTCAATAAGGCCTGAATATAATAAGGAAAAGTTTCTCTTTTTGGAGCCCAATATCTCACAGTCTATACTATAGAAATTATTTTCCTGATCTAATATAGAAGCTGACACACAGGACTGGACTTTTCCTCCTCTCCTGCCAAGATTGTCTGCGGATGTCAAACTTTCCTATTGTAAATGGGTACAAGCTGTGATGTTGCCATTCAAGGACTTCCAGTGGCGGTAAGAGGAAAATTACAAACCAACTCCCCTTAGAGAGGAAGTGCCTATTCAAACAGTGGTAGGTGTGAGCATGATAACTGCCTCCTTCCTACCAGTAACAGCCCCGCCTCTGCAATTGCTGGCTCTGCCATCACAGGGTATATGAATTAACATGATAGGAAGAGGCTTGGCAGAAGCAGCATTTGGCATATTCACATTTATCCCATGAGCACTTAGGGAAAGAATTAGCTTATGTGCATTTTCCTGGAAGACAGAGTTTTCCTTGTTCACTGATTGTGTCTTTAATTTACAACAAATGCCTTGAAAATGGGACACATGACCTAAGGCTCCTTCTTTATTGTTTTCCATTGCTTCAGAAATTGACTTCTGGAATGGAAGAGATAATGCACAGAACCACACAGGTAGATGGGTTCTTACAGATCAGCTAGCAAATCTCTCTCCCATTTTATAGATGCTAAAACTGAGGTCCAGAAAAGGCATGTGGCTTGTAGAAGATGAGATTCAAAAAAACACAGATTGGATTTTTAGGATTTTATGTTTTAATTTTTTTGTTTGTTTTTGTAAACTATTGCTAGAAGTAGAATATACTTACAAAAAAGTCACTAATCATAACTGTACAACCCAACAAATTTTGACAAACTAACCATACCTGATAACTAGCACACATAGAAAGAAGCTGGACATCTCTAGCATACCCCAAAGTCTCCATAATATGCTCTAGCTACTGCTTCCTCCCAAGAGCAACCACTATCCTGCTTTTTACTATCATGTGTTGTTTTTGTCTGTTATTGAATGTCACATAAGTGGAATTATGTTATAAGTTATTCTTATACCAGCGTTCCTCCATTCAAAACTATTTGAAGAGTTTCATCAGTGTTTTGCATGTTTTAATGCATTGATTTTCATTGCTGTATAGTATTCTTTTGTGTGAATATAGTACATTATTCATCTTTTTAACTGTTGATAGACTTTTAGGTAGTTTCAAGTTTTTGGCTGTTATGAATAATGCTGCTAAGATTATTTTTGTACATGTCTTTTGGTGAATATATGTATAATGGATTGGGATTTACTCATACTTTGTGCCTGCTGATGCTCCCTAAAAATGTTAATAGAAAGAATGAACAAAACTTGTGCAAGTCTTTGTGCTTTGAGAGGTTGTAACTGCAATACTGTCTGTGCCAACCATCTAAAGGAAACTGTTTGTGGAATTACAGTAGCCATGGTAGTCACCAATACAACCTTTATGGCCGGGACTCTTTGCAAGGACTCTCAAAAGTGAAAATAAATTATCACTTGATGTTTTGCTAATATAAAAATGTATTTTTAAAATTTTATTTTATTTTTACTTAATTTTAATTATATAAGTCATATATAAATACATTCTTATTCTATAAACATACTTAACAAAATAGTAATGCTAGGATGTAGTTGTCATGGTTGCAAGGACTTTTATCTGTTTTCTTGACCACAAAGCAGCATCAAAGCCTGACACATAAGTTGCTGGACAATAATCGCTGAATGAATGAATATTGTATGGTAACCATGACCTTGCTTTCATCCTTGGAACTTTCCCAGAGATAATCTCATCTCTGAATTTGTATTTCCCCATTTCTTTTTCATTATGTGTGTGTGTGTGTGTGTGTGTGTGTGTGTGTGTGTGTTAATATCACTGGATAATACAATGCTGTGTGAATTTTTAAATTAACAGACAATATGTCCTAAGCATTTTTTTATTATCAGTACATAAAGATCTACCTTTTTATGAGCTGTATAACATTCCATGGTATGGATGTTATTACATTTCAGCTATCCCTAATTTTTTGATACAACAAATAGTGGTACACTACACATTCTTACAAATATATGTATAAATGTTTCTTGATAGTAGGTACCAAAAAAGAATTGCTGGCTCACAGGTGTTATATATTTTTAATACTTCCAAATGGTCGTTCCAACTCACACTTTCATCAGCACAAAGTACCTGCTTCCCCTCATTGTTGCTATGAAGTTTTGCCAAAATAATATGTGAAAAATGTCATTTAATTCGTATTTGCATCCATATTACTGGGTTTGGGCATCTTTTCGTATATCTGTTGATTAGATGTAGATTTTATCCAAGCCTGCTGCAAAGAGCAAATATGTAGTTGTAAGTCAGTTAGTGGGTGGGTGAGGCTTTGCCAAAACTCCGCCAGGGCATCTCCTGACTGCCATGGTTTTCTTTATGTTCATCTTCGAGGCTGTAAGAATCCTAGACAGTTCGTGTTGTATCTCCCCCCAAATGCTAAGTGTGAAAAGAAATGATTTAAACAATGTCTTTAACATCCCAGGGGACAGGGGGAATCTTGACCTGTTAGTACAAAGCAAAATCCATTTGGAGACTAAACTTTCCAGTTAATTATCTTAGTGCTTTCTCTTTATACCAGAAACTGGAAGGAGAATAAAAAACAAGACTTACCTACGTTTGCCACCAAAATAGGGTCTGAGTTCTGAAAAACGCTGTATAGGTTATGAAATTTCAACTATACCTGCAATGAGCATCTTGTTTATGTTTCTGCATGTTGGATTCATTACCCAGCCAGTCCTTGACTAACATTAAGGGCAGGGTTCTGGAGGCAAATTGTTCAGCTTTCCATCCTGGTCTTTGCTAGCTTGTAAGCTGCCACACATTTCTGAACCTCTGCTCCTAGGTTTCATTTTCAATCATGAAATAGAGCATATAATAAAACCTACTTTGTGGAATCATCAAGAGAATTAATTGATCGACAAATTTAAGGTGCATAGCACAGAACCTGGCATATATTAAATATTTAATAAAGGTTGTTATTATTATTATTTTATTATTAATAAGGTTAGTTTTGACTGGATTATAGACAGAAGTTTGAATTGGAACTTAGAATATGTCCAAATTATTTTTTGCTTTTATATTGAGGGAGAAATCACTCTAGTAGGCCCTTCATGCTAATCTACAGATAAACCCTCATTTTTGTGTAGAAGAAGTCACATTGGCTCTGATGTTGATTTTATAGACAGCTCCTTGCAGATTTAGTCCAGGACATGCAAATGTGGAGTATTTAACAAATGGACCCATCAGATCACTAAATTCCATATGAATTTTACTTAGGACATAAACTGATCCAAGTGTGCTCAGACCTTGGCCTCATGAGCCCTTGGCTGACATTTCTGTTTGAAACCTGACACCCTGCCAGAAAGTTTCTTCGGTTTGGATAAAATGAAAAGAAGGACTTAATTCCAATAACAGATGGACCCAGCAGGGCCAGCAGTTGGTTCAGATTTTTATTGTTTCATAAGAACTTGGCTTCCTAGGCTGTGACTTAAGACCTCTACACATTTGCCTTGCATTCAGGAGAAAATAACCAGAGGTTCACAGGACATCTGGGTGGAATGAAGTCAAACATCAGCTGTCTTTTTTCTCAGTTTCCTCAAAGTTCCCGTTCTTTGAGATCAACCACTCTTGGTTTTAGTAATGAGACTGATTTAATGCCAATGTATCTACTGGGGTACCATTTGAGAAACACTGGAAAGATGCACTTTTCATCACACTCACTTCAGAATGGGCCTTCTGTGTGGAACTCCTTCTATATGAAAATTTTAATGAGGTTAAGACTCATCCTAGATTAGAATCTTCTTTCAAAACACAAGTGTTCCTGAGGAAAATGACGTATTACTCTATTATTATTCCATCGATTCTTCATTTATTCATACATTTATTTACCCCGCCCCCCCGCCCCGCCACATATTCGTGAGGGTTTATCCAATGTTTGACACTATGTTACTAACCAAGGGGATAGTGGTTACCAAGGCAGACACAGTCCTTACACCCCTTATGCTTTACATAGCTCAGTCAAGTAGTGCAACAGATGTTGGACAGGCAAATACAACAAAGTGCAATAAATGTAAAGGAGTCATCAAGATCTTGAAGGACTAGGTATTTGGTCTTGACTCTGTGTGACCTGGATCATCTCTCCATATGTATGAACCTACACTGTCATGAAATGTCATCTTAGATGCTGCTCCTAAAGAGAATTTTACCTCCCATAAGGCACCAGGGCATGAAGCCAGCTCAAGGCTCTAGGGTAATTTACTAAGATCTCATTGTAGTGTTTCTCTTGGGGTCTTTGCCACAGGATCACATCGTAGGTGAGACCACTTTATAATGAAGACTTTCTGCACTTTTCACCCTGGAGTGAACTTAAATCTAAGTTCAGACAGACAGACAGACAGACAGATACAGAGAGAGAGAGAATGAGAGAGAGGCAGAGACAGAAAGAGAGAGAGACAGAGAGAGGAGACCCTTAGTACAGAGATGAGGAATGAGACAAGTAGAGTGTGATCATACTGTTCTTTTCTGAATGAATCTGGTACCAGACATCCTTTTCTTGTCAGGGAGAGAATAAGAGTTTTACTGGTAGAACCTGCGCTTGAGTTATACTCCCATCGTTCATCAGCTTTGACCTTGGCAAGTCATTGAACTTCTGTTGCCTCAGTTTTTTCATTTTCAAAAAGGGATTTAAATCATCACATCCCATTAACTGGGTTGTTTTGTCATTTGAATAAGATTAAACAAGTCAATGCCCATGAACAGTACTTTCAAAACATGAAAACGTTAACAAATACTAGTTGTCGTGATTATATATAACTATTCAATATATGTGTGTACAGTGGGTGCAAAGAACAAATTTTATGCTTTGGTTTGACTTAGGATCAAAGGGTGGACTGAAGCTATAAAACTCTCAGCTTGCAGGAAAGAAAGGATTCTAGCATTCTCTTCCTCCTCCTCTTTTTCCTCATTATCTCCAAAGTGTATTTCCATGGTGCTCCTAACTTTTCAGAGCATTCACACATCAGTCATTTCATATTCATGTGTTGCTATCTCAATATGTTTGTTATTAGGTGACCAAAGTCACTCAATAGATATACCCTTTTTGCTCACAGACTTCCAAATGTATGTCATTTGACATGACTGCATTGCTATCCTCATGAGGCTGAAGGAAGACAAATACAATATAGGATGAGTAGACCTGCATTGCTCAAGTAAAGTTGTCTTAGACCATCAAGCTCCTAATCTCCGAGGGAAAGAGAAATGGCGATGTGGAGTAACAAGGTCGGAGTTGGGGGAGATAATTCAAGAGGGCCATACTTGCCAAATCAAGAAAAAGATTCCATCAAGTTTATGTGTATTTTCTTCAAAAGCACCCTGCTTAGCCTCAGACTTCTAGTGTGTGGAGCGACACTGTTCCTCTGTGAAAGAGCAGCCCTCCCTGGAAGCTTCCAGAAACCATGCATTTTCTCAGATTTGCCAATCATATAGCTCTTCAGGAACTGCTTCTCTACATCTGTCAGTTCTAACTACTAAATAAATAGCTTTAAAAACCATGTGGGAAAAATAAACACGTGGACATATGAGGGAGATGCAGCATGGAGAGACTCTCATAGGTCAACCATGCCACCTACAGTTGTGGACACCCAGCCTCGCCAGGAGAGTACCTGACCTCAGAGCAGCCCTGCCCCTGAGGGAGTGACGTAGGGTGACTTTCTCAAGTCATGGATGGGTTCAATACTTGTGCCTCCCTACTCCCGGCTCCTAGCCCCCAGCCACCCCACCCTCTTCATCAGAATTGTGGTAGTCAAAGAGCAGAAGCTTTGGAGCTGAAGGAGCCAAGCTGAAATCCCAGCATCATCATTTACTAACTGAATAATTTTGGGCAATATTTTTATTTTTTCTGATACTCAATTTCCTCCTCTAAAAACAGAAATGATATTATTCTGATAGGGTCATTAGGAAGATTCAGTGAGAAATTGTGGATAAAGCACTTAGCACAGCACCTGATATATAGCAGATGCTTGATCACTAGTAGCTGTACTCATTCATCCATCCATTCAGTCATTTTAGGGAGGCAGAAAATTTAGAGCTTTTTAAAGTCTTTCTTTCCTCATATGTGACTTTATCACTGAGGCCTTCCTGATTATCCTATTTAAAATTGCAAACCTGTATCACAGAACCACCCCCCACACCGACACACACACACACTTCCAACCCACTCCCCACCCTTTTGGCACTGCCTTATTTTTTCCGATAGCACTATCACTTGCTAACAGACCACATAATTTACTTAGTGTTTAGATTTATTATTTATGATTTGTCTCCTCCTGACAGAACCTAAGTCCCACAAGGATTGGGACCTTTGTCTGTAATATATTCTTTCCAACTAGAAAACAACATGGCACATAGTAGTAAAATATTTGTTGAATTAATTAAGGCCCTGGAATCATCAGTTAGGCCTGCCTCTAGTGTTGGTCTTGGCTTGTATCGCTGTTTGTGACCTTTAGCAAATTACTCTCAGCCTCAGTTTTCTCCTTTGTAAGATGCTGGTAATGATTATCTCAATCCCTCACAGTCAAAAGAATTAAATGAGATTATGTCAGTGAAGCACCTGGCATAGCATCTAGGGTACAGTAACTTTGAATTAAATGAAAGGTATTAAAATTAAAATTTGAAAAGCTCTTGATTTCCATGCTAATGTAGACAGAGAGATGAGGAATTACCCAGAATCATTCCCAGAAACACAGACCCCTAGTCTTATTCTGAACTCCCTTCCCCAGTGTGTGCTTAGGCAGCCAATGATGTGAATTTCACTTCCTCTCTGTGCTCCTCCAGTCGTCAACTTCCTCCAAATCACAGCACGATAGCCAATGGGGAAATCAGGACATCATCACAGGTATTGACGCCATCATATATATGGTTCGACGGGTGCTGGGACAAGACAGTGTTGCTGCCACAAACCTTTCATTAGCAAACGGTAGAGTTCCTATGGGTCTATCTTGTGGTGGGAGCCAAAACCATGGTTACTGCTCTTAAGAAGTTTATGATCCAAAACTTTCTGAAGAGAGGACCAAGGAATTCCATGCCAACATTCATTATCATCTGAAAGTGTGTGTGTGTGTGTGTGTGTGTGTGTGCACATGGATTGCACCAGTGGAGACTGGGAGTGTGCAAGAACCAACTGGGTTTCTAGCTAATTGTAGTGGACAAAGACAGCCTGCCCCTTTTTTCTAGCTTCCTTCCTCTCAGCATGAAAAGATTGACTGACATAATGGATTAAAAATGAGGCTGGCAGTCCAGAGGACTGAGTTCAAGTCTCAGCTCTGCTGTGTGTCTTTGGGCAAGATACTGGGCCTATCTAAAGATAATTATTATAACAGCCAACATTTGTTGCATGTTGACTATGTGCCAGGTTCTTCATATATATGTTATTTTTCAGCCATTTGCTTATACAGCCAAAGTCTGTTGAGTGCTAGTCTCACATCAGGCACTGTGGATGCAGCAGTGAACAAGGCAGAATGACTCTATCTCATCAAACTTAAAATACTGGTGATAGAGACAGAGTGAAGAATCCATTACACACATATTTAATCATGCTTATTTGTTTATTCACTCATTCATAAACCACACGTGAAGCTTCCTAATACTCGATCAATAAATCATGGTTGGTATTATAAAGAAGAAATTTAGGGTGTTCTCTGGGAGAGCACACCCTGGGAGGGTGGCTTCCTCTGAAAGCTCAGCCACGACTTTTAAAGAGAAATGACTTTTAAACTACAAAGCTGAAGAATGAGTGAAAGTTAGCAGTGTAGTCCTATTTTGTAGATGAAGAATCTGAGACTCAGAGAGGTGGCATAACTTGTCCAAAGAATCACAGTTAATATTTAATAGACCCCAGATTTGAACCTCAGTTTTTCTAACTTCAAAGTAACTGGTCTTCCCATCTGGCCAGCAGTATTCCTATACTGGGATACATGCCAAAATTGCCACTGAAGGCTTTTTCAAAATCTGTGTGCTGGGGTTCCACCAAGAGATTCCGATTCATTTGGTCCAGGTGGGGTGAGGGTGGGGTGAGGGTGAGTTTAAAAGAGCTCCCTGAGGGATTTGGATGCACGATTCTAATGACACCATTGTCTAATATTTCTACTGCTCCAGAGCTTAGTGACAGCATTACATCATGGAATAAAACTCGACTGGGTGTCAGGGCTCTGCCATATCACTAGCTCCCTGCATGATTTAAGCAAAGTCTCAGTTCTCTTGTTCTGCCTTTTCATGGGGCTATGTCCACACAGGTACTTCTAGCCTTCATTGTGCATTAGGGTCACCTGGAAAGCTTTAAAAATCTTTCCTGTGCCCCACCTCCAAGTGACAGTAGCGGAATCTCTGAGAAAAGAACCCAGGCACAGGTATTTACTAGAAATTTCCATGTGGTTTAGCATGAGATGATCTCAAAGTTCCCTTCTAACTTGGAAATCTTCTGTATCTATGAAATCCTTCATCCCCTTTCCTGACGACTGAGGGAGACATTACGGAAGGTGGTACTTAGGGGGGTGGGGGCGGGGTAGATGATGCATTGCCAAGACCTGCTGCTCCACTATGGCAGTGTCTTCGTGAAAAGAGTAATTCTTTTTTTTCTCTGACTGATTTATGTGACCATTGGAAAGCAGCCCCCAGAACAAGCTGTTCTCCCTTCAGTACTATTAACATAAATATGTGCACGGGGCCTTCAGCTCCTCCTTCTCTCTGTGTAAACGAGGCTTAAGGGGCTGTGAAAGCCAAAGGCTGAAGAGAAACCAGAGGAGAGGAAGTGTCCTTAGAGGCACAAGAATGAAAAGGGGAAAAGGACAGGACGTTGCTAAGAGACAATGTCAAGCTGGGCCATGGGATTAACAGCCAGTATCAAAGCAAGAACTTCTTAATGGTATGTTCTTCCAGTAGGGGCTTTTCCAAGCACTAGCAGAGGGTGAGATTACTAGAGTAATTCTGTTCCAAATCGGGCGTAAAAAGGCCCTTTTCTTCTTGTTAGGACAAAAATATTAGGTGAAAACTAAGTGATGTAAACAAATAGATCTTCTAGTTTAGGGTGGAGTGAAACTAGACTCTTTATTGTGGAACTTCTCAGAGTCTTTAACACGCTAATAAGCACTGAGAATCACGCAGAGGTAGACAGCCCACATTTCACTTTGAAATTATTTACAACTTTCATTTAGAGGGGATGAGTGTTTTCCAAGACAGTTTTGAGAAACCCTGGTATAAAAAGCAACTATTGTAGTATCTAATATTACAGTGCTAAGAGTTTTATGTGAATTATTATTATGTTTTTAATCCAAACAACAATGCTAAGTTAGGTATTTTTGTTTCCTTCTTTGCACAGATAAAGAAATTAAGGCATTGAAAGGTAAAGTACTTGCCCAGCATGACACAGCTAGTGAGGAATAGAAAGAATCTGGGCTCTGGAGTTAAAATCATCTCAGTCTTGGTTTCCTTATGTGCAAATTGAGGAGAATAAAATGCACCTTGTAAGAGTTGCAGAGATTACAGATAACCTATATAAAGCTCACAGTAGGTGCTCCATAAATGGTTAGAGATATCATCATCATCATCTTTTATTTAATTTTAGAAAAGGGAGTTTAAAGTGGTGTCTGGAAAAGAAATGTGTTTTGGTCAAATCAAATGAGATAGGTGGTAGGACCTGACATGTGACAGTATAGGTAAATGATAAACCTCTCCAAGGAAATGGAAAGTCCTCCTGCTATTCTTTAGGCTGAGCTTGCATATTCGTGATTACCAGCTGGCCATGGAGCATTTTCCTTTAGCATTTATAGAGGGGTAGGTGGCAAGCTGGGGGCCTTGTGGGGTAGGATTCTTCTAGGGAGCAGGGACTTAGGGAAACTGACAGCTTCCAACTGGCTGGCTATCAGAAGTTTTGAGGAGCTTCTTGAATCAGGTTCGTAAGCCCTGGACCTGGAGATTCTGAGTCCCCAGGTCTGTGATGGCCCTTGAGAATAGGAATTTTATGGTCCTTCCAGCTGATTCTGATTGTCTCAGTCTGCCATGAAAACTTGGGAAACCTTCCCAATGAGTTACCCAGCAAAGACTCAGAGGACATCCTAGCATAATTATTTCTGGAATCTAGAGTTTGTGGCTTTTCCTTGTGCAAGCACCCAACAGCATCTAAACGTCTTGGCATTTGAGGGACAAATTTCCCCCATGATTTGTGGTTGGTACAGTGGCCTTGGTAGATTTGTGTGGTAATAATAGGATAAGCTTGGGTCCTGGCTTCAAATCCCAGTGCTGGGGAGAGATGAGACATGACACTAGAAAGCCACGAGCAATATAGGTCATGATATTCTGAATAGTTCATCTCTGTGCCATCACCTTCAGGGTACAAATGAAAAACCAGTGTGGAGAAATAAAATTCTGAATTATGTTTTAGTAATTGTTTTAAAGACAACAGAAATAAAAACACTTTAGCATTCTAGTTTATTAACATATTTTTCTTTTCTTGAATAACATGCAGGTGACTAGCATATCAATATCTGGCTTTAAATTCATTTTTATTTCTCCATCAAATAGACCTAAAACTCACTGTAAGTTATATGTCATGTTTTTCTTAAAGTGATGATTTCGAGCCTCTTAAATATTTACTCCAAACTTTTTCATAGGGGGAAAAAAAAGGCTAACCTTGGCTACTGTTATTGTCTTATGGCCTTAGCATATTCACTGATAGATTTCATATTTGAAAATAAAATTCTTTGTTAAAATATCACTGTAATAAAGTATGTACTGAAAAAAAAATAATACCAGTGCTGTCTCTTTCAGCTGTGTAATCAGGGGGAGTATTCTTAAATTTCCTAAACTTTTGTGCCTTCATCTCTAATTTAGGGATAATGATAGTACCTATTATGATAGGTTGCTAGGAGCATTAAGAGAACTCATATCAAGTACTGGTAAAAGATTGGCTTATAGTAAAAGACTTAGTTAACAGTAGCTATAATTATCATTATTTTGTCCCAATTCAGCTTACTTATTATCTGTATGACTGTGGACAACTAACTGTGCCTTCACAAGTCTCATTTTCCTCATCCATGAAATAGGAATGACTACATCTACTCATGGTGTTGTCGGAAACATTAAATGAGGAACAATTATAAGTGAACCACCTAGCACTGTGCTTGACATATCATAAGTATTTAATGAATGCTGGCTAATGATATTTACAAGATTAATGGGTGTTCTTCATATTTGAATCTCTAATTCATTCATTCGAAAGCACATTTCAGGAGCCCTTATGGAAAAACACTTGATATAAATGCTTCATTCATTCCAAAACACATTTCAGGAGCCCTTATAGAAAAGCACTTGATATAAATGCTTCTTTATCCATTTTGCTTCCCTAAAAACACAGTGCCCTGAAGATATGGTGTCACCACTTTCTGTTCTGAAGGAGGGCATTCCTGATGAAGTAGAATCCAGGAGGCAGGTGGTAGAAAGCGAATCCTATGCCCAGCAAGTTCCATAGATCCTTGGCCTATGGAGTGATGTCAGGGCAAACTAAACCTTTGCCACTATCTTCCATAGGGTACAGTCTTTCCCCCATGGCTATTTTCCGCCATCATGTTCTGTGCTTGGTACCAAAAATGGGATGACAAATAGGCATTAACTCTGCCTTCATGAAGGCTCTACATAAGAGAAGGAACTTGCCCTCTTCTTAGGGTGCAAAGGCTTGAAGTGAGGGAGTATATTTGGCAAACACCTGGAAAGGGGAGAGAAAAAATGGCATGTTTAAAGAACTAAAAGAAGGTAAAATGACTGAAACATCAAAGGAAAGAGGACATAGAGAGAGAAATGAGATTGGAGGAATAAATCTGGATCTAACACATAGAACCTCCAAAGCCATGATAAGGATATGTAAAGGATGAAGGGGACCTATTGAAAGGTTTTGAGCTGGAGGTGACATAATCAGATTGGGTTTTAGGAAGATTACTCTGGCTTCCCAGCAGGAGACAATGTGTGTGGGAGGTCAGGGAGGAATATATAAGTTTTCTTATGTCTAATGCTACAATAATTGTTCTGTCCTCTTGAGGTGAAACCAAGGGCAATGGGCTAGGTGAGAGAGAAGGAAATGTAATGTCAAACATGGCCATCATTTACTGAGCATTTGACTTACTATGTATGGTACTAAGTAGAGATGTTACACATGATTTTTGTGATAGGAAAGTTTCTAAGATGACTACCAATGATCCTCACCTCCTGGTATTCATATCCCTGTGCAATCCTTTCACGCTGAGTGTGGGTTGGATCTGGCGACTTTCTCTTAACAAACATAATATGGCAAAAGTAATGTGATGTCCCTTTCATGATTGGTTTACAAAAGACTGTGACTTCTGTCTTGCTGTTGCTTTCTCACTTGCTTGCTCTAACAAAGCTCCCCATGGAGAGGCTTACACAGCAAGGAACTAAGGGTGCCTCCAGTGATCAGCCAGTGATGACTGAAGGCCTCTAATCAACTACCTATGGGAACTGCAGCCTGCCACCAACACTGAGAGAGCTTAGAAGCAGATTCAACTTCGGTTGGGAGAACAATGGCTCCCAATGGCACCTTGATTGTAACCTGTGAGATCTTGAAACAGAGGACTCCATTAAGCTGGGTTTAGGTAACTGACCCTAAAAAAAAAACAAAACTGTGAGATAAGAAATGTGTTGTTTTAAGCCACTCAGTTTCGAGATAATCTGTTATACAGCAGCATAAAACAAAGACATTGTTATATGATGTCACAGAAGGCAAGAGAGGACACAGAATTGAGAAGGTGAAGAAATAAGCATTGTCAAATGTGACAGAAAGATCAAAGATAACCAAAGAAGATAAGGAAAAAGAAAACACCGAATCTGACAAGGAAGCAAGGTAAGATGAGATGTGGTTGGATAGAAAGAATAGGTATCAAGGCTTCCAAGGGTGTATGTATAGGTCCTATGTGATGCAACCCAATTTAAATTCTAATTACTACTGCAGGTGGGAAGTATGCATGACCTTTCAAGGATGAATAATTCAATCAGTTTTTACTTTCTATTTCTCCTTTGATTTTTGGTCACAATCACATAATCCTGTGCTTCTAAAAACTCTCCTAAAGACATCTATTAATGAATTCAGCATCTGGCTTTGCGGTGCTGATCCAAATTCTTCCTCCCCTTTCTCTAGATTTTGTTTCCGGTGATGCACTCCCTATGCCCTTAAAGTGCATCTTTTCCATGCATTATCTGTTGTCTTTGGAGCAGACTTGGGAACAAAATGAAAAACCAATACATGGTGACCTGGGCATGTGAAGTCAGAATCTGGGTAGAAGCAAGTTCAAATTCTTTCATTGCTTGAGTTTCTTACCTATGAAAGATTCATGGATTGCTACATGACACTCTATGTCCTTCCCTTCTCTCCAGCTTAAACTTTTCCCATTTATCACAGAGAAGGGAAATATCAGAGTTTGGAGTTACCACTTAATTGCCATGTAGCTTTTAGGAAATTACTTAACTTTTCTGAGCCTCAGAAAAGTTTCCTCTACTACAAAGTGTGGGCAGTAACACCTCTTTCTTGGTTTTGCTGATGTAAATGAGGCACTGAACAAGGGTTTGGCATGAACCCTTTTCTGAACCCCTTGTTGATGTGAGAAGCAGCTAACTTTCTCAAGCTTTCTTACCTACATGGCAAACCTAAAACCACTCTAGAGGCTGCCAGGACAGCTGCCTGAGACATGTCATAAATAGCCTGGGGAGGCAATTTGCTTTCAAAGAGAAACATGCAGAGGGAATAAAAACAAGACAGCTAGCAGCGGGCCCAGCCCTGAGTTAGGACAATTTGGCATTTGGCAGCAGCAACGGCTGGAGGTGCACCGCCCAGAGAGTGTGTCTCTGCAGGACCTCACAAGCTCAGGACCGTCCTGAAACACTATGCTTGTAAGGAAGATCTGTCGGGGTTGCCCCATGGCACCTGTACCAGCCTATTCTAAACCCACAGTTGCCTGAAATTACCTTGCTCTGTTTTTTTTTTTTTTTTTTCATGCTACCAAGGCCTGCATCTCTTTCTGTCAATAGCATTTGTTTTCTCTCTTCAATTCTCTAGAGGCAGGTGAAACAGATGCAGGGGACTGCCTGAGAAAAGTATGCAGGACTCTAACCAGCTGTTAGCAACATTTCATCTCACTGAAATTGAGAAAATGACTTGGTGCTGACTGTTGGCAAATGGGTTACAATATAGGAGTCTTTACCATGATGGCTGTTTCTCTGTTGTTTTTTTTTTTTTCTGGAAGTCAATTTTGGGGTTCGCTGAAACATAGCCTCCTACCTTGGATAGTGATGTGGCTGTCTCTATTTCCCTGCTGAGCTCACAGATAACTGGTCACCTTCTTAGAGAGACCCACCTTAATAATCCTCTCTAAGCAATCCCTTCCTATCCATCCCCTGCATAGTTACTTGCTCTCTCAATAACCTGTTAAATTGTCTTCTAACACTATCTGATGTTATTCTGTTTACTTATATTTACCATAGTAAGTTGTCCATGTTCCCCATGAAAATACAGCTCAATGTTGGGCAGGAACTTCATCTAATTCACTCTTCTATACCTGTATACACCCTATGACGAAAGGATGATTATTATAATCCCCATCTAACAGATGAGGAAACCGAGGCTCAGATAAACCAGATAGGTTTCCCAAGGTGATAGGACTAGTTAGTGGTAAAGCAAGAATTTGAATCATGGAATATGATTGTGCCGTCCAATATCATAGCCACAAGCCACATGTGGATACTGAGCACTTGAGTTTTGGCTAATCCAAAATGAAATGTACTGTAAGTATAAAATCCATACTGGATTTGAAGACTTAGTATAAAAAAAAAATAAAAGAATGTCACAATATTCCATTAGTAATTTTATATTGATTACAAGATGATATTTTTTGATATATTGGATTACATAAAGCAGAATATTAAGATTAATCTCACTTGTTTCTTTTCAGTTTTTGAAATGCGGCTACTAAATGATTTAAAATAATATATGTGGCTCAAGTTGTATTTCCACTGAACTACATTGGACTATATTTTTAATAACTTCAACTAGTAATATCTGAAATGTTATTAGACCTGACATAATATCATTATTAGTACTAATAATCACAATAAAATACAATCATCTAATTTAAGATTCCCTCTTCTGCTTTCTAAAGTTCATTTGTTAAAAAAGATTTTAAAAGGCGCCCTTTAATTTACCTACATACAGTAGATACTTCTCTGTAGTACTTACTGCAGACCACTGTGCAAGGTGCTGTTTAATGCAGTTAGAATCTGCATTAATCAGGAAGTGATAGAAACTTAACCTGAGCTACCAAACAAGTAAAATAAGGCAAACAGTTGGAAGAATCTTGGATAGCTCACATATTTGAGGGAACAATGTACAATGTCAGAAATGAGTCTCAAAAATCTATGGTCTCCCTTCCTCAGTTCTACCTCTTTCTAAGTGTTGGCTCCATTTCCTCAATCAGCTTTCTTCCATGGACAGAGTCAGGTTTGGTGGTAGCTTCCAGGCTCACTTCTTCCCAGTTTCATACCAGAGTCACAGGGGTGCCTCTGTATCAACTCCAAACAAAATCCCTATTGGTTTAAGTTTATCATGTGAAGGTTCTCTGGAGCCAGTCACAAATGGGGAATGAGGATTGACTGAGCTGGGTCACATGCTCATCATATAAACTGGTAGGTGGGTTAAATCGATTAGCAACCCTCATAAGAACCAAAAACTGTGGAAGGAATGTTTCCCAAATTAAAGGGGATTCCTTTTTAATGAAGGGAGGCATACTGAGCAGAAAGTAACAAATTCATAGTTTCTTTCTGGATGTCATTGTCTTGTCTGTAGGAATGAAGTCGAGAAATTATGAAAATTTCTGTAAAAGTAAAGATGGAAAAGTTGGTACAGAAGCACCAAGATATTAGAAAAATTTAACAGAAAAGTAAAAAGAATAGAAGGCTTTTTGTGGGTAGTATAAAGGAAACATGTAATCAGACTCAAACACAAATGTCCCTTTTAAAGTGCCTGCCTTTGTCCATTATGACTAGCTATGTTCAAAACAACAACCCTAAATGCGGAGATACTGAAATAATTAATGTACTCAACTTCTTATCAACATTGTAATATTGCTGTTCATTTATTGAGTATAAGCAGTGCAGAACATAGAATTAAAAACAGTCCTGGTCTACCAGACAAACAATCTCATCTAGGTAATATTTTCTGTTGAACAACATGTCCTGAAAAATCCTTTTAGAGAAACTGAAAATTCTCCCACTAACAGTCAAAATGTCTTCCTTGTTCTTAGGAAAGAAACTCATTGGTTCCTACACGCACACACATACACAAAATGTGCATCTTTTTCATCTGGGGTTTAAAACCTCCTTCTTTTCTTTATGATAAAAAGCCATCAGCTTATTGTCATCTTACCGCCAATTCTAATACTCAAAAGCATGTCCTTCTTTTGTCACATTTTATTAAAACTGAGAAAACTGAACTTCAGGACTTGAAACATAATTAGAGTTAAATATACAAACACTAAAGACAAGTTGGAATAAATCATAAGGCAGTCCATCCATGCCTGGAGTACCCAATGGATATCTTGAAATGCTTATCTATATTTACTTCATAGAGAGATATTTTTAAAAGTATGTATTCACATTCATTATCCACACTTTTCTTTATTTTTAGAAATACGTACTATGAGTTTACCCTCTTGTTTTCTTTCTGATTGCTCAGTTTCACAAAGACTAAGGGGTAAAATTAATTCTAACCTTTCAGCTCAGATGGAGGGGCCTTGTCTAAACTGTAGGGGCAAAAAGAGCTGCTTTTTGCTATGCATGCCTGAAGCATTATGAAAATAAAAATCAGGTTTCTTGGCTGGGAAGACCTGCTTTGGAGAAAAAAGGCTGGGGAGAGGGGTTGTCTTAGGTTGTAATTCAGGTCTGGAGTACATTGTATATAATCATCATATTCTTAGGAAACTTCTGAGCTTGTGTTTCCACTACCTCACCTTCCCTGTGTCTCATAGAGGCTGAAGACAGGTGGGCACAAGAGACAGTCTTTATATAAGTAAGTTTAAATGAGTTTCCTTTAGAGGTGTGGTCTGGTCAGACAAAACTTATGAGTTTTATCTGTACCAGTTCTCATTACACAGTCTTTCTGATTTGGGACAAATTGATGCTTTACGCAAACCATTAAAATTTGGTTCTCTAATGTATGTAGGCTCTTTGGAATGAAAATACTTAAAAAAGTGGGGAAAGGGGGTTAGGAACATGTTTTCCTCCCTGAAAGCTTTCATGTTAAATCTGTAAATTAAACATTTTTACCCTTCTCATTCTAAATCCTAGCCAACTAGTGTCTTACCTTTCTGGCATAAGAGGCAAATCTACATGTCTAGCTTTGCAGGTAGTGGTGACTCATTGTCATAACCAAATGGGAGGGAAGAAAACACACACACAAAAAGCTTTCCCTCTTACTGCAGAACACAGAATGTCATTTCTGACACGATCAGTAATTTCTAGTTAAACACTGCCAGTTTTATCTTAAAGGGACCATTACATGATTTTGCTTTTGTTCATTTATGATTTTTATATCTGAGGTCATTTCAGAGCATAGAAGAGGAATAAAGTTGATTGTTCATACAATTAGCTGAATATACCCTTGTGATGATTTGCCTGTATAAAATGATGGCTATGATGTTAGTAGTCATGAGATTTAGGTATCCACTTCACAATAGTTCTTGAACTGCTCAATTTAATTCCAAGCATTGAAAGGAAGCAGACTTTTAACAATAAAACTTTCAGTTATATTTTTTGTTCTAATTCAGATATTTTTCCTATTCTATAAGGTATAAGAGAAGTTTTCTTATCCTAAGACATGCTCCACATTTTTGCCTTGATGATTTCTTTGGGTCAGGAAGACAAGTTTCATGTCTTTGTCCAGAACTGAAAAAAAGAAATAATTTGTTATTAAATGATGAAGACTTTTCTCCCAACAATCAAGCACTGAGTCAAGTGAATTACAGTTATCAGGAACTTCCTAAGTATAGGCTAGGCAGTTCAGAATTCAGAGGATGCTATCATGTTCACACCTCATGGCCTTTGTACACACTCTTCCATCACTCCTCACTCCCATATCTCTGGATATCTCCTACTCATCATTTCTCAGTTTAATATCTCTTCCCTGACACTGCCTAGCTAATTTTAGTCCTCATGGCATTCTATGATTTTTCTTGTAAAAAAATGTAATTCATTAATCAGGTTAAGTATTTATAGTCTTCACTGGGATAGGCACTGTAAGGTAGGGGGAACTATAGGGCCTAGGACTGTGTCTGACACATAGTAGGTACTCTGTAAATATTTTCTTGAAGAAATCAATCATTCACTATGTTCCATTTAATACTAAGCAGAGAGTGGTCTCAGCTTTAGAAATAACTAGAGACCAGACACACTTTAGAGGTCAAACTATCTCCTGCCTCACAATCTGGTCTTGTGATTATTCAAAACTTCCAGCCCTTAACCCAGGCTTTGATAACCTCTGCCAAGAGTATCATCTCTAGCTAACATTACTTCCAAAGGGCTTTAAAAACCATCAGTATCTATTGGTGCCTATGGCAGCCAGCCTTCAAGATGGCTCCCAGTAATCTTCACCTCTTTTTTACTCCTTTCTATATTTGCCTCCACATTGAATCAAAGCAGGCCTATGCTCACTTCCAAGGCTAGTGTGTGACTTTGAGGCTAGGTCATAAAAGGCATTGCGGCTCCTGCCTTAGTCTCTTAGACAACTTACTTTAGCCAAATCCAGCTGCCATACTGGAGGACACAAAGCAGCCCTATGAAAGGCCCATCTGGAAATGGACTGAGGCCTCTGTGAGTACTCTCCTGTAGCCATGTGGACAAGCCACCTGGGAAGTGGATCCTCCTCCAGCCCAGAATTACTTAAAAACCTAAACTCATGGTTTCATCGACCCAGGAAGAAGCTGAAATACAATAGAGGAGTTATCAGATGTTTCATCCCTGTCAATATCCTCTTCAAAAGATAGAAAGGCAAGAAAGTTATTTTTGTTCATCAAATGTTAATTGGAAAATCATACTTAGAATAATCTCTGCAACTAAAATAATGCAAAAAAATGCTTGTTTCTTCTCTATTCAATTAAAATCAGCTCTTGGATTAATTGCTAGTTTCAGAAACCTCAATCCAATCAGCAGACCTATTTTTTTATTTTTCACAATTTTTTTGTAATGCTCAGAATACTTCACTCAAAGGTGGCCAGAAAAATGGCAAATAGGCTTTAAACTTTCCTTTGAAGATGCACTGCTGTTATTCCAGATTTCAACAAGCTTATATGCAGTCCAGACACAGCCATGGACAGAAGAATAAATTTTACTTTCATGGAAGACAACACAAAGCACCTATTCCATTAAAAATGGTGGAAAGCAGGTGACATCTACTTTTGGCATGAATACTGGGTGTTGTGTTGTCACCTCACACCCTGCACTTTTTGTCCCATTTTGAAATATCACTGAGCACTTCTATAACTCCTTTTCATTTTCATTCTTTTTACCAAATTAGTCTTTCTTTCTTGTCATCAAAGCTTGCCTTGGCACAGAACTTCTGATACTCTGGTTCTTTTTAGATTCCACATTATATTTCAGACTTCAGCATCAAAAGTCATGTGGTTTGTCTTTTTTTGTAATTTTATCTTTATTTTCTTATAAAATAATATATGCTCATTATAAAGATATATACCAAATAATACAGAAATGCATAAAGCAGAAAAAAATCATTCTGTCCCCTATATTTAACAGTTTTAGGTTCATATCTTTCAAAGCTTTTATGTTTATATTTTCCATTTATGAGCATATATCTACGTAAAGATAATGTTTTATATAAATGGTACCATTTAATAAATAGTATTATGTAACTTTTTTAAAAATCTCCATAACATATTAGCTATATTTAGATAACTTGTCCATAATATGACTTACATGTATTGAGTTATTTAGGTGCCAAACTCTGTGTTAAACACTTTACATAAATTATCTCACAGAATTCTCAAAACAGCATTATGAGATAAGTGTTGTTATTGTCCCCATTTTATAGATAGGGAAATTGAGACAGAGAATGTAAGTGACTTGCCTAAGACCACACAGCCAGCAGGAGGCGAACTCAAGTGCAATCTTCAGAGTTGGGGTTTAGAGTCTAAACTCTTAGCTACTGCCCATGTCAGTGTTTACAAGTCTCTCATTCTTCATAATGGTGCATGGCACAAATTTCCTTCAGACTTGCCTCCTTCCTACACTGGTTGTCTGCTCTAGACCATAATTTGTTTCCCTTTTTCTCGTGTGTACCCCCTCTAGTTGCCATACCCTTTGACCACCTTCCCAATCTTGTCACATGCTTGCTTTATTTGTGGACTCTGAATAGCATTTCCCTTCTCTCAAAGTGTATTTGACCTTGATAATTTGGTTTTATGCTGGTTTTGACAATGATGAAGGGAGGTTGATTTTGGGGTCCTATTCATGTGGTCTACAACATTTGGGATGTACTTATGCTAAAAATATTATTTACATGAAATTAAAATGAAAATTTAACTGGACATCCTATATTTTACCTTAGATGGGGTAGGAAATAATCTAGTTCCTGGTACTGAGTGGACCTCAAAAAAATAGTAACTCCTGCCATTATTGTTATTTTCAGGTCATTTTGACATTTGATTTCAATTGTTCCTTAGACCTCTGAAAATCAGAAGCTGTATGCATAAACAGAATACTACTACTACTAATATTAATCTCTTAGAAATAGGCATATTTAAAACATAATGTTTCTTTTTTTCCCCTTCTTACTCTAATTTTGATTCTGTTCATTCCTAACTGGGTTCATGGTCTCTACCTGAACTTTCACTAACAATGCCTTGGGTGTGTCCACGCAGCTCTTAAATCCTTCTAAGAAAGAAAAGGAAAAGCATCATTATGTATGAGCTGGACAGGGGAATGGTAGGGGAGCTGAGGACACAAAGAGGTAAACCAACTGGGCTTGGTTTAAGAACTGAGAAACCAGGGTAATGACCTGTTGCTGTCCTAAATCTGTACCATGTCATGATCCCAGGGCACTCCCAGGCTTGAACCAGTCATTACACTTGTGAGAGCATGCTGTCTGAGAATGAAACCTAACCCCTCAGAGGGAAGGCAGCGTTCTAGGCCTCACTGTTGACACAGAGTAGAGTGAAGTTTTTCTCTTGTGGGAAGCAACAGACCATCACAGCAGCATCAAAACTTTGGAAATAGTGGCTTTGAAACTGGCTTGGTGGCAGAGATCCCCGAGCGCTTCATACAGCATCCTCTCTCTCTTTATAAGTAGCAGTTGGGCTATGGCCTCTGAACCATCACATCTCAGATGCATTCCATTTCTGGGGGTTACCAAACAGTTTATAAAATAGCATTCATCTCACAGCATGCAAAGCTGACCATTTTTTCACTGTAGCCATCAGAAGGAGGTGATACAGGGGTAGCTAATAGATATGACAATGAATGTCAGCTGCTATTGACCAGTAGTGGCTGTCAGAGTAATTTGTGTAGAAGGATTCTGCAGTCATTTCCAGACTCAAAGGGGAAGAGCACCATGACTAACTAGTACTGTCTGCAGTGGGGCCAAGGAAAACGGCAAATATGTACGATGATCCTATTGCTAAATTTAATAATGATTTTAAAGGTGCTTTCTCCCCCTGCCTTTTCTTTTGATGCTGACTGGTTCTACTGCTGTAGGTGACTGTGCCTCGAGTTTTCAGATGTGTCCATCATTAATAGAAATTGGGACTAAAACTCCCACCTATGTTCTTTATTATAAAACCTGATGTGCAGTAACATGGCTCTCATATCCAAAAGACAAGAATATAATGCTCCACTTAGACTTTTATTTGTGTGCCCTTGGGCAAAGTATTTACTAACTCTGAGAATCAGTTTTCTCATTATTAAATGGACATAATATTTACTTTACATGATTGTCATAAGCTTCCATTCAGATAATCTTTGTGAGTTATAAAGGCACTATTACTTAAGGCTGTTAATATATCATAATTATTATTCTGTTTATGCATATAGCTTTTGATTTTAGTAAGTCTATAGAAACAATTGAAAACAAATGTCAAAATGACCTGAAAATAACAATAATGGCAGGAGTTACTATTTTTTGAGGTCCACTCAGTACTAGGAACTAGATTAGTTCCCATCTCATCTAAGATAAAATATAGAATGCCAAGTTAAATTTAAATTTTAATTTCATGTGAATAATATTTTTAGCATAAGTACATCCTAAATATTGCATGGTACATACTTATAATAAAAAATTATTTGTTGTCTATCTCAAAATTAAACTTAACTGGGCTTCACTTTTTAAAACTAAATAATAACTCTAATCAAATTTTGCTGAGAGTATTAAGAGTTAATATAAAACAACTTAGGAGAGATATAGAGCTATATTCACATTGTAAGTGCTCACTCAGTGTTAACAATTAGAGACAATGCTGTCTAAAGGTTATAGGGGCAGGCTCTGGAGCCAGACTTCCTTCACCAAATCCCAGCTGGGCCAGTTGTTAGCTGGGTGGCTTTGGGCAAGAGACTTCACCTCTGTATGCCTCAGTCTCCTATGCATAAGTGAGAATGACAGCCTCTTCTTCATGGAATTCTTGTGGGAGTCACTGAGTTAATACATGAAAGTTTTAGATTGGCACCTAGGGCTGAGAAAGTGGTCAAAAATATGACAGCTATTATGATGTTATTGTCATTGTTGTACTCATCTATTAGTCTAATATTTGAGTATTATTGCTTATTATAATAAAGGTATGCATATCTGCTATCTACCAGAAAGATTTCAAGCAGCTAAGCAGGTGTCACTTCATCCTCATTGCACAGAAGATGTATCCAAGTCTAGAGAGGTTGCTAACTTGCCTAAGGTCACACAGCTAGAGCTGAGGTTCTGACTGTCTGACTCTATAACAAAATCTCTTTTCACTACTCAAGCAGCAGAAATCTGTGATGTATAGAGTGGGGAAGATGGCTAGGAATTATGATAGTAACACCATTTGTTAGAAGTGTGGGCACTCTTTAAATCCTAGAGAACATTATCTGAATATTACAATGATGTTATAGTTTATTATTTATATTTATTTAAAACATCTAAATACTCTAAAGCATATTATCTCCTTTGTTTTTCTTCACAGCCTCTGAGGTAAGCAGAACAGGTATAATTGCCATCACTAGATAGAGGAGGGAAGTCAGAACCCAGGAAGGTGACATGACTTGCTCAGAATCACCTAGAAGACTAAGAAATGGTGAGTTTTACTATTATTTTTGGTTTCAAAGCCCATGTTTTTTTCTGACCTGTGGTATTCCCTCATTATAAACACATTTGTCCATTACAGCCTGCAACATGGTCTGCTTTGGTTTTTATTAAATTAAGTGTGGCGTCCACATCCAAAGACAACTCAACTGTTCTATCTTATAAAAATCCCCCCGCATCGGATTTTCCTTTCCAGAATTTCACTTATTATTTCACTTATAAGTAACAGAATCTCAGCTAAAACTAGTTTAAGTGAAAAAAAATAAAAGGAAGCATACAAGCTCATATAAGTTTTTGGCCCTTATATAGAAATTATAGTTTCAGGCACCACTGGATCTAGATCTTCAAACCGTCATTGGGGATCTCTCCCTTCCCATCCTCCTTTCTCTCCACCCAGAAAGCTAGAATCTGATTTCTTTCCTATTTTTCACACCAGCGGCATCAAACATATTAATCATACGTCTCATGGGTCCCAGAAGAGAAGAATAGTTTTAGTAGTGCCAGCAGAAGTACTAGGGGAGAGTCTGCCTGGTCCACTGGCTCAGGCCAGAAGCAGGGTCATCTCCATACAAACCACAAAGATTAAACAGAATTATCATGCAATCTGGAGAATTGATTCCCAAAGAAAGGGATGCAGACACAAAAATTACCTGTCTTCTAATATGTGATTTTCATCTGCTATTTGTTAGACCTTTTTTTCTAAATAAATTTTAATGAACCTATATTATTTTAAAAAATTTAAAAGTTTAAATATTTTATTTGGAAATATACTGCAATGTAGAAAAAAGGAATCTAAGAAATTCTAACCACCCAGAAGAACTTACACTTCTAATACTCCTAGCTACCTTCCAAGTAAATGGACACTGGTAAATAGCCAGTTTCTCCAGGATAGCCTGCTACCCTGGCCACAGTTAGTGAGCCTTACAATAGAAATAACATCACCCCATCGGTATTAGCTCACTTAATCCTCACAAAATTCATTTAAGGTAGGTACTATTCATTTCCACCTGTTATAGATGAGGAAAGTGAGGCACACAGAAGTGGAGCAACCTGCAAATATAAGGGCTGATCCTCACACCCAAACATAGAATCTGTCTAGAGGCATGTTAAAACAAGGTCCTAGATGTAGAAGAAACAGCAGAAGCAAAAGGTGAAGATAGCAAGAACAGGAGAGAAAAACTTCTTCTGAGACAACATCCCAGCCCTCAGAGCTGCTATTATCCTGAGGGACAAGGGGGCCATTGTTCCAGCTCCTCATGAGCTGTTTTCCTGTCTTGCTCACTTCCCCATGTCTCTCTATGATAATGCTCCATTTCCTGACATAGTGTTCCTCTTCCTGAGCCTAAAAAAGCTTGACTCATAGGTGTTATAAGGGAGACATACAGTCGTACACACACCTGGATGGTCCAATTAACTGTCATCAAGCAAGAGAAAGTCAGTGAGCTTATTAATGTCTTTTCCCCTCATTCTCCTGCAGTTCTCTGTTTGAATGTCTCTTTTGACACTGATTTCCATTCTGTCTGGTGTTACCAGGAGTCAACAGTATTTCTTTCCCCTACAAGATAGAATCTGGAGGATAGGGCCTGTGCTTTACTCATTTCTGTAGGAGCACACTTCTCAGCATATGTCAGGTGTCCAATTACCAATTGTGAAACAAAATTGAGGCTTGTCCAGGTTCTCAGATGATGCTTCACTGGATGACAGAGCCCTTTACTATGATGTCCCTGTCCCCAAAGTCCCTGTCCCTCTCATCTCCTGACTCTGGTCTTGTGAGAGAGTAAAGAATAAGCTTTCTCTTACTATCCAAGACTAGCTGCACTCCTAAGAGAGACTCTCCAGTATGGTCCTCAGGGGCCAGGCTTGGCTGAGCCTTGTGTCTGCACCACTGGCATCCTTCCTCTAGAAATGCTGAATGGCAGTCCAGAAGCTGACCTGTAGGATGCCTGGAGCGGCTGGGTTGAGGCCACCAGAGAGATGGTGTAGATTCAGCAGACTTCCTTCCAACAAGAAATGGGCCCTAGTGACACTCTGCTCTGTTTCTTTATATGTCTGCTTTTTGGAACTGGGACACAAGGCCTTTGAAGAACAGGTTGACACTTAGCTTTTAGGGACTGGTTTTAATTTGTAAGGCCACTTGAGATTTTGGTGGGAGACACTGAAGAACAGGGTGAGACCATTAGGATGTCTACCTGGAGACAGAACTCAATGAGTTTCCTTCACAGTTTTCTCAGAAATCTAGAAACATTGGATAATGATTTGATATTCAGTGAATGTTCATTAATGCTTTTGGAGGTTTTTTCTTTAAGAACAAGGAAATGAACAGGAAAATATACCAAGTTTCACCCAAAAGTTTCAGTTATACCTGCCTTGTCAACTTTTTCTACTTGCACTTCACCCCTCACTCATGATATTCCAAGCCCCATTTTCAGGTCCTTCAATATTCCAATCTTGTTCCCATCTCAGGACTCTTGCACTTGCTGTTTCTTCCTAAAATGCTCTTCTCTCTATTCCAATGAATCCAGGTAATATCAATTCATATTTCACCTCCTCAAAGATACCATTCTGGATCACTCAACCTAAAGTTATTCTCTCCCAGATGTTTTTCTTCCATTATTCTCTTTAACGTACTCATAACCTTTACTACTATCTATACAATTATATTCTCTATTGGTTTGTTGATATTATATTTTTTGCTAGAATATTAGTTCCATTACAGTGGGGTCCTTGAATCTCTATGTCTTTGTCTATGTCTATATCTCTATATGACAGCCCCTAACCTACTGTGGATATAGCCTCTCATTACATCCATAGGACACAGTTACTATGCCATTTTCTGTTCCCTTGGCTGTGGGAAAGATGACTTTTCTCTTTCACAGACAAACCAAGTTATATCCTGATTCTAAGTTTGGATCCTTAGAAGGCTCTTTGATGAGGCATCCCATCAGTTATGATTTTCCAAGGTTATTTCTGCTGAGCTTTGAGATTTATATGTTTGGTATTTGGACTTTTACCAGCTATCACACGGCATTGGCTCTGGGTATCCAGCTCAATTATAGCTTCTTGAAATTCATTGAACTGTTTAAATGTCTTCGATGTTCTGTTTTCCAAATATTGTTTCTCAAGTACTACTTCTACTAGGTATCAGTGGGTATCGTGCATGAAAAATAAAAAGGTAGAGGGGGATACCTGTGCAGCAGACATTGTAACTCCCATACACCTCCCCTCACAGTTCCCAAGCATGACCACAGAAGTACTCTATCACAAGCACCTTTTATTTTTGCCTGAGGTCATTCTCTGGACGCCATGCTGGGCATAGTGGAAGTGCCAGGGAATTAGTGACCCCAGGAGCAGTCCTCAATTTATGACTGTTGAGTGTTGGTGGATAAATATCCAGCTTCCTCATTCCTGTGATGGGACTCCTCTGAGCCATGTTCTTCCCACTGGTCTCCAGCACTGCTGAGACCCAGTTGCCCAGAGGTAAATCTGCTCATTAATGCACCTTGGATTGGCTTCCTTGCCTTTCCAATCTCACTTCCTGTTTCCCCTCCTGCTACTTTCTATGAATTCACCTCCTAAATAAAAGTGCTTGTGCTTAAATCCTTATCTCAGATTTGCTTCTGGAGCATTTTAATTCAAGACAGCATTCTACTGCTGAGCATGGCCAAATAAACTTAGGAAATGAATAAATTTAAATAGTTGTTTGTTGTTTTTAAATTTCTTTTTTCCTGCAGGACCTCTCGGCCTCTCTAATGTGCTAATGTATATTGTGCATTTCCTAGACAAAGTTTGCCGCACTATTTCCTTTATTTATTTGGTCATGGAGATTGCGGCAATGTTGCTCCTTTATATGAGGAAATGTGTGAAATCGATAAGCCTTAGAACAACACACTTAGGAATCAGTTATCCTGTTCTTCTACCCTGATTCCTCCTGGTAGGAGAAGCTCTGTGGCTGAGACCTGGCATGTTAAGATTTTTGTTTGGTGACAGTTTGGAGGCTGAAAGCTTCAGGTTGCTAAAGAAGTGGTTTGAATGTCATAGCCATCCACAGCCTTCACATATTCTCTTGGCAAAAATAATGTGTACAGATTTAAGTTTCTTTTCTAAAAGGAACATAGACAGGACAAGTCTTTCAAAACCCCTTTCTTCCCAAGGTTACTCACCCAAAGTCCTACAATTTAACTGAGCAGTTTCATTCATCTCTTGTCCTTCCTTTTTGTCATGCTGAAAGATACAAGATTAGAAATGAGCTGATAAGAACTGACCATAGTTAAAGAATTGAGAATGACATGTCACTAATGAGTCAACTGGTCACACTGTGGGGTGGGATACACATGTGAGGGCATCTAGGAGCCTCAGTCTTCAGGGAAATTTATAGTTACAAAAATAATTAATCCCCATAAATGTTCTAAATAAAAATGTAGGTTGCTAAGAGAATGCATAATGGGATAAAAAGGCTTCCTGGAGCAAGTAGCATTAGCTGGGAGATGTGAAGGGTAAAGAGAAGGAGGACTGTTGAAGGTGGTACAAGTGCAAGGAGTAGGAAGTAGCCACATAATAGGAAAACTGGCCTGGGGGACTAGATCTCTGACAGCTAGAGGAGAAGGGTGGGAACACAATCCAGTCAAGTGGATACAGACCAGGTCAAGTTCATGTATCTGCTTCGTGAGTTTAAAGAGTAAACATTCCTTAGCTTTTGTATCCTCATCTGTAAAATAGGAATGATGATAGAACCAGCATATGGGGTTCTAGGATTAAATGAAATTAATACATTTAAGCCTCTTAGTGCCTGCTACATAGCAGGTGCTTAATGAACATTATACCATTAATTATTTATGTATTGCTCATGCCAATTCAGTTGGTTAGTGGAAGAACCAGGATTAAAACTCAGGTCTTCCTTACTGAAGTCTTCCCTACTAACAACTACCATGATATATTTCCTTGTTTGATTTTATATAGTGTTTCTCAACAAGGATTCTGTGGATTATTAGGTGACAATTGAAGATCAAGTTTTTGAAAATATATAGAAATGAAATATATAGGAAAAAGTTGACAAGTTTTAGTAAAGAAATGTATTCTGCAATATATTACATACCATGATCCTTTTAATATAAATATATATATAATATATATATATATATATTATATATATATATATATATTTAGAGGAAGACGAGATTTTTAAAAATAAAAATGGTAAAGATATTGTTAGATAATGGAATTATGGGTGATTTTCTAAATAAATTTATGTAAAAGATTTATGATTGTTCTCCCAAAAGGAAAAAAAAAAATAGCCTGGTAAAGTTCCAGATTTTCTTCCTGGCCTCAAACTTAGGAATTACTCATTTCCTTATTTAAAAAAAAAAAAAAATTATATATGTAGGATCCACCTCCTACCAGGAATTGACTTAAAAGATTATTAATCACACTTGAAAAAGAGTTAAAAACTAGTTTACTCTGCATCCGGGTCCACTTTAAAGAGGAAAGGTTGCTTTTCTGCTCTCAAGGGGACGTCAATGCAGAAGTACAGGAGTGGTCCATTTCCAGTCCTGGAAAGCGAATTCATGCTCAGAGCATCTGTGAGTCAAATGGCTGGCACACACACATACACACAAAGAGTAGCTCGATTAGCTTCCTTGGCTTTTTTAGTGGTTTAGCTCAAACGGTTAAGGCATTTTCCAGAGTATATTGGACCTAGTACTGGGCTTGGATAACACTTTGGAATTATTAATGAAATCCTATATGCACCTTGGTTTTTGTCACAAAGAGAAAGCATGAACACCAAGACCCGATTTTTCTTTTGCAAGGTGTTAGCCACAAACATGCCACCAGCATGTTGTGGGGCAGAGCCAATGAAAGCATTCCTCAGACTTTTCAAGGGACACAATAGCACATGATCCCTTGAGGATTTGAAGTCCATCTTCAAGCATCCATCCATTCTTCTTCTGTACACATACATCACCAGATCAAAATGTGCCCCTGACTTACAAATTCTGAGAGCTGAAAAGATGTTTGGCAAAGAACTTCGGCAGTATTGAGTCAGAATGTTGATGTAGCACATGCAGCTTTAATTTGGATTAGGATGCTCTAGCTAAAGAAAATTGTGTAATCTTGCCAAACTGCAACCTCCTCCCTGCCCCCCCCCAAAAAAGAGGATTTAGCTGTAGTTCTCCAAACTTTGTTCCCAACAGTTCTCTTTTATAGCATCCTAAAGAGTGCCCCTATGGACAGTCATTTATTAAGCTCCTATCAGGTGTCATGGATTGTAAAGGTGTGCCTCAAAGAGGAAAAACTGGTAATCTTTCTAGCAAGCAGATTCTTGGCAAACATTTTGGAGGTAAATCAGGATTCATTTGAAACTTAAACTAGAGGATGTGGGCTCCAGATGGTACTTGAGTGAGTGAAAACTCTTAAGAAAAACAGAACTGACCTCAGAGTGTAAGGAGCACGTTTTTGCAGATTATTAGACCATCTGTCACTTGAGGACACTTGAATAATGTCTTTCATAGGAAATTGGGGAAGTTATGTGCCTCTTTTTGAAAGTCTCAGTTGTGAAAAGAACATGCTCGTGAGGCATTCATTGATTTCAGAAGTTGGACCCTCAGGATATGTAAAAGGTACACTAAAATTCTCAAAAATCCATGATCCCCTTCAACAACCATGATCAATCGCTGCATTAAAATAATAAATAAATAGAATATTTCCATGTGCTGGTGTAGGAAGCATATGTACAGTGATAGCCTCGATGCTTAGAATGCTGAAGTTCCAGGACAGACCTACTGGGGTTCTAATTGGAAGATTCCCAAATCATTTTGAGAGAGATAAAAGGTACATACTGAGGACTTTGAAATCAATAGTTATGTCTCTAGAATGTCTGGATTTAGACTCAACAGCACAATGTGGCATATATTCTTTCTGTGGTGTGCCCATCCTTCCTTTCTCTCCTTTTCCACC
>CM053507.1:57729445-57764184 GCA_028627145.1 Eidolon dupreanum | reverse complement strand
ATTTTTAGAGGTGTGGATCACTTCCTTTTTGTTAAGTGGACAATACTTTTGGAAATTAATTCACCCATGTAAATGGATGTACTTCTTCTCTTAATTACCTAATTTCAAAGTCTATTGTCTACCATATAAGGAAAGTTAAGGGTACCATGAGTGAAAATTAGAGATTCCCAATAAATGGAATCCACAGCTGCCTTATCAAGTCAGATGTTTACCAAAATGCAGTCTGAAAACATGGAGGCAATACATTACATAATTAAACATATATGTGACACAGTCAGTATGTGGGGTAATGGATATTTAAACTTTTCACAAAGGAAAAAGTCAACCACTATTCTTAGTTCATTTTTGACTCAGGGACAAATATTGAAATCCTTTTGTGTTTGTTCTCAGTATAAAAAGCAGTTCTGGTCCATTCTAAGTATGTAAATATAATAGATACTTGGCATGGCCTGGGGATATGGTATCCTAATTAATCCAATCTAAAGTTTCTGTAGATATCATTTGTGGATGATCAAGTGTCTCAAAAGTTGAATGCAATACAACACACTGAGGGAAAAAGTCTCCTGAGGATTCCGGTTTTGGTTAAGATGAAGTAAGCACACTTTGCCTTGTTTCTCCCATTGAATGCAATCCAGAACTCTAGGCAAAATTCACAGAACTTTTATCTAAGAACTCTGAAAAGTAAGTGGTAGCAGGTGGATTAGGAAAAGAAACCAGAAAATTTGGACCATGAGTTTCCTGGGATTTTCAGTCCCAGGTCTTCTAGCCTGGGCTTAAAGGTGACATGAATCCTGAAACAGCACATGGATATGGAGACTAAGAACACCCCAAAAAGCGCCTTGTTCTGGTCCAAGGACTGTGAAGGGGAACCTTTTGTTTTCCTTCCTCTCCTACTCCAGGCCACAGGCAAGCTTTGGTCTTGGAAGCAACAGTAGCAGAGTTTAAGTGGGCACCTAAAACCCTGAGCAAGGAGAAAACTTCTCTCTGAAGAGAGGAATTATGGTTTGCAGAGTTGGGGGGAATAACTGAGGTTTCTTTTTTTCTCTTTATCTACTGCCCCAGAGGCAGACTTAGTTGTGGGAAGTGCAAAGGGTGGGGTGAGAGTTGGGGCTAAAGCCCTTTCTTTCTAGTAACAGGACCATGAAGGTAACCCCTAAGAGTCAGAGAGAATCAATAGAAATAATATATTTTATATAGCTCAATATATCCAAAATATCATTTCAACATGTAATTGATATGAACAAATATAAATAAAATAAAATATTTTATTTTTTGGTACTAAGTTTTCAAAATCCCTAAGATACACGAGGCTACTGAGCACAGGAAGTATAGCTAGTCCAAAATGAAATGTGCTGTAAGTGTAAAATACACACCGGATTTCAGAATATATTCTCAAGGTCAGTTCTATTTCTTTTAGTTTCTTTGAAGTGGCTATTAGAAAATGTAAACTTATATATCTGACTCACACATTTTTTGTTGGAAGCACTGCTACAGATGCTAAATTTTCACTGTAAGACCTCAGAGAAAGGAAAGATTGATATAGGCTGGAGTCCTCAGGGACAGTTTCATGGAGGTTGAAGACTGTGAGAGTTGCTTAGAATTGGAACAGGTAGTGACTCAGAGGCGTGCTTTCCAGTAGAGCAGGTAGATCTGTGGCTCCTGTAGGAAGGCTAGGGGAAGGGAAGGCAGACATCTACAGCCTCCAGAAAGTATATTCCTACCAAAACTTGCTTCGTAAAAGATTCCGAGGCTAGTTGAAGTCCTTGGAGCCTGGGAGGTCCCTCAAGGGGCAGATGACTGACACCAGAGCTGTCCTTTTACAAAGGGGCAGGCCCAGGAACCAGATGACAGTATCTGCAGTGCTAACAGGTGATCCTCAACCAACTAAAGTTTGCACATTAGCATAACACAGAGGCTCCTGAGATATAATCTCTTGCCATGGCAAGAGCGATCAAGGCCTTACTTATCCACATTTTCTCACTAGGAAACTATGTCCTTTTGGCTTGATGAAGGAAAAACTGTTTTAGGTGACTGTATTTTTCCCTCAATTATGCTGTATTGAATGTTAAAAATAATAACCCTGGCTCATATTTATTAAAGGCTTATGATATGCCCAGGACTGTACTGGGGGCTTGATGTGCGTCATCTCATTTAATGCTCCTGACAAACCTATTCTACAGGTATAATTATTAGTTCATTTTATAGTGAGGAAAGAGAAGCTCAGAGAAATGTATTCAGAGTTAAATAATTTGTAAGCCATTAGAGGTAAATGGGAAGCCAGTGCTGTCTGTCTCCTAACAAACCCACTGCTCTCTACATCAGCAGGGCTGGTAAGAACTCACCAATGGATTGGTTTCACAGCTGCTTCAGTCTTAAATGTCCATTCTAAACTCAAATAGTCAAGCAGGAACAAGGTCAATTCCTTCTCCAGCCTGCTGGAGTTAAGCACCTGTATAGAGATGTAGTCTGATTGGCTATGTACTTCACACATGAGGGTAAACTTTCACTGCAAAGTTATTTCACAAAGCTGAGCCTGACCAGGACATCAGTCCTATCCTCTGTCTTTAGGCAATAGAGTTACTTCTTCAGCATAGGCCAAAAGTCTGATCATGCCATGTCTCTGTCAGAGGCTTCACACAGAAGGTTGTGTGCTCTGCTCCCATACTCTGAGCTCATGCCCAGGTATGAGGGCTTTGGGAATCTGGAAGAGCCCCATTTTCTCCCTAAGCTTTGCACAGTGCAAGGCACAGCGCTGGTGCTTGGCCATTGCAAGTTAATTTGACTAGATGCTAGTTTCCCTGGCCACCTGCCCCTACCTCCACCACCATACATTTGTATTAAACTGTCCCAGCTTCTTAAATCAGGTCTCCTGGTTGAAAAGTAATGAAGGAGGCTAGAGGGGCAGAATAGAAAGGACACACCAACAGTAAATGTATCTAGGGAGGCAAGAGAAAAGTTATGAACACCTGGTGAGGCACAGCCAGGGAAATCACATAAGCCAAGGAAATTCAAGAGTGGGAACAAACATCATAGGGTGAGGTTTTCCAGGAAGGCTTCCTGGAAGGACTTGCATGTGAATTTCCTAACCCGGTGTTTTTGAAACTATGGGTCACAACCAAGGGCCAGGAGATCACTTTGGTGAGTCATGACCTGATTTTTTTTTTCAATGAAATAGAATCAAATCAAATGGAAAATAGCAGAGTGTCCTATTGGCTCACAGCATATGTCTTTCTGAAGATTGTGATCCAAAAAGCTTGAAAAACATTGGCCTATCCTTTGGCTTCTGAGATGTTGCTTACTCCTGATTCTAAATCCATTAGCCCCTGTTGAAGGTGATCTTCTATTCTTCTAGGGATGGAGACATAGTACAACTACAACTTTCCCATCTTCAATGAAATCACCCTTCCTCTTTCTGTTGTGTCTGTTCCAACTGGGCAGTGTTTCACTGATGAAAATAAAAGAATATATATGTAGATCAGACTTAGTACTAGGCAAATTATACACAGGATCAATATTTAATCTTCACCTCTCCTTCTGGCCTCATACAGACCCTACAAGGCAGTGTTCATCATTTCTGTTGTACTGATGAGAAACCTGAGGGTAGGATGAAGTTCTTACCAGTCACTTGCCAGGAAGTGAATGAGCTAGGATTTGAACCCACTCTCTTCTGACCCTGATGATAGTGTAAAACTCTCTATGATACTGCAAATAGTTTACTTTTAACTTGGAATTTTTATTGTGGAATTATGTGTTCCAACTACCCAGAGCATAGGTAGTAAAACTCCATTTTGTGCCCTTCACAGTGAATCCTTGAGTTTGTGTCAGATTTTTTTTTTTCTAATTTTTTTTATGGTGGTAAAATACACAAAACAAAATTTACCATTTTAACCATTAAGTGTGAATTTCAGGTATTAAATGCATTCATAATGTTGTGCTACCATCACTACCCTCCATTTCCAGAACCCTTATTATCTTATAAAACTGAAACTCTATACCCATCAAACAATAACTTCCCATTCCCTTTTCCTTCCAGCCCCTGGCAACCACCATTTCTTCCCAGCCACCATCTACTTTCTTGTTTCTATAATTTTGACTACTCTAAGTATTTCATGTAAGTGGAATCACACAGTATTTATATTTTTTGTGACTAGCTTATTTCACTTAGAATAATATCTTCAAAGTTCATCTATATTGTGGCATATGTCAAAATTTATTTCCTTCCTTAAGGCTGAATAATATTCTATTGTATATATATACCATAGTTTGCTTATCTATTCATCTGTCAATGGATATTTGGGTTGCTTCCATGTTCTAACTATTGTAAATAATACTGAACTTGGGTGTGCAAGTATATCTTTGAGACCTGCTTTCAGTTCTTTTGGGCATATACCCAGAAGTGGAAATGCTAAATCACATGGCAATTTATTTTTAAATTTTTGAGAAACCACTGTCTGTTTTCCACAGCAGGTATACCATTTTAAATCCTCATCAGCAGTGTACAAAGGCTCCGATTTTTTTGCATCCTCACCAAAATGTTATTTTTATTTTTTGATAGTAGCCATCCTAATGGGTATGAAGTATATGATTAGGGTGATTTCTCTAATAACTAGTTATGTTAAGCATCTTTTCATGTGTTTATTGGACATTTATATATCTTCTTTGGAAAAATGTTTATTCAAGTCCTTTCTTCATTGTTTAATCAGAATATTTATGGAGTTTTTGTTGTTGAATTTTAGTAGTTCTCTATAGAGTCTTCATATTAATCTCTTATCAGATATACAATTTACAAATGTGTCCTCCCATCCTGTGTCACTTTCTTACTTTGTTGCTAGTGTCTTTTGATGCATTAAATTTTCTAATTTTCATTAAGTCCAATTTGTCTATTTTTTCTTTTATTGCCTCTGCCTTTAGTGTCATATCTAAGAAATTATTGCCAAATGCAATGTCATAAAGATTTGCCCTATGTTTTCTTCTAAGAGTTTTATAGTTTTAAGTTTTACATTTAAGTCTTTGATCTGTTTTGAGTTAATTTTTATTTATGGTGTTAGGTTAGGTTTTATCTCATTCTCTTATATCAGAATATCCAGTTTTCCCAGCACCAGTTGTTGAAAAAAACTGTTCTTTCCTCATTGAACAGTTTTGGCATTCTTATCAAAAATTATTCAAATAATTTTTAAGCTAAATTTGTAATGTGGCAGCATGGATTTGTAAATGTCATTAGTGTCGCCCAATAAGACTAAATAAACTCTATTTTCTATTTTTAGAGGCTTGTAAATTCCCATGTCGTTTATTTTTAAAAGAATCAAGCTATGCATATCTTAGTTTCAGATCTAAAGTGCTGTTTTGTCATCTCAGTTCCATCTCTTGGGTTCATCACCTACCTCTCTTCACCTTCATGGCCCATCACACTGGCCCATGCCATCACTATCTATCTATTGCCAGACTACTTATAACAGCCTCCTAACTGGTCTCTTCAATCTAATCTCTTCTGATCTTTTTGAAATGCAAATTCCGTCACCTATTGCTTAAAAAAATTTCATTGGCTTTTCTTCACTCTTACAATAAGGACCCTATTTCTTAGAGTGTTATTACTGTTGTAGTAGTCTGATCTCCCTCTCTTCTCCAGCCTCATTTTGTATCATGCTCTTTGCTTTTATAATCAAGCAGGCTTCCTTTCTGTTCCTCTGACATTCCTTCTTCCCTCCTGCTACAGGGCCTTCGTATATATTGTTCATTCTGCCAGCATCACTCTCAAAATCAGTTCTCTGTTCCCTTTTTCTAAATGACTCCTGCCCATTCATCAGATCTATGCTGATTTTACTAGCTCCCAGTGGAAGATTTCCCTATCCTCCTTGTAAACAAATAACTATTATATGATCTCAAGACCTAAATCTTTACTTCATAAAACTATTCATTTTAACTTTACATTTATGGGTGGGATTCTTTCATTGATCTCTATCTCCCTTATTGAACTATGAGCTCCATAAGGGCAGACATTGTATGTATCTATCTTTTGCCCCCAGGGCCTAAAACAGTGTCCAGCTCATAGAGTAGAGAGTAGGACATTCCAGTTATTTGACCTGTTTGGAAGTACATGTGATAAAAGCTCCAGGTGCTTAAGTTTGGCCAGTAGCCTCAACTCAGAGGGAGATAATCAAGAGTAAATCTCCGAAGGATTGAAGAGTCAGGTTTAGCACTAAGAAGAGCCTTCTGAGTATAAATGTTGATGTCTCAGAGCTCTGGTATTTATGGTTTCTTCTTTATTTGGTTTGGACACAAGACATTCCTCCATCTCCTTTGGGTACTGTCGTTTCCTTGTTTAGGAGTTTAATTAAATCTGCACCTAACATGCTACAAACAGTTGGTGGGGAGTTGGGTATCTGGTTTACGGCACTGAGGGAAATGTTAACTGTGTACAGCTTAGCGTAGCTACATGATTTACTATGTGTATAACCTATGATAGATTTGCATGGGCCTCCATTAGCCTAGTACCAAATTTCAAGCTGTCTCCCTGGCTCTGTGTTTCCCAAGGGATCGATGGATAGGAAGTAGGAAAACAGATAAGACTTCTCCATTTTTTTTTTTCTAGACAAACTGCTGGGATATACTGAAGGAATACTATTAATAATAATGGTAATAGTAATAATCATTATAATTATAGCCTTTATTGAATTTTTGTTTGTGCTAAGTGCTTCTACATCATCTTACTCAATATTCAATATTCAATATTCACAACCACCCTCAGAGGAACTCCATTTTACCCAGAAGTAAACTAAAACTGAGAGAAATCAATCTCTTTCTTCAAGACCACATATAAAGAAACAGGTGGTAAATCGATCTGAAACTAGGCAAATGATCTTCCAGTCCCATTGCTCTTGGCCACTGTTTTATCTGCCCTCTTTCAGTACTTAATCATTCTTGTAGTAAATCTTTTCTTTTTAGGCATTAATGTGTGATGGGCACAGGGATTCAAAGGAAGATAAATTGCAGATGGTTTCTTCCCTGGTGAAGTTCAACACCCAGCGAGAGAAATGTCACCCTCATCCTCGTTTGCTGACATTGATTGAGCACTTACTGTGAACCAGCTCTAAGCTAGGTCCAGGACCTATAATATTGTAGCCTCAGATGGGTGACTCTAGTAGGTGCTATTATCATATCCTTTTTACAGATAAGAAAATGTAGTCCTAAGGTAAAGTAAGTTGCCCGAAGACCCACCACCAGGGAGTGAATGACTGGGATAAGGCCTTAGGTTTATTTGACTTTATCAGATATCTGTGCTTTTCACTAGAAAAGTAAACTGTGGAAATGGTGGAGAGTGCACAAAGAGAAGAACCTCCAATGCTTTTTGAGAGTACAGGACAGGAAGTGCTTAATTCTGCCTACAGCAGCCATAAAAGGCTTCCTCAGGAATACTAGATCTAGGGAAGAAAAAAATATGTTTTTTTGTGGGTAACTTTGCCCTCTTTCATCCTGCTTAAATTTACTGCACAACTGGCAATAAGTGAAAGTGGAAGGAAATGAAAGTCAATGCGTAGAATTCCTAGAGGACACATTTGTGTTCAAAATATAGAAATTTCTGATAATTATTCCAGACTAAGAGTAGAATGGACTATTTGAGAGGTAGTGAGTTTTTCACCATTGGAGGTATGAAAGAGGCCAAAGATACTTGAGGAGAGATTCAGTTACTGGACTGACACTTGGATTAGGCCAGGGGCACTCAGTTTAGCTGTACATTAGAATTGGTGAGTAATTCGTTAAATACCAGACACTAAACATTCTGGTTCGGTGGGTCAGGATGGCATCCCAAAATTCTGCACTTTTAACAAGCTCCCTGGTTATTCTGAAGGATCTGGTCATTCTGAAGTCACACTGCCACAGTGGTCTAGGTGACCTTAAAATCATTTCCAACACTGAAGTTCTCTAAACCAGTGTTTCCCAGCATGTGTTCCACAGACCATGCAGTCTATAATAGGGATAAACAATCTTTTTCTTTTAAAAGCCAAATAGTGAAGAATTTAGGCTTTGTAAGCTATAAGGTCTCTGTCACTACTCAAATTACCATTGTAATATAAAAGCAGTCATAAATAATATGTAAATGAATGGGCATGTCTGTGTTCCAATAAAATTTTATTTACAAAAATAGGTGGTAGACCAGATTTGGCTCAAGGCTGTAGTTTGCTGACTCCTGGCCTCCAAAAATAGGTACCATGTAAAAATGAGTTATGAAAAGCTACAAACCATATCCATAAATAATCATGATGCATAGTAGCATCTTAAAGACTGATAGGGTCTGGGAAGTAAAGAGATATGTTTAATTCAAATTCATGTAACCACAGAACCCTCTCATTATATAACACTTATGCCCATCCACTTAGAACTGGTATTCCAGAGAACACACTTTGGGAACATTAATTCACATCTTAGAAGTGGGTAGCGTACATAACAACTTGCATAGACTGTCTTTAGTGAGGTTAGAAAGGAAATTTCCTGAAATATTTGCCTCATTCAGGTCACTGGTACCTAAACTTAACCCATTTGAGATAGGATCGTTGGTTTAGGGTGCTGTACTCAGATTAAAATAAAAACACTCCCAATGTAAATGTGTTTGTTAAGTTCCTTCCTCAGGGGTAGTTTTAAATGTAAGTGATAGGAGCGAAGATTAGAAGGTATCAAAGAAAGTCTTTTCTTCTAAAGGAAGAAAGAGCAGATAGGGAAGTGAACAATCATAAGATTTATTAAGGATTTTCTGTAGCCTACCACTATACCAAGGTCTTTATCTAGATCCATGGTTCTTAACTGGAGGCAAATTTGCCTCCTAAGGGACATTTGGGAATGTCTGGGGCCATTTTTGATTGTCGCAACTGAGAGTAGGGGATATAGTACTGCAGCTATTGGGAGGCCAGATAATGCTGCTAAACATCCTTCACTGAAAAAGACAGTCTTACTCCCACCCCCATCAAAGAATTATCCAGCCCCAAATATCAATAATGCCGCTGTTGAGGAATCTTGATCTAGATTATCTAACTGCTTCCACATAACAACTTTGAAAGGTAGGTGGTATAATTTGTACTTTCAAGAAATGAGGACACTGAGGCAAAGAGAAATTTAAGTATCTTTCCTCTGTGTTCCCCATAGTTAGTGACAGCATGAGCCCACACTCTTAAAAGTTTACATTTAACTATCTATGGTGAAATCAACTGTCTCTTCCTTGCCCATCAACAGCCTATGACTCCAAGAGGTCCTCCCGCAGCAACTTCATATCATCATCCCACTTTGATACTTCATCCCCTTTCATTTGCTGCTCCTGATATATGTTATGTACATATCACCAACTCTATCCATCCCCCCAGAATATATCTCTGATGACCATTAAAGCACTTCTTATTTAAGCCTTGAATTTCATCTGGTGCCATTCCGACTATTTATGTTAAATTAGGTTTGTAACACTAGGCAAATGATTTTAACCTATTGGTCTTGGCTTCACCACCTGTAAATGAGAATGTTAACAATACTTGCCTTCCCATTTCAATTCAATTTGACTCAAACATAGCTGTAGGTTTAGGGAAATGCTTGGAGAGTTGGGGGATCCAAAGAATGCAAAACCTCCCAGGGAGAGTATTCTGAGGTGGTGGGCTCTTTAAGGAGGCAAATTCCTCGTATTTTATAAGACTGCTCAGCTCCAGATTTTTTTTTTTTTACAGCAGTCTACAAGAATGTTGCAGAGTGTTAAAGTGGGCTTAAGAGTGGTATCTGGACAATATCAACAAAGAGCAGTCATTACCCCAATATTTGGCCTGGGGATGAGTGGGGCCAGAAGTTTGCAAACATGGCAGCATGTTATACAGTTAAAAGTTTCCAGACAGAACTTTCTCCAAGAGGGCAATCAGGACAAACATCACTTGGACTTGTGAGGAAATATTGTCAGGGCCTGACTCGGCTCCTGAAACTATGAGTTATTTTCCTCTCTGATAATTAAGAACCATGAAGTTCTTGTACTTTATTTTTATCACTGCTAAATTGAGCAATCGATTTTAGATAGTCCATGAAGTGGGAGGTTGTTTCTGGGAAGATGATACCGCATTAGATTATCATTAAACATTGAAACCAGTACTCAGAAATAAAAGCAATATGATGGCATGAACATTTAAGACACTGAATCATCCATCCAGGTTTGGTGTGCCAGAAAATCATGAACTCTGCCCATGGAAGACTGGCCTTCTCCTTACTCTCTCTAATCTGCTTTCTTTAGAGATGATGGCTCTTTGGCTCTCTCTCTCTCTAGCTATAATGAATCTGATTGCTTAATTATTTCATAGTGAGAGAAGATACTCCTAGAATTGGAAATGACAAAAGAGAATCTACAATCATTGTGAAACTTCCTTTCCAGCATCAGATCCTCATAGAAATGAGTGATTGCTGAGTGTTGTGCTGTTGGTGGTCACAGATAGCAGGAATTAAATAGTTTTTAAATAATTCACGTTCCACAAATGACCACTCTCCCTCTTCCCAACAATTAACAAAATAAATGTAGTGTGGTTTGAGGGTATTTGACTGGGAGATGAATAGGGGACTCATGGGGGCTGACTGGCACATACAAATGAAGAAGTGAGATTGTTCAATTATTTCATAGCAAGAGTATATCACATTTTATGGTTATTTATGATAAATCATATTTTTCTTGACTATTGAACTAAATCTCATTCCTTCTGGCTTTTCCTAAGTCTATTTTCTATAATTTCTTTAGTCAATAAGAGGAGTGGAAAGACATATCATTTGGAACAGATGAAACTTAAGGTTTACATCTGGGCTCTGCCACTTATGAAATGGGTGGTTATGGACCAATCACTTAGTTTTAGTTTTTCTAGGTCTTAGTTTTCTTAACAATTCGACAAGGAAATATTATCCATCTCACTGGATTCTTGTGAGAAATAAAGAAAATAATGTGTGTTAAGTGCCTAGAATACACTGAGCACTGAAAGATGGTAACTATTATTTTCAGTCAAATAGAAGTCAAATTATACTGATGCTCAGTGAAATCACTCTACTAAAGATAGCTAACTACTCGCCCTAAAGAAGGAGAGCTGCTCCTTATTATACCAGGTAATGAATAGCAAACATAACTGATTATGATTTCAACTTGTCATTTTTTTCTAAGTGGACTTCTGACCATTCAAAATAGAAAGATATAATACAAGAAAAGAAAGCAGGAGTCCCATAGTAAATGGTCTTACAAGAATCCAGATTTGATTGTAGACAAATTATTTTTAAAATAATTTTTATAAATACAGGGTTAATAGTCCTTAGTAGCGAAGTTGATCGGTTTCACGTTATCATTTCTTGCTTTCTTAAACCCAATGACTCAAACTGAACTGCCCTCTTGGCCTGGGAAATCCTTAAAGCTGAAACTGGGGAGAAAGAGGCCCTTTGTGATTTTCTCAAATGAATCATCAGTGATTAGAGCCAATTCAATCTTGGATTTGTTCAACTAAGTTACCTTGAAAAGTGGAAGCACCCTTGCCTTTTCCTTTTCCTTTCTTTGTTCTCCAGCCAGCCACAAGTCACTAGGTCCACCACACCCCTTCACCTCTTACACAAAGACCTTCAGAATTTGGAAGTTTCAGCAGCCTCCCTGGGGAAGAACCCCACAGAACCTCCCCCATTCCATTCCCACCCTCAAGTCTTTTCTGGCAGGTGCTGGTTGACTAAGTTTTCCTTTTGTGCAGTTTTCGAGCATTGCTTTTCCTCTCTTTCAGTAACCCATGATGAGCTAGGTAATAATCATTGCTCCTTGGAGTTAGCAAATGCTTGGGTGGGTCAAACTAGTCCTCACATTAAAGAAACTCTGAGAGTCTTTGGTTAATTGTTTTAAAGGCAAAGAAAGCTCTCTGCCTAGGTTTTCATGCTGTCTAAAAAAGCTAGGAAGTAAACTTAAGCAAATGAGGCATCCAATGGGATTAGATAGGGACAGGCTCTCATAATGGTCTATTTGGACCATTTGGGAATGTGTTGAGAGGAAGAGAAGTTGTGCTCTTCCTTCCCGTCTTTCCATTTTCCTTCTGTGCCAGGGAGCAGAGGAAATAGTGTTTTGGGGAGAGCAAAGCTGATGTTGGGACAGATTTTTTAATTCAGTCATATATGTTTCGATTCAGCCAACCACCCCTGAGCCGCAGCTCTGGGTGGTGCAGAGCTGGATTAGGCCACATCTCTGCCCTCCTAGAGCTGCCTCCTGGGAAAGGAGACAGTCATGAAGATACCACCTATGTTACAAACCATTGCTTTTTCCATGCCAGCCTAATGCTCAAAAACATGGACTGAATAGACAGACACCACTTTCACGAATTTTGCCATAAAACCATAGCAAGAGGGCTATCACTCACTCACTACTTTTCTTTAAACCTGCCTACTTTCTGTTTCTCTTTTTCACTAGGCCTCATCTTAATCAATACACTGTGAAATCATGGGTCTGCTGTATTAGTTACATTGTTACAAATGCACATTAAAATAAATGCCTAAGCAAATAAACTTGTTCCTCCCTGTGCCACGTACCAAGTGCACCTCACACATCCCCAGCAGTGGGTAGACCGCCTGTGGGGATCACTGCCATACAGTGTGCTGAGTGTGGGTCTTCCTATGCCATGGAGCTGGGGAGGAGGAGAAGGGAAGCAAGAGAGGTAGAAAGTAGGGGCAGAGGACTTCCCTGAAGATTCTGAGCTGAGATTCAAATACAAATGGAATTTTCTAGAAAGTATCGGTGAAACAGTGCTCCAGGTAGGAGCAGAGAGTGCTAAGCTTAAAGTACAAATATGAGGGAAAGTAGTAAGAAACGTAGTAAAAGATTCATTTATTCATTCTTTTATTCACTAAATCTGTATTTTATGACTACCTACTTTCAAACCACATATCTGTTTATTTGAGAGTTTTCTATATGGTTGGTTCTGGGAAGACATACCAGGAAGTGTGATAAATGGTGTTGCTCTCAAGTTGCTTGCAATGTAGTTATACAAGCAATACACACACACACACACACACACACACACACACACACACACACACACAGATATAACTCTCCAGAGACAAGCATCCAAAGAGAGTATATGATTAAGGACCAAAATAGCAACACTGATAAGTTACTTACTGCGAGTTTAGAGAAAAAATTTCTGTAGATAGCACTGGCTGAGAAAGGCTTCCTGAAAGTGAGGGACATTGAAAAATAGGGTAGAATTTGGAGAGTAGAGCAAACAGTTCAGGCAAGTAAAGTAGGTCAAGAGGGGCAGCAGCAGTGACAGGAACATATTTAACTTGTCTCCACCCCTTGGCTATTAGAATGAAGTTGGCGCAGCCTCTAACCCAGGTTCCTAGTTTAGTGCCCTGGATGTACTTAAGTTAAGGGATCTGTGACTCTCCAGATATTGCCTGCAAATGTTTTTGTAAATTTATATATGCATTTTTTAGAAGAGAATATTTCTAATTTTGATCAGATGCTCCAAAGAGCAACTCAAAAGTGTTTAGAAGCTTCTGCAAGTCTTTCTGATATGCCTTTATTGTCACAGGCATCCCTGTTGTTGTTTCTTTAAACATTGCTTTGTTGTTTTTTTTTTCATTACACAGAGACTCCAGTTTTCACAAACTTGAAGGGAAACAAAATTTCTCAGAGTGATTAGATTAACTTGCCCAAGGTCACTGGGTAGAACCAGGCCTCCCCAGTGAGGTCGGACTCTAAGGCCCACCCATGCTCTTAACCACTAGTACACCCTGCTCAGCCAAGTTTCATACAGAGTGAAGACACATACATCCCTGGCTGTTAGGGCTTCTTACAGCCTTAGCTTGGGGAACACCACTCCAACGAGTTGGCCCTGATCACTGACCTTGACTTGAGTGTTAATTTTCTCCTTTTGACACCTGATTTTACTAATCATCATACTTTACTTATAAGAGCCGGTTCTTTGGAAACTGTGGAAAGTAAGCATGCTTTAAATACCTTTGGCACATCTCGTCTTTTTAACACGATATTTCATTACAGTAGCTACACGTGAACCTTATGTTCAAAAACAAAAGCATCACCATTGGAAAAGATCAATATTTATATGAGCCTGCTTTCAAATGCACTGCTTATATGTACTTTTAAAAATTAACTATTTTTTATTATTAAAAAGTAGTGAGAAAGCTATAGCCAAGTCCCATGTTCCTATCTCCTAATTTCATTTATCAGCTCATGGCCAATTCTGTTTCTTCTTAATCCCACTACTCACCATCCCCACTTGGATTATTTTGAAGCCAATCTCACATATCATATAATTTCATCCTTAAATATTTCCATAGCATACAGGATTTAAAATAGACTTTGTTTAAAATAGTATGGGCTACTTGCCAGGTCACGGGAAAATCTTGTGTTATACAATAGTATGTGAAAAAGTTTCATTTAAACTGGGCCCTAGATGTTTTTCTGGAACATTTCTGTTTGGTAATATCTATAGGTTAAAAAGGTTGTGTTTTTTTGTTTGTTTTTTTTGTGTTTGTTTGTTTTTTTTTTTTTTTGATAATAAAAAGTCTATTGCCTTTTTGAGAATCACTTTTGCTATGAATTCCAGTTTTGGTTAAGTCAACTGAGTGCAATTAAATATGTACAGTCAGTTCTGCTACAAGGTACATTTTGAAAACATGGGTTTGTTCTAATGCTATTGATATATTAGGAAACAATCTGAGCATAAGTGAATTTCATGGTTACTTATGCATGATTTCATCCCTGAGAAATGCTAGGAGAGTGCAAAAAACTGCACCTAGATGAACCATACCATGTGGAAACACACAAAACGCATGTGTGCTCACACCCCTCAGTCATCTGCCATCTACCTCAGCTCATCTTGTCTGTTAGAGCCACACCATCAGCATCTGCTGCTACAGCTTTCCATCCCACTTCAGATAACCCTGCTTCTTCCACTTGACAATCACCCACTAGCTGTATCCCTTCCAATGTCCACTTCTGCAAGCAAATGGTAGGTCTTTTTCAAGGCAAAGTGCAATATATTTTTTTTGCAGCATTAATGCATTTTTAAACACTTAACATGGGTAAATCTGTTACTGTTTTTATTAGATTCCTATCTTATTTTTTTAATGTGTCACTGACAAGTTTTTGAGAGTTGTGCCCCTAACCCAGGGTTTCTCAGTCTTGGCACAATTGGTATTTTGGGCTGTATATTTCTGTGCTGTGGGGAATGTCCCATGCATTGTAGGATATTTAGCAACAACGTTGGCCTCTACTTACTAGAAATTAGCAACTATTTGCTGAGCACCTCCTCGTTTTATCAAAGTAGTGACCATAACATTGATAATTTAGCAAATAACTGAAAAGAGTCTGAGCTCAGTAAAAATTACCCTACGTTACTACACTGAAGCCCTATGCTAACATTAAAAGTAAGGTTATAGAAAAAGAATTATATAGAGAAATCTTCATATTTTATTTATCCCCTAGCATGTATATCTATTTAAACACAGAAAAAATACTAGAACGTGTTATATCAAATCAGAAAGCACCATTGTTATCTCTGAATATTATGATTACCAAGATTTCTGACCTCATTCTTTTGTTTAAGCATATTTTTGAAAATTTCAGCCATGAACATGTATTACATATATATGTAAAAGAAACATGTTTTTAAAGAGAAAAATCGAAGCCCAAGATAGCACAAGAGATAATAAAAAAGGAACTAGGCACTTAATGAGTTCAAGTTGGATTAAACCCTAAAATATAGAAAAGACTTGCAGATGTGATTACAAAACCACTGTCAGCAATCTTAGAAAAATCAGAGGCTGGGAGCAAGGCCAGGGAACTGGAGACAGGAATATGTTATTCCAGTTTTCAAAAATGAGAAAAATGTGGATTCTAAAAACTAGAAGGCAAAGGATCTAGCATACGGGATCTGATTATGAAACACACCCTTTACGAACATTTAGGAAAAAGAGCACAGCCAGAGACACTGAGAACTTGCAGAAGTCAAGTCATTCTTGTCTATCTTTACTTCCTCTTTTGATACTTTATTTTTGATAGATCGATAAAATATTCCAGGCATCTTTCTCTTCAATTCCAGCAGAGCATTTGATAAACAAATGTACGTTTTCCCTCGTGGAAAACTAGATGATAATTATTCATAATAACCTGCAATGGCTCCACACCCACTGAGCAAGTACTGTGCAAATCTTTTGCACGCAGAATCTTGTCAGAGGGGTGCCGTTGTTATTCCCATTTCTAAGGATAGACAAACAGAGTCTTGGAGAGGCTGTTATATTCTTGAAGACACACAGGATATAAATAGCAGAGTTGAGATTTATGCTTCTAATGACCACTCTATATTGCCTTCCCAATAAATAGAGTTTGAAATGAGGGACCTAATTGCAGGCTGCAGTTCTTTATCTCATGCAAAATATTGATAAACGACTTGGAAGAAAATGTAAAACTGATAGTTACCAGACTGGCAAATGACATACAGCTGTGGGTTTAACTGTCCCTGTCTTCAGTTCTTCTTCCTTTCCTTTCACCGCAGGAGTGGACCCTCTAACTGGCAGGGCTCGGGCAGAGTACCAGTGAGGCGTGGGCCCGGGGAGAAACCAAACTCCGATCATCTTTTTCCAAAAAATATGTTGGTTAAGGTCACCACAAAGTTCAGTGAAGTTCCGACCTTTCAGTACTTTCTACAGACATTTTGCCTGAATAAGAAAGAGGCCTTTGAGCCCTTTATTGCACCAATTCTTTCAGCTGCAAATGAACCCTTAACAAAAAAAAAAAAAAAAAAAAATTCTTCTGGCTCCAAAATATAAAGGATTTATCTTTTTGTTAAAATTTCCCCCAAAAGTATTTTGTTATAGAAATTGGAAGGAAGGAAGAGAAGGAGTGAGAGTAGGAGAGGGAGAGAAGGAAAAAAGTGGGAGGGGAGGGAAGGATTAAAAGACCAAAAGTAGAAGGGAAGAAAGAAAAGTGAGAAAGGAGCAAAATATAGAACTTCTTCTTTGTGTGATATAATCAAATTTCTTTTTTAAGGCAGTAGGGGAAAATGAATGGGTTACAGTTTTGCCAGATGTTTGGTCTGGGATGCAGTGTAAACAAGCCGGCCCCTCATCTGGCCCCCAGGAGGCTGTGCATCTCAGTGGAGCCTGAGTGCCTGCGTGGCCAAACCGCCATGAACTCTCCCATAGTCTCCTGCTTGCTGAGTCAGCTGGAGCAAAGATAGGGGGCTGGGATTTGACTGTTTCCCATTTTCATTCTTCGGAGCACCAATAGCAGAGTAAGTGAGTGAAGGGTGATGTCTCAGAACAATCAAGGTCAGCTCTGATTAGGAAATTGGGACACAGTTCTCAGATGCTTCCTGACTCTGGGGAGTTGAGTTTGTGGTGAGATTATTCTTAGCTGGCTTTATGAAATGTGCACAATGAGGATTTGGCCAGGCGCTTAAGTCAGGGCTTGTGTTCTCTGGGCTTAATTTTACTTTCTTCTCCATTGGGAATATATTCTGGCATATTTATATCAATGGAATGTTCTGCAGTCATTAAAGAAGATGATATAGACTACAGAGCAATACTAATTGGCAGGAAAAGATACTTGCAATATATTGGTTATAGGAGGACAGTATATTATAACACAATTAGCATCGATTATCTTTGGGTGCTAGGATTGCAGGTGATTTTTAAACTTTATGTTTTTCTGTACTGTTTGTATTTTTTTTATACTAATAATTATAGCTAATGCGTATGGAGGGCTTCCTGTGTGGTGGGTGCCATGCCAAGTATTTCACTTGAATCAACTCACTGGCTTCTTGCCAGTAGGTATTATTATCATCCTTCTTTTGCTGATAAGGCAACATAATTAAGTTCCTTGCCCAAGGTTATGAAGCCAGAAAGTGACAGAAGACAGCACTCAAACCCACACTAAAGCTCATTCTCTTAAGCACCCCTTTTTTTCTGAAAACAATAAAACTATTTTTTAATTAAATTTATTATGGAGATATTGGTTCATAAAATTATATAGTTTTCAAGTGTACAATTCAATAATACATCATCTGTATATTGCATTGTGTGTTCACCACCCAAAGTCAAATCTCCTTCCATCACCATACATTTGACCCCTTTTACTCGTATCTATTTAAATGAAAAGATATTCTAACAATAGGTTAGATCAAATTTTGAACAAAATGCATCGATTTAAAAATGAATGGGTAGACAAATAATTAATGACAATTCAAAATTTTCCTGATATTTCATTATGTGAGAACAGAGGCTTACAGGTATCATTTCATTGTGTGTGCCTGTGTATGCCCTAGAAAACATAAAAGTATCTTTATTGATAAGTTAACTGCTATTTTTTCAATGTTGGGATGAAGTTAATTTCAGACTTTTCTGTCAATTTATAATGCTTTCAACATTTCTGTAACAGCAAGTAGTACTTTTGTAGTAAGAAAAAGACAGCAGCCTCTCCACTTGCCTCCCTGACACCCTATGCGCTGCCTAAATCCCCATTCTCAAGCTTCTCAAACAGTAGCTTGTCTTTCCCTTTCTCCCTCCTGGGACCTGCCACTTTAGCCTTCTTTGGTCAGAACTTAAGCTGGTGCCTTAGAGACAAGGAACAGAAGCCGTGACATCCAAGGAGTTGGCCGGACACTAGAAGATAAGCCTGCCTCCAAGGTTTTACATCTCTGTTTTGTTTGTACATTGGGCAACTCACAGAGGTCAAAGCCTGGCTTGTCAAAAGGGGCTTGCTAGAGATAAAGCTCTTGACTCCCAGGGTGCAGGGTGTGGCCACTAGACAGCTGGAAATTTTTAAATCATGTCAAGATTTCTGCAGAGGCCTCTACAAGAAGCAGTTGGAAAATGTCACTTACACCCAAAGGAGAGGTCATGTACCAGCTAAGAGGATTCAGTGCAAACCAGGTGACTTGCCCTTACATGGGCTATGCCCTTTGTCTGAAATTCATTCATTCATTCAAAAAATATTTATTGAGTATCTACTATATGCAGGATACTGTTCCAGGTGCTTGGGAGGTAGTAGATAATAAAACAGACCAAGTCGCTATTCCTGTGACACTTGACATTCTAGCCTTTGTACCTTCTTACCTGCATAGGGAACACCTGTTCATGCTTTAAGACACAGAATTTTAGGCCTCCCCCTGGAGACTTTCGTGATCATCCGAGGAGAAAAGGATTAGGCACACTTTTTTCAAATTCCATTTGTACTCTATTAGTACTTATTTTTCTACTATATAACTTATTGTACAATTGTGTTTGTGTGTGATGTAATTATTTGTTTGTGTATCTTCTTCTAAAAGCCCTTGAGCTTGAGACACCTGGGTTCCACCACTCATCTAGCACTGGATTAGTTACTTAACTTCCTTGAGATCCAGTATTTTTCATTTGTATCATAGGGACATTAATATCTAATTCAAAATATTGTTGTGGGGTATACAAAAGAAATGAAATATATTCATACAAAAACATGTATGTGAATATTTATAGCATCTTTATTCATAAGGATCCAAAACTAGAGGCAAGAGAAAGGTCTTTCAACTGATGAATGGATCATCAAATATTTGCACTGTGAAATATTACTCTATTATAAAAAAGAATGAGATGATACAGGAAATAACATGGATGAACATCAAATACATTATTGTAAATGAAAGAAGCCAGAATCGAAAGGCTACACATTATGTAATTTCATTTATTGGACATTCTTCAAAAGGCAAAACACAGAGACAGAATGAAAACCAATGGTTGCAAGGGGCTGAAGTGAGAGGAGAGGTTGGCTAAAAATGAGTATAAAGGAACTTTTTGAGTTGATGGACTATTATTTTTATGGTGATGGTTATACAACTGTATTCATTGGCTCATACTTATAGAACTGTACATTATTGACTTTTGGATGGGGGGATGGATGGAAAGAAGGAAAGAATAAAAGATGCACTTAAAACTTCAGGAGATTTAATGCCTCTGAACCTTTTACCAATAGAAAATAGAACCAGTGAATCAATTCTTCATCAACAGTTCACGTGGCCTGCCAAAAGATGGTCCTACAAGAACAACTGATCGAACTTGATATCAAGAATTTTTTTCCACTCCTTCCTTGCTGCATTCCATTTTCTCCTTATTTCTGGTTCTTGGTGTTGTACTCCCTAATAAAATAACATGAAAGTATTTGTCCCAGGCTTTTTTTTCAAATCAACTTAGGCATAGACAATGTAACTAGGTTCTTGCCAACAGAAGTGAGAGCAGAAATGATGTGTGCTGCCTATGGTTCTGTGCCTTCAATGTTTGGGCATGCTCTCCTTCATACTTTCTCTTCCCCTTTCTATGAGCTAGAACCCAAACTACAACCCAGATTCAAATATATAGGAAAATTCAGCCCCTCAAAAGATAGTGGAACAATATGGAAAGAACTTTGGTTCCTTCATGATCCTGTGGAGAAGAGACCTTGCCGAGCTACACAGCTCATCTCAGGACTGTTGAATGAAAAAGAAAGAAATCTGTGTATCCTTTAAAGCACTGTATTTTGGGGGTTTCTGCCTAACTGAAATGGGGAATAGCATGGTTCCTCAAGTAATCTCCATGATGGTGTTTCACCTGAAACCATAGTAGTTACATATTTTATCGCTAAAATTGTGATATTTTTAAGGGTAAAAAAGGTGCTATTAATTATGATTTGAGGACAATAGAAATAAAAGAGCCTCCCTATTTGTAAGCAACTTTCAACCTCTTCTAGGAAGATACTTGATATTTACTTGGTTTTGTACCTTCATTATTAGGATTGGGAAGAAGATTGGACAGTGGCATTGACATTAATAGCTTTGACCAAATGAGGATTGTTGGTTGAAACATTGCTGGTCTTTGTCTATAGAGTATACAGGGAATTTCCATTCCCAGGTGATACGGATGTGGCAGTTGGCATCCTTGGAGATCCATATACATTGGAATCTTAGGTGAGCCTAAAGAATTTCCTAACATGTCTGGGAATATTTAACGATAGGAGGAACCAAGGGTGTCTTCATTTGTGTTTGAGTGGAAAGGAGCCTGAAAGGTGGATCTTAAAATTCACACTGGATGGATATGAGAAAACGGATATAAAGCTGCTCATAGTCCAGTCTCACATTCTGGATCTAAATCCTCTAGAGCCTTTTTCAATCTTTGATACATAGTGGCCACAGAGTGTTGCACTAGGGCCCAACTGACAAAATACTACATTGAATTTGAATGAAGAGCATTGCCCCTACAGTTGGAACTTAACTAAATGAAAATGGCGGGAAATCCAGGAAGCCCCAGTGCTCCTATAACTGCAGTGTTGGCAGTTTGGTGAACATAAAGGCTCAGTTGTACACCTATTTCTCCTCTCTCTCTCTGTTTTCTCCTGAGATGATTTCACGTATGCTCATGGTGAACATACATTACTTGTTTAATGAAATGGGCTTTCTTTTTTAAGATACTAAACATATCACCAGAGAATCAAGCCATCAGGTTGATGTACAAAGAAAATGTGACCTTGAAATGATTTCATAACTTAAAAAGAGTGGAATGGCTGTCAAGCCTTCTCCACGAGAACTAAACCTTTATCTACACCCTTTACCTTCCATTGCAAATCATGTTGCTCAGCAAATTAGGATGATCATCAAACTAAAACATCATGCCTCGATTCGACCCCAAATTTCATTGCTTTTTGTTCTGTTTTGTTTTCTAGTACTTTCACTGATTACTGTCTCACTACATGAGACAATGCAGTGAGATAGGCTTATATCAGGTTACTTAAATTTCAGGGAGGCCAGTAGCCACAGAAAATGTTATCTGCAGGACCACATTATTAAAGTTACAAAGCAGTTCGTTGGAGAGAAGAAATGTTAGCATTCAGATATAAGAAACTTATAAACCATAATCTGCCCTCCCCCCAAAAAATATTCTCCCAGGGAAGGACCTGAGGAATCAGAGAGCTGTGTCTATTTATGGTTTCCCTATGTCTCCCCTTCTCCTCTGAGTCAAATCAGCTCTACATAAAGTAACGACAGTTTCTTTATAAAGCTCCCCTATTCCCATCAAGGGACAGAAGTAGTGCAAGAGTAAAACAGAGCCAGCTGCCATTGAAATGTTCTGACCATCTGCTTCCTCCTTACTTTTTCCTACTTTGTGTACATTTAAATGTTTTTCCTTATTTATCTGGTTGTAGGGAGCAGATGGGATTGTCATCATCATTATTGTCATCATCACATTCCACTTACTAAATACCTACTGTGCTCTAAGCATAGAAATTTTAGATAAATTATCTCATGTAATCCTTGCAAAACTTTAATAAAGTAAATAATATTGCCCTATTTTACTGAAGGTGAACCTGAGGCTTAGAAAGTTTAAGAGATTTGCCAAAAGCCATACAGCTAATAAGTGAGATCTTCTAAAATTCAAGCCTTTCTCTTTTGAAAGAATTTTTTGCTGTAGTGATAAACTTTAAGAAAAGTTATAAAGTAGGTGTGAGTATTTTTACTGTCCTTTAAACTCTTTCTTTTCAATCTATGGGAACACCCTACTGCCCTGCACCATCTTTCCCCAAACTCTCAAGGATCCCAATAATTTCAAGAGTAGAGTATCCTTTCTTTCTTAGTTGTATTCACACTTGAATATGGGTCTCTTAGAAAGCAAGACAGTTAAAAAGTCCAAAGAAATAAACCTCTAAAGGCTGATTTCAGACCATGTAAGCAAGCAAGATCTTTGTATGTCCATGGTCCTCCTCAAGGCTCCTTTAGTGACTCCAGGTAGATAGCTGCTACTCTGAAAATTTTAACAGCCCTGTGCCCTCTACAATGCCAAGTTCATACACAAGACTTCTCAAAATAGGCTACGTATTAAACTTTTCAATTCATTAAAACCAGAACAGTGAAAAAAATTCTTTAAGACCATTCCTATGATTCCATAACACTTTGAGGTGGAAAGACCAATTTTATTCAGATCAATAGAGTAAAAATATTCAGATCCTTGATTTTGTTATGACTGAGTAAATAAGATACTTGTTTTCTAGCAATTAAAATATATTATTTGGATACTCTTCTTCCTTGAGTCCCTGGGACATGCCTTCAGTCTGTTATGGAAAATCTAAAGCATTCCAGTTGGCAGAACAATAGACTTTTCTCTTGGTGAACAACTGTGAGTTGAGTTTGGACAACAGTTGTTCCTGAGGAAGGTGGACGGGGAAGGGCAGAGAGAGGAAGAGGGCTTAGATATTCAGCCAGGTGTTAGACAACTCCTCAAGGGGTCCTCCTCTGCCAGGCCTTGAAATCCCAAACCTGGAACAGACTCCACAATGACTTGTTTTTCCAAAGTTTGGCCTTTATTAGAAAGAGGCAAAGGCAAAGAATTTATCAGCTCTGAAATTCTGGATCTGACCTCCTGATCCAAGAGAACTTGCTTACACAAAACTGAAAGACATGGTGTGACTATCAAGCATTTAGTTGTTTTTCTTTCCATGGCCTTTTCCCATTTCTAGGAAGAGAGGTTGAATAAGAGGAGTATTTGGGATGTTATTTGGCTTAGAAGCAAATTTGTAGAAAAGAAATCACCCTAGTGGTTTGCTATGATAGATAATTTTTTCTCCTTTGCTAAATGAATAATTATTGTTTTAAAATGAAACTGCCCTTAATTTAGACAATTTATATGCACGATTGCCCACCTCTTCTTTTTCTTAAAGCAAATGGATTCTTTTAACCTACTAGGAGGATAGCCTAAAATAAGTAAATATTTGGGTGGTCTGTTGATATTCACAGTGCACATTTGAAATGAACTAATTTGCTTTATATGAGAAACAGACATTACTGCCCTTCAAAGAGCTGGAGCTTTGAAATTAAGTAGCACAAGTTGTCTCTGAATATCCTCTGACTTGCTTAGGTTGTTGTTTTATTGGCAGCATTTACTACAGAAGGGAGGAATTTGCCAGAACTAGGGACATAATGCTAGGACAGGCCTTCTATAGAGAATGAATTTCAACCATCAGGAGTGAATAGGTAAATTAACCATATATTTGACTCCAGGTTCTTAAAACATAGTTCTTCTGTCTCTCTTTGCCCTAGAGTTATTATTTACCCATCTTGCAGCAAAGGAGGCTGGCCTTATAGGCTGCATCTGGGGCTCCTTGGCCAGCTAGCTTCAAGTTGGGTTCAGCTAGAGAATGATACAAGGAAATCAGAGAGCATGGGAGATAGAAACGAGGATATTTCTGCCCTCCTTCCTTACTGTTTTGTCATCTCCCCATGGCAGTAACTAAAGCTACCACTTACCTCTTCAGTCCAAGGGATGGTTGTCTTAGTCTGCTCAGGCTACTATAACGTATTAACATAGACTGGGTGGCCTAAACAACAGAAATTTATTTTCTCACAGTTCTGGAGGTTGAGAAGTCCAAGATCAAGACAGTGGCAGAACTGGTGTCTGGTGAGGGTACACTTCCTGGTTTACAGATGACCCTCTTTTCATTCTATCTCACATGATGGAGAGCAGAGAGAAAAGCAAGCTCTCCTATCTTTTCTTAGAAAGGCACTAATCCCATTTATAAGGGCTCCACCCTCATGACCTAATCACCTGCCAAAAGTCTTTCCTCCCAATACCATCACATTGGAAGTTAGAATTTTAACATATATTTTGGGGACACAACGTTCAGTCTATAGCAATGGTCATGACTACTTAGGTTTGCTAGTCTCTGGTGCCTTGTTACCTTTTGTTTTCCTATATTCACATCTCCCTTCATTAACACCCTATCATTACAACCAATTTTGGGGGTGCTGGTGCATCCTATTTACCTCCAGGATCCTGATAAACCGTGTAACTGGCTTTTCTTCAATAAACCTAAGAAATACTAGAAATTGGCCTTTTTATAATGACTCCAGAGTTGGATCAGTAGTAATAGCAGTGGGGGCCAGCACTCACTGAGTGCTTTCCATGTTGCCATGTAATATGCTAAGCACTGTCCATGAAGAATCCCAGGAAGTGGAGCCTGAACAATTTTCTCAAAATGGTAGGCTGCAGGGGGCACAAACCACTTACAGCCAAAGCTAATGTAAGAGCAAAGGAAGTGATCCTTTAAATAATAATACTATATATTACTTTTATTAATGTCAAATATTATTAATAATATTAAATGATCCTTTAAGGACACTGGATAAATATGGACAAGGTGACTATTTTAGCAAAAACTCTTTTTCACTTAATACTCGCTACAGATATCTTTACCATTAATCATCATGGGGTCAAAAGGCTTAATATTTGTCTCTCCCCGCCCCCCACCTAAATTCTCCCTGAAGAATCCACAAGCAAATATAATGATATTCCCACACCACCACCTGCATGGGGCAAGGCAACAGGACCTTGGTTCTGTGCCCCTTGAGGGTTGGAGAAGGGAGAAGGATTACCATACTCTTGGAAAGACTCTTTCCTGTATGGGATATGGGTTTTGACCCTCTTAAGACTGGTTCTTTGTTGCTTATGTGCTTCCTGACTCTGCAGTTCTCTCTATTCTGACAAGCAAATTGCTTCAAATATGTGCAATCTGCTAGAGGAAAAAGAAAATGGAAGAAGTTAAGACAGGGTTGCAGCAGGTGGTAAAAGGGGGTTGGTGTGACTATGTCATGAACAGGGTCTTTGTTCTTTCATCTTTTCCTTTACCAAAAAATATTTCCTAAATTGCAAGTTCTGGTAAGTTTTTGGGTAGTGTTGGGGCATTGCTTAGGTAGCACTGGTGTTGGTGTTACTAATGTGCATACATTCGTGTGCATATGTGTATATTTTGTCTGACACTCTTGACTCCTCGAAATCAACTAAAATTAGTTTTAAAGGCTTTTCCTACTACTCTTTGGGAAAATTGAACCCACACCTGTCATGCTTTCCCTTCTGGGATATGTGAACTCCTGATGATACACACTGAGCTTACCAAGAAGAGGCAAAGTCAAGATAAATTTCCAAAATCTTCACTGGAAGAACATGAGAAGAAATTATGTTCATATTAAAATGAAATAAATCATAGATGAGAATGCAGAATTCACATGAATTTTCAAGATCAGATGGGTGGTACTAAATGTTGCTTTTTCAATGAGTATATGGTATGCTCCTGGGTTCTCAGGGATGATAACAATAACAGCTCACATGCGAATTCTTAGTATGTGCCAGACATGATCTAATTTAATCAACACACCAGCCCTATAATCTACTTGTTATGATTTCCATCGTACAGATGAGGAAACTGAAACTCAGGGAAACTGGATGACTTGCCCACGGTCACATAGCTAGTAAGTGGTAGAATACTGACTAGATGCTAAATTTTCTTCCTGTAAGTGCAACTTTTGTTTTCATTTTAGTTTTAATTATGTAACTCTATATACTCATTCATTCTTTTAAAAATCAAGTAGTATTATATAAAGTAAGAAGGAAAAGGTTTCCATTTTCCTCAACTTCTCTATTTTCTTTTACTTCCTTCTATGATCCTGGCAGTCTCTATGGCCCTCGACCAAGATCTTCAAAGCCTAGACTCTCAATCTCTATGCTGCACTGCTACATCATTGAAAAAGCTGAGAAGCACTAACATAAAAATTTCCAAAAGAACAATCTGCCCAATATTTAATTTAGATGCTCCTTAAGTCATATTCTTACTGGTTACATCTGTTTAATCCCTTTATCAGAATATAATTCGTTAAAAGTTAGAAATATAATACATACTCTCAAATATATAGTGGGTGTATGTCGAAGATTTCTCTAACTCAGTGATAAGAGACACAGCAGGATGACAAACCTGGTTTTAGTCAGTTAAAAAATGTTGGAACAAATTTGATACAAAGCTGATTAATTTTCTTCAAGGCAATAAAACTATAACCTATGGAGTTTTCTTCTGTACAAAAATTATTTGCATCTCTAGGGAACAAAAACTATTTTCAATTTTTCAGTTTTCTCCCAGTTGACATTTATAGAGTCCAAGCTCGAATTAGTTGTAAATTTTAGAATAGCTGTCCAAAAGAACTTTCTACAATGATGGAAATGTTCTTTATCCGTGCTGACCAATATAATACCACTAGCCCCATGTAGTCATCGACACTTGAAATGTGCTAAGAGTGACGGAAGAACTGACTTTTTAATGTTATTTAATTTTAATTTAGATTTACCTTTAAAAAGCCGTGTGTGTCTAGTGGCTACTATATTGGACACCTTAGAACATCAAACGACCCTTAGGTGAGCTAATTAGAACAGCTAATATGACTTTGAAAGGGCTCACAGAACTCTTTTTTTGCCTTATCTCTGTTTTGCCGGGCATTTTTCTTAACCACTTTTGTCTCTTCTACATGTTCCTTCATCAATCTCTATTTTTCTTTCTTTGCTGTGAGGAGCAGCACGGGAACAATCTGTTTACAGACTATTGCCCACTGATGGCTCCTGTCCAGCTCTCAGCTCAGACTAATGGCCCCTTTGAGGACTGAGGACGCAGTCCCAGGGCACTGTAGTCAGGGTGGACGCACATGCAGCTGTGGACTGAGGGAGCTGACGTGTTCTCCCGCGGAGCTGAGGAGTAAATGTCACGAGAAAAGCCCTTGAAAATGGTTCTCATCCCCTTTCTTCATCACAGACAACCCAGAACGAACTGTTTTTAGCTGTTGAACTTCGATATTCTTAATGGTTGGGAAAGGCTTCTGGTAAGGAGATTCTAGAGTAAACAGATCACTAGGTTTTAATTGGTTATCAATGACGTTTCCAAAGAAATCTCTCAAAAAGGAAATAGGCTTGTGTAACCTTAAAAAAAAATAAAAAATAAAAAATAAAACTAAAAAAAGGAAAAATGTTGTCGTTATGATAAAGTGATGCAAAAGGGATTTTTGTTGATTTGTTTTGGAAGAGCTATTTATGAAACGATTGAGAGAGAGAGAGCGAGCGAGAGCGAGAGCGCGCGTGCGCGTCCGCTCAAGCCTCTGCTGGTCCCAGGTATACCTTATTCAGAAGGAGGTAGATAAGTTGATTGTGTCTTAGGAAAATTTACTGCTTATAAGTTTCCTGCTGTACCTCTCTAAAATTAAAATCACCTCCATGCTAACTCCTGAGGAGTTAAACAATCCATAGACAGAGTTAATGCCTCCTTCAATGTTCTCCTTCATTATGTTTTGCTTGCTTTGCATTGAAACCTGCCTGCCAATAGCCTGGGTTCTGCCTTGGGTTTGGCAGGAGCCTGTCTCTGAAGGGGCCTCACGGCACAGGATTCTCAGTTTGGAATCACTTTGCCAGCTCTAGCAACTTCTGTAATTCTGGGATTTCTTTAGTCTTCCCATCTTTCTTATTCTCCAAATAACTAAAGCTTTACCCAGAAGGTCAAGTAAACTTTGCTGTAAATAAGTAGAGGATCGAGAAAAGGAAAGTTGAAAAGGGGACTCTTGATTGCTCTCAAATAGTCTTGAAATTTCAGTGTTTTAACTATTTGTTGTATAACTTGTATTTTAAAAGGGCTTATAGAAGCGTATATAAACCAGAATATCCATTGGTTTTTAAAGTTAACTGAAGGCTAACTAGAAATGGGTTTATTATCTCTTCGCTATTATTCAAAAGTGTTCCGAAGTATATGTTCACCTTTTTGCTTTATGAATCACAGCAAATATGATGAATCATATATTTCTCTTGATATTGTATACTATACTATACTATGCCTGTAACTCATTGTTTTTCACTTGAGTCTTCATCATAATTTACCTTTTTGGAGACTGGAGATTGAGTTGAACATTCAGTGGTTTGAGTAGTTTCCCCCTTGAACACAGGGAGTGAATCTTTTAAAATTAACTTTGTGTCATCATCTTATTTTCTTTTTCTATACAGCTAAAGTTTATTGAGTGCTTACTATGAGCCAGTCAGTATGCTAAGTGCTTTAACTGAATATCCCTTTTAATTCTCACAGCATTGAGTTAGTAGTAGTTTTCTTCTTAGTAAAGATGGAGTAACTGAGGCTCAGAAAAGTTAAGTGACTTACTTGTGATTACTCAACTAGTAAATATGACTAAACTCTGCTGTGTTTAACCACACTGACTCACTCACAACTCACTAAAGTCTTGAAGTCCATTTTCAGCTCCGAATGTTACAGACTATGTGGTTGTTTGGCCTCTCCAAGCATTTCTATTCTTATTTTCAAAATGAGGATACTAATATCTCCTTTCCAAGCTTGGGGTACTACGGAGACTTATATGAAATGCTAAAAACGTGATGTCTTATTATTTTACATGTTCTTTAGTAAGTGACTTCTCTAGTGAATTAGATTCTAATTAATTGATACGTTATGCTGAGAATACAGGTAGGAGATCTCACTACCTACCAGAGGGGAGAAATTCATATAAGACCTCCTGGCTTTGAACTTGATACAATGTGACCTACTTATTGAATTACCACAAGTTCAATTAAAGGTCTAGCTAATGAAATGGCCAACTCACAGCCCCTAGTACTGACCCCAGTTTCGACTTTCTTACTTTATAAAGCGTGCAATCAGTAGTCTAAATAATTTTCTCATTTGTCTTTGAGATTGTCTATTATATTGTTTGTTTTAATGGGCTAGGTAGGACAATTATTATGACTTCAAAGGGGCTCACAGTAATCTTTCTGCCTTATATCACATTTTTGGGAACTTTCTAACACCTTTGTCTCTCCTCCATTATTTCTGTCCCAGCTAGTGGGATGATCTTCCTAATTTTGAATGGAATATTTTGCGATTTGGGATTCTCTTTTCTGACACAGAGCAAAAAAGAGCAAAATGAACTTAATGCAGATCGATTCTATGATGACCTTGTATTCTTTGAAAACTGATTAATATGCCTGTAAGCAGAGAGAAGCCATGAAGAAATAATCTGTCCTCTAAAAGCGCCCTTGCCAGAGTAACTTGTTTTTGGAAGAGCATTTAAATTCAACATTTCAAGGAATTGTTCCACACAGTATTGCTATTTAATTTTACTTTTTTTTCTATTAGAAACAAACTTTTCCTTGTTTAAACAATGGCTTCTTTAAGAAAAATTGCAAAGAAAATGATTAAATCACTTGAAGCTGAACTTCTAGGCAGCTTTGCTAAATATTTGTGATGTTTAATTTTAAAATCTCTCTCAAATGATATTCCATGGAGACATCAGACTTAATCATCTAAGAGGCAAATCAGTCACACATATCCACAGACATTGTCAGAGAATCCGATTCTTACCACATGCATTCCCCAGTGAGTCACTTTTGAAGATATAGTGATAAAAATCTGTGCTATCAAATAACCTACAGTGGGCTAGAGGATACTAAATGTTGCTACCTATATAAACATTTGTAAAAACCAAAAAAGGAGATGCCTGGGACTGGTTGGGTTGAGGGGAAGCATTGCTAGCCAAGTCGTATTCTTTACTCTTAATTGATCTGGCTCTTCTTTGCTTCTTTTTTTAAAATACTTTTCAGCAAGTGAAACAAGAGGCTTAAGAAAGTCACAACACTAGGTACATACTGACGGCAAGTAAAAACTTTAGTTGGTTCTCATTTTCAAACACCTGACCCCAATGTCTGAGACATGTAGGCAATAAACGAAGAGGAGCAATGATTAAACAAACAAACAAGCAAACAAACAAACAAACAAAACCCAAAACAAAACAAAACAAAACAAACACAAAAACCAGAAACATTCAGATTTAGCTTGGACTCTATATCAGGGGGAGATTAAGTAAAATATATAGTCCAAGAAGTATTTATCCAGTAAATTCTACTTGTCACTATTATAAACTTGGTATTAAAAATCCCAGCCATGTGTTTAGGACACAATGATAGAGCCAAGTGAAGATAAACAAACCACCCATCTGTTTTCATTTAAAAACATATTCAACTTTCCATATTAAATACTGTAGGTCTGTTTAAAATGTAACCAACACATGCCTCTTCAGGAAAAGAAAATCAGAAAAAAAAATTTAAGTCTTTTAAAATAACAACATAATGTGAAAAGAAGATAAGCCATTAGAAATTTGACTAAGCTGATTTTTTCTTTTTCTTTTCAGAAAGGGGAAAGACATCTTGATTGTTCTTGGTGACTATAAAACCAAGATCTACTTCTAATCATATCTGATGATACCTCAGAGCATAGGGGAAAAGATAGATCTTATCATAATAGAACTTTCTTTTTAATTTGTCTGATGCAGAAAATCTGCATTGAACTGAAGGCTGTTTTAGCTAAAGAATTTACACCAAACACCTCCTTGGCCTATATGATGACTGTGACTGGTAGGCCTTACAGATTTCTTTCCATAGTTCTCCTCCTCTTAGCTCTGCGTACACATCAGAACACTTTGTACCATGGAGAAACCATATAAATAAATCATGTAATAAAATGACCTTTCCTAAATCACATTTTGGCGAGAAAATGTTTTTTACAGCTGTCTCTTTGCTCTAACTGCAAATGCCAACAACAGTGGAACTTTAACAAGCCTTACTAGAAGGGCCTGACATCCAGTTAAACTCAGTTCTGGGGAAGCTAAATTCCGCATGCTTCCTTTTTACTTTTTTGGCAGTGTGAAAATATATACGGCCAATGAGTCAGGGTATGTACAAATAACAACCTTATCTTTGGCTTTAGGGTTAGTTTCTGAAGAGAAGAAAGTTGTTTTAGGAAAAAGATCTTGAGAAAGAATATCAGAGGTATTATTTTGGTATTTCTTTTAAGTGTCTATTTCTTGGTCAAGACAGCTGATTGTGTTGTCCTGGGAATTGTCCACTACAGTGACATGTAAATAAGAAAAAGGCCTGAAAAGTAACATGTAAGTCTTTTTCTGCTATGCATTTGCTCAGAAATGAGGCAGTCGTTATGTACACCAGGAGATAAGACTCGGCTACTCAGGGGTTCATTTTCTACAGGTAGCAGTGTTGTGTGGAATATCTGACAGATGATGCTTTTTGTCAACAGAGCCTAATCCACATGTCAAACAATATTTCCAGTCTGTTTCCAGAATATGGCATATCCATGTAGATTATCAGGAAGGTCAGAATTTATAGAAATACATAAATGCCAAAAGGGATTGGTTCAGTCGTGAAGGATAAGAGGGGAATCCAGAGAGTGCTTGCCACTGTTTTATTTTTTTAACTACTAATTTTCAAATTCAGTTTTACTGGTCTATTGAATGACACTGTTAATAGAACAAGAAGTAGAAGTGTCTTCGAAAGGTATACATTTTCTCTCAAAACAGTTCTAGAACATTCTGCTCCGTTGCTCTCCTAGTCACATTAAGTTCTTTTGGAAGGAGGTGGGGAATGAAGTCATGGTTAAAAAACAAGTAATATTCTTTTCCCATCTCTTGCCTTAAAGTGACCAATCAATTTAGGAATCACAAATTGGAAACCAGGAATGCCCTTCTCCTTCTCCAAGTCCCTTCAATTCTCCTCTTCAGTTTTCTCCTCAATTCTTCTTCTTCCAATTACTCTTCTCCAAAGTTTTCTAATAGTCCCAATGCTTCTAATTTCTCTTCATCTCCTTCTAATTCTCTTAACTCTTCTATTTCTCTTTCCATCTTGTTCTTCAACCTTCAGCCTCAGCTTACACATCTGGTTAACTCATTTTCTAGTTAGGAAATTTGACCTAGATTTTCTTTTCAGAATACCAGAGTAGACCTGGCAAAATCAGGCTAAAATGGAACAAGCCAATGCATCATCCAGCTTTCTATACCTCCCTCCATGCCTTTTCTCTTATGATCACTAAGCTAGAATTCTTTTCTTCGGCAAGTTCCACTATGAATTGTTGCAAACTCTATGGGGTAAAAAATGGCATGGATAAAGCAGAGTCTTATATAAAACTCTGAGCAGGTTGACCACATCTACTGGTGAACAATCTCTCCTTAGAACCAGAAAAATAACTGTTTTTGCTTCTCAAGCCAATTCATTATAAATAGACACCTATCTTTTCGTTTTTACCCTCAAATTCAGTTATATCTAGGGTTTAAATGATGGTAAAAAATAAGAAAAAATTGTTAAAAAAAAAAACCCTCAGTGACAATTATTTAATGTGTCATAAAACAGATAAAATTTGTATTTAATAAAAATGCTTGCTTCTCATTAAAGGAAACTGATCTGTTGGTTAGACTCTAGGTTGAACTATTAGTATATGCCAATGTTTGACCTACATAATGGGAATTTCATATGGTTCAGTGTAATAGGTGAGATTGTGATTTTAGCTAAATATGTTTTCAGAGTCTTTCAAATCCTGGAGAGCCCACAGGACTTGAACCCTGGCTCCTATATTAAATCCATTAAGACTCCTCAGAGCTGGAGTCTTTTTTCTTATATATTATGGTGATGTGCAGTTCACATGAAGGTGACAATTATAGGTTAATTGCTTAACTCAGGTCTACTGAGTATCTGAATTACAACAGGAGAATCAAAACCTTAACCCAAAAATATACAACTCTAACAGATATACTTTAAGACATTATTGTGAAAATGGAGGTGGTATTTCATGGGATCATGTATTGTGGAAGCTGGGGTCAATTTTAAGGATTATTTTAAGAAACCTTTATTTTGAAAATGTGAAGACTGAAATCTATGTATACCAGGGGCATCAGGACCAGACCCTCAGATGGCAGCTGATAGTGCAAGGGTTCTTTTGCCACTCCACACTCCTTTACTCAATTTTACACCCTCTTGCCTATTTTCTAGTCCTTCCCTCTTCCTTACTTCAACTCATAGACTTTACCTTATCCAACAGATGGAGTGGGAGGAAGGAGGAAGGAGACAGAAAATAAAGCCAATCTTTTTCAGTCTATAATTAACATTTTCCACTTCTAGTTGGTAAACACTTGCTATAATCTTCCACACCAACCCCAAATCTCTCAGAAACATTAGAAAACATGTTTAAAATGAATCTATCCATAGCTGTGCTGTGCTCTAAAAACTGGAAAGGAACTCCCAGTGAATGAAACTGTAAGAAATTCCTGAAATTTAGGTAAAATCAGATCACAGAGTAAAACCAAAGCCCAATGCGTGCCTGGGAAAGTCCATTTACATTCTGCCAAATTCCAAATTTAATCTCCTCCTTCCCAACCTCAGCTGAATCTGCACCCCAGTCCCTCCCTCCATCAAGTCTTCCTTGCCTTAAAACTCTCTTTACTGCCTTGTACTGTGTCAAGTTTTTCTCATTATCACCCTCTCGAAGGAGTTTTGAAGGAATTTTCTTTCCCTAATCACACTCCTATAAAATTTTAATACCACAGATATACCATATATATGTTTATGTACTACATACATCTGTGCTTTATACATAAAAAAGAGTAAGAGCTTTTTGCCCCCGAAGAGCAAATCTTTGCCCCCTTGGAGATAATCCCCCCCCTCCATGATAATGTATGTCTTATATCCCAAGGATCAAATGGCTTCTTTTAAGATGCTATGAGGGGACCTCTGACTCCTCTCAAGTACGCAATGAAAATGACCAATATGTGTGCACCTCTGGGCTGTAAACTCTGGGCAAACAATTATAATATCTATGAATAAAATCTTTAAATGGGTTAGGGGAAATAGTCACAGGGGGATAAAAGCAAGCACAAAACATGGTTTAGACACTTTACTTCTTGTTTTATTTCTCCTTCTCATGTCCCCAAGATGTGCTTTGCAGAGATGAAAATCTCTCTAAGAAGTTCGCAGAGTGTAAATACCAACACTGAAGAAACTGTGGTGAATGGCCTCTAAGATACCTTCTAGGCGCCCATGTGCTTGTGTAATTCCTTCTCCTC
>CM053507.1:57597952-57728945 GCA_028627145.1 Eidolon dupreanum | reverse complement strand
CCCAAAGTACCAAACTTTCTCTGATCTCTCTTGTTTTGGGTCTATATACCAGTTCCTTCTGCCCAGGTCAGCATATCGCTGTTTCTACTCCACTCTCTCATTGCCTTATTTCTCTAGAAGATGCCTATTCATTACTCAAGTTGAGAAGCCTATTCTTCCACACTGGGTTCCACAACTTTGGTCCCTTCAAAACAATAACAAAAGCTACATAAACACATACAGAAAAGATGAATAAACCATGTAAGAACTGCATTTTGAATGGCCTGATTAGTCTCAGAGGATCACAGAATTTTTAAGCAAAAAGGCACCATAAAAATTATTAAGAATAGAGTTGCTACCTTATGTTTCTTATATGTCAAGGCCAAAATCTGTGTCTAAGTACTGTAGTTCAATATTATAGAAATTCCAGTGGAGTATTGTCCACTTATTTGTGATAAGACTGAACAAGCAAATAAAATTATTTTTTTATGACTTTGATTAGAAAAAAATAGGAAGGTCATTGATTATTACTCCAATTAGTGCTGTTTGCTTTAAAAAAAAAAAAGTCTGTCAAATCATGGAAGAACTAATTGTCAAGGGTTTTTGGTGGTTTAAAAAAAATTTTGAGAGTCATTGATTTAGCCCAATCCCTTAAATTTTACAAATCTGGAAACTGAGCTCCAGAAAAGGGAGGTTACCTTCCAAAACCCATACAGTATAGAAGGGCACAACTAGGAAGAATTATCACAGCCTAAACACAGAATTATCATCCAAAGGCACAGACAATTTATCTCATAAATGTTATGTTATGAAAGTAATGCATGATCCATAATCTCTGTTGACAGTTAAGTATAATAATCCAGCAAACATGAATCAAGATCTACCTGACTCAAAACTGCACAATTTTCATCAGAAGCTACAAAGCATCATTCTACACAATTCCTGACTTTAAGACCTTAGATTCATTCTCTTATTTAACCTACGAAACAATTCTTTGGTGGTAAATGCCACATTATTATCGTTTTGTAGATGAGAAAGTCCTATTGCCGGTAACATGCAAAACAATGATTCTGAGCCTGATGTCTCCATCACTGCTATATATTGCATAGGCACTATGAGAATTCAGAGAAAGAAAAGATTGATTCTGGTCGTAGATTTGTATAAGTCTTCCTAGAGAATCTGGGATTTGAACAAAAAAAGATTCAACAAAAAGACTGTCTAACTAATGGGCCAAAGAGGAAGTTAAAATAAAATTCTAGCCCTAGTCTTTGGAGGATATAGCTAGGGTCAGTCTATAGAGGGCCTTGAATGCCATTCCAGAAAGCCAGCAATTCCAAGGAGGTATTCCGCAGAGCACAGTTTCTATTGGATGTTAACATGGGTTAAACACAGTTTTGTATAGCCAAATAGGACTGTAAGATACTGGATTAAAAAGGTTCGACAGGTTCTTTACTGCAGGACTGCTCAAAGCCTTTAATAGGCTAGTATACATTATGAACATCCAAGGAGGAGATAAAATTCGCAGCGTTTCTAAGATTTATTTGATTACAGAATATCCATTTTATTATATTTTTTCTTTCTTAAAAAGCAATCAACAGAATAGTGTTCCATAGGCCATACTTTGAGAAACAATGCTATTGGTGGTGGGAAATAATGACAGAGCAAAACTTAGGAAAACTGACCTGACAACAGTGGGAAAGGCTTCCTAAGAGAAAGGTGAGAATGGAGACTAGAAGACCAAATAGAAGGCCAGGATAAGGGTCTTGGCTATGGTTCATGATTACCTGAAGGTGAGTCTTTAAAGTGGAAACAGAAATTCACAAATCAATGTGTATGGTAAATAAAAAATTAATTAATTAATTAAATTTAAAAATTAGGTTTTTGATGGTTTTAAAGCATTATAGTTAACTTTATGTTTTAGTAGCATTATGGCTATTGCTTTTTAAAAAATCTGTATATGTTAGATTCATATTGAAGTATTTATGGGTAAAATGATTTACTTTAAAGGAATGCAGTTTTTAAAAAGGATTAAACAAGAATGGTAAGATGTTGATAAGGTTGATGAGTTATATTATTTTCTTGGCTTTTGTGTATGCTTGCATATTTCCATAATAGAAAGCTAAAAATAAAATCAATGTGAAAGAAATTAGGAAGAAACATTCTTTACCATCTTACATTGGGTTCCCTGGAAAATTGGCTCTGAGGGGAAGATTTGCATGCAGTGCTCTTAAGATTAAATCCTGTGGGAGATCACAAGACGTAGAACTGGGCCCAAGCAGATACTGAACTGTAGTGTAGTCACAATGAAGGCCTCAGTTGCTTCCAGCTGCGATGGTCCTGAAGGTCACCTGATGTCAGAGGACAAGGCCTTTATAGACTTCTCCCTGTCCTCCCACCCACATATACATATTAGCCAGTCACTAGATTGTGAGTGTCCTTGGAGAACAGGCATAACCTACGACAAGACCCTATCTAGCTGATAATTCCCAGAGAGAGACTCCTGTAGCCAGGACTACAAACTCTCAGCAGTTGAGGTAACAAGAACTTCAGTCCCAAAGGGATTTCTGGGCAGCACACTATGGCACCCATCACACTCTCCATTTCTTCATCCTTAAACATATACGATGATGACATTTTTCTCTTATTCGCATGCAGTTGACTATGTTTGTGTGCTGTTTTGTTGGCTATCATAAAAACATTACGTATTTGCATAAAAAGGGCATGTGTTGACAAGAAATAGATCTATTGCTTTAAATTCATCTGGCAAGTGGTTTTCATTGAAATAGCAGGAAACTAATGTCCTTTTAAAACTTTATTAAAATCATCTGGACATACTCAACCTAATAAAAGCAGAGTACATGGCTGCTGGACTTCCTGTAGCTTTAGATATGGACAAAAAAGAGGTTTAAGTAATATCCTACATTTAAAATTGTGTAGAATGATATGTTACTGAAGTAAGAAAATACGTCTTTTATAAAGTAGATTCACAAATAGCATCCCTACTCCATTTCTGTTGGCATGACCTTTTCTGTGTCTTTGGCATTCTGTCCTACTTGGCCTCTTCATTCTCTGTGTATTTATACACATCAGTGCTATTTTACTGGGGCTGATGCTTTGTCTTGTTAAGTGTAAGACATTTCACCTCTCCACTCTAGAAAGGTCATTTCTGAAGGAAACCTTTACAAAGAGCTGTATCACTTTGAGCTTAAGAATCATTTTGATTTTCTCTTCCAAAAAAAAGCAAGGTGAGCCTTCATCATAATTGTATCCTACTTAATACAGCTGTTTTAATGATTAATTACAAATGGGAGCTCTGAGAGGGGTGAGGCAGCCATATTTAATGAAGTCAGTCAGGTGGTCAGGCCCCTTTCTGGGGCATTGTGATCTTTTACTAACTTTTGGCAAAAAAGAGTTGCTGAGTTACTTCAGAAAAACACCACCATTGTTCATTAAGGATATAAATGCATGTAAATTCACAAAAATACACGTCTCCCCAAAAAATCAAATATGCAACCTTGATTATATTTGATTCCATGGCTTTGAAATGCAAAGGAAAACACTGAACACAGTGGGGTAACACTCCTTTGCAACAGAGAACTAGAAGGAAGTCTTGAATAACATTACTCTGGCCAACATACACAGTTTAACATTACTTTTTGAACCTACAGCCATGTGCATAAAGATGAATATCTTGAATATGTGAAAAATTAATGTTCCATAGCTCTTACAGCCATTGTTTCTCTGTGAAATGGAGTGTGCAAAATGTCTTTTAAAAGTGCAAACTTTGGTGAATAGATTGCTTCTCTTCTTTTGGCTTGTGCTACTAGTTGGAAAGGCCCCTAAAGGAGCATTAAGCAAATGAGCAAATAGTTATAAAAGAGCCAACCAAACTCACAGAAGCATGGAGATGGAAGTGAGGGGATGAGGGAGACCAATTTTCATCCTTTTGTGAAACAAATAAAATGTCTCTTCTCCTATTTTCTTTTCTTGGTCTTTTATAAATGTAAAGGGTCATTCCTTTTTCTTGGTTAACAAATTGAGTTTTAAACAAAGAAGCCTGCTTTGGAAGGCCAGGAAGAGCTAAGCAAGGAGGAAGGAGTTGGCCTGGGAGCTCTGTGAGTTATCAGGTAAATGTTATGTCTGGAGTCAGGACTAAGATAACCAAGCCTCATAAGGCTTTGGATCAATTTAATTTTGATGAATGACCAATTTGGTAAATATTATTTACATTACTACATAAGTCAGGTCTGTTGCATTTGTGTTTGAACAACCCACATAGTCTGCTGTGAAATAGCTTCTCCAGTACTCCCCACTGACTGGCTTTCCCCCACTGTTAGCTCACAATTAGAAGGATAATTAGTAATGAGGGTGCTTTACTTTTGAACTGAAAGTGAAAACATGAGCAAACAGCTCAATAATCTAGAATTGCAGCAATTCTTGAACCATAAGACCTCAAAACTATATTCCCAACAATCTATGAAGGTTGTGGTCTTATATTTAAAATTTCATTTCTGCTTTTTTAAATGGCATTCTCAAACAAATATTATAGAATTTAAAAAGAAAAAAAATTTTTCAAGTATAGTCCTATCCCTATAGTACAGTCTCTGTTTTTTACATTTCTTCCATTCTTTATCCACATATATTCTTTTATTCATTCATACACTTATTCATTCTACAAGTGTTTATTAAGTACTTAATATGTGTCAGTTAGTGGTTTAGGCCAGAAATCAGCAAACATTTTTCATAATGAGCCACAGAGTAAAAGATTTAAGCTTTGAAGGCCACACAATCTCTGTTATGGGGCAAAACAGCCATAGACAATATATAAACAAAACTAGTGGTGTTCTAACAAAACTTTATTCACAAAACAGGCAGTGGGGCAGATTTGATCAGCTGGTCATAGTTTGACAAAATCTGCCACAAGGCCATGTAGGTACAGAGATAAACTAAATAGATAAAGTCTCATTGAACATACAGTGCAACTAGGGGAGGCAGATAATAAAGAGCAAACAGATAATTTCAGAGAGTAACTAGTACAATAAATGAAAAATATATTTCTCATTTTAGAAACATAGTATACCTTCAGTTTGGTACTCTGCTCTACTCGGTATTATTTTGTGAGTATTTTCTACATAGTAACATAATCTTCATATTTACTAATGTTCTTGGTGTAATTGGTATCTTGTATTTTACTTAATTCTTCTTCTATGTTGTACATTTAACTAAATCTAATTTATGAGCATATGAATCAAGGAAACAAATAAATCAAGGTATTGATCTTACAATAAACTTTTTCTAAATTCTTTGTTTCTGCTTTGGATAGAGAAGCCCAGAAATTCCAGATCAGAAAAAAAAAAGTTCTAGATCAGCACAAGTGAGGAAGGTGACTATAAAAAGTGTTTGCCCTGTGCTAAGAAAATTTTTGTTAGTTTCAGGTCTCCTATATTTCCAGGTCATCCTGAAGATCAGGATCCAGACAGCTAGATTGTTCTGAAGGAAGGGAGCGGACAAATGAGAACCTCACATTTCCTGTTTGAGGCCTGTGTTTTGTTGCTAGGCAACAGCCCCTCAAGATTTAGTCCATTAAGAACAAAATCACTCAGAGAAAAACACTCATGTTCAAATCTATCAAGTACTGATTGAGTGCTTATTGGATGCAAAGCACAGTACATGTTACATAGGGCTGTTATGAAAGCCCCTTCTTTTTAGGTAGAGAAAGGGTCCTGGAAAGCTAGGACAGATTCAAGGCTAACTGTGTCAAATAATAGAATGTATGGGAGGTAAACCCTTGCTCCCTCTGCTCAGTGTTCCCGTAGAGGAAGGGCTTTACACCCCATGCCCCCAGAAAAAAATGCATAGGAGCAATACTTCTCTTTAAAAAGAACTTGCTCCTCATTTGCTCTTTCCCTTGGGAAGAGAAATAATCTCTCTGGTAGGTGGGATTGAAGAAGGAAGGGGGTCTTTTTCAGGTACTGATAATGACAAACATATATTAGAGTTTCTATGTGCCAGACACCACCATTTTCATTTATTTAATCCTCATGACAGTCCAATGAGGTAGTACTATTATCATCGCTATCTTATAGATAAGGAGACTGAGTCACAGAAACCCTATGAGACTTGCGTTGCTCCTTGACTAATAAATCACATGGCCAGATTTATTCATACAATCTAACTCCAGGATCTGTGCTCAGTTTCTCTGCTCTACGATTCACCTGAGAAGTGACAGTGTTCTGCTCAGTTCTTCCACGATGTAAGCATTCCTGGATCAAGGCAGGGTCCAGGACTTGCTTGTACCCTCTGTGTCCTTGATGAAGGCACAAGAGTAATTTTGATGTGCAGATGGTCAGATTTCCTCTGGTTAGGTATACCAGTCACTACATTTGGCAGAGGTGGGCAAAGAAGCCAACCTATGTTCTTAAAATCAGCAATGTCTTAGAGAGAAAAGAAAATGATTAATTCTCATTCTAAAATCCCAATAAAATACAGGTATGAATAATAGCAGTAGTAAAAAGTAGCTAACAAAAATTATGACATAGCAGTGCTTTAGATATGTGTTATCTCTTTGCACCTTGACCATAATCTCAAATGAGTAGGTACTACATGTTATGGAAGATGAAAGAGGGATTATTGAGTGAAAGAATGAATAAATGAATAGATTTTAGGTTGTCAGACAGGCTTCTGATAAATGAAAGGGTAATGGCTATTTTATTGACTACATGATATATTAATAGGTGAACCAACACTTGATTGCAATGGTCTTTGATGTTAACATCAAATAATTCTGCTTTTCACAGTCACTCACAATAGTCGATATTTAATGTTGTTTAAGAGCACTCACAGGTCAAAAGAACTCAGTGGTAATGGCCAGCAAATAGCAGAACGAGATTAGGTTAAGATATTTTATTTGAAAATATCTTTGATCTCTTCACTTCTTCCCATCCTTTTTGGCATTGCACTAGACAAGCCACTATCATCTCTCACTTGTTCTACTGAAACAGCCCCACATTGTCAACCACATATATTCTTGTTCATGTCAAATTTTCTCCATAACACAGAAGCATGACTTACATAAAAGATATTCTCCTGTATAAGACATTTAATATCTTCCAATTTTTATTAGGATGAAGATCAAAATTCTCAACACACCCTTCAAAGACCTATAAGGTCAGACCCCCAACTACCTTTCCAGCCCCATCTCCTACATTTCCCATTTCTGCACCCACAATGTAGCCACACTGCTCTGGTTCAATTCCTCGGCTATCCCATACTCCTTCCTGACCTAATTATTATCTCCTTTTCCTAAAATATCCCTCCCAATACCATGTTTCACTTTCAAAAACAAAGTTATCCTTCAGACTTCAACTTAAATGTTGCTTCCTAAGAATTTCTTCCCTGCCAGCCCAGAGTAGTAGGTCTCCCTGTTAGAGGTTCTTATGCAATCCTGTCCACATATGTCATAGGACTTATCTCAGTTTATATTTTTCTTGGTTTTTGTAGTTACTTATTTTTGTCTGACTTCCTCAAAATAAAGAGAGCAAGATCCAAGTCCATCTTGCTCACTGCTCTATTCTCAGTGTCTAGCACAGTGCCTGGCACATACTCATCCAGTATATATCATTGAATCGGGGTCAATGAATATGGTTGGGAAGGCTGTGTAATGCCCAGCTCTGGGTGCACCAACCACATAGACAATGATATCAATGGTGTTGCTTGGAAATGTGTAACACAGCAGCCTTTTATTGAGTGAAACAATGAATAAATGAATAAGTTGATGAGTAAATGAAACCATTGATGTGGCATTGCCTTATTGGGGAAAACTATATTTGATGTCCAGTATTTCTTAAAAACTACAAAATCTCATGTGGGTATACATGTCTTGCATATATCTCTCACAGAAGCAATTATTTTGGCATTTTATGTGTTCTGAATGAGATCTCTTTTGCCTTTATTTGAATTCCACATATACTTTTTTCAGAATCTTAAACTTGGTCTACAACCCTTCGGGTGCCAGTACAAGTCCTACTTTGGCTTTTTAATTGTAGAGGGACCCCATTTTTCACTTGCAGGTGAAAAAGAGCTGAAGTTTCATTTCATTTGCGAGTTGAAGTACATTTTTAATCTAGTATTTTTCTTCGATGTGGCCCCTGAGTAATATCCACAATGTATTATAATATGCTGGTAAAATATATATAATCATCAGGGGAAGAAAAAAGCAACATCCAAAAGAAGGTGCTGAGAGATGAATTAGCTGGCACAGGAAACTTCTGATAACTAAGTGTCTGTTGGAAATAACAAATCTTAGCCATGATGCCAGTCTCCAAGTCTTGCCACACATCTACATTCTATTAGGGCTTCAGGCTTCCCTGCAACAGAAATCAAGCAATGATTACTAGTAGTACCACTTTTTAAGGAATTTCTAAAGAGCAGTGGATTAAAAAATAAAATGGGAACTCTTCTGCACACATATAGGTTGAGTGAACCATGGTTTCTTAGGACTAAGAATTGGTCCTAATATTGCCATCATTTCACCTTGTAATTCATATTCTTGTATTTCCAAAAGAGGCTATACGCTCCCAGAGGACAAGACCTGTGTCTTGAATTTGTTACATATATTTGGCAGTGCCTTGCACATACAGGGTTTGCAGGTCTTGATATTCATAAGATTAAAATGAAATTATTAAACCAAACAGTTTAATTAAACCAGACTTAAAATCCACACTGTCTCTCAAACATTGCTACATTGATTTTTCAAACTAAGAACAGAGCATTGATTTGGGCAAAAGTCTCATCTAGACTTAACCTATGAGATGATAAATGCTTTGATTGACCACCTGGGAATCCCTTCAAGAATGAAAGACTTTGTGTCCCAGAGGCTAGGAGTGATGCTAGAAGGCTATCTTTGGTTGTCAGCCCCCTTTGGGAAAAGAATGCTGAGGAGAGCTGACTCTCCCTTCTGAGGCCAAAGTCAGCCAATAACCAATGGATAAAGGCTCAGTCCCATCCCAATTCAGGACAATGTTGCATGGTTACCCCAGCTTCAAAGCTTCCCACGGGGTCAGCTGAGGCCTTTGCTGAGAATACAACACAGGCCACCTCCTCTCTCTGCACTATCCTACCTCCATCCCACTCCCATTCACAGGTATTGATCCTAATAGGAATCCCTGATAAACCTTCTAAATACTAATATTTGTCTCAAAGTCTGTTTCCCATGGAGCACAATCTATAACCCATGCCTCTATGTTTTCCTCCCCATTAGAATAACCTAGTAACAAACAATATTATCATTTGAGAAGGGGGTTGGTTCTCGATAGCGGCTGCGGCAGAGGCTTAGACTCATATCATTTTTATGTAATTTATGTAATACCATAGAAGAACTCTTCTAGTCAGGAGTAACAGGCAGCATTTTCCTTCATTGCATGGGAATACTGCTCCCAAAACAACATTAGGAATTTAGGAAATTATGGTGGTGAAACAAGCACACACTTAATTATGGGCAGTGTCAGAGTTCTTGCATTTTTTAATTGACCTCCAGAAAACTATTTTTCTTTAATGCCTGGTTGTTGTTTGTTTATATCTAATTCTCCAAAATATGCACTAACAAGACAACCCTTTAAGAAATCTCCAAGGCCCAGAGGATTAAAAGATCATACATTTTCCCTATGATAATAAAATATGACTATTGATGACACTCTAGTATAATTTGATCGAATATTTCATTATAACTATTAATGAGGCTCTTGTACTAAAATCAGCAAACTGCAGGCTGGGGGAGGAATCCAGTGCATGATGGGTGGAAACCAGCCACATTCATTCATTTACAGATTGTTTATGGCTGCTTTTACACTACAATGGCAGAATTAAGTAGTTGTGACAGAGACTGCAAGGACTAAAAAATCTAACTTTCTTACATTTTGGCCCTTCATAGAAAGATTTGCTGACTTCTGCTATAGTATAGTAATGTTTAGTGATCCCAATACAGTATTAAGTGAAATAAGAAAATTTTATTCAAAGTAACACTCTATGTGTACGTGTACACACACACACACACACACACACACACACACACACACACAAGTTATCTCAGGTCATTGAGATTAGACGTGAAATTTTGCATTTTTTTTTTTTGCTTTTTATATTTTCTATAAGAAACATGCATTGTTTTTTAATAAAAAATTTATATTTACTATGTAAATTGCATTTTTTCTTCAAAATCATTTATAATTTTGTCATTAGCTATCTGTCTATAAGAAATAAATTTATTTTCTAAATTTCAGTTAGAAAGCAGCTCTGAATGTGTGCATACTGAAGGATTTGTTTCATAATCCTACCCATGTCTAAGGAAAATATGTAAACAATACAACACAGAGCAGCTTGTACAGCTATTGGATTAAGCATCCAGTTGGTCATCAGAAGTTTTAAAAAACAGAAGCAACGTCACCACCCTAGATCCTTTATGTAACAGCTGGCTCCATTTGGTAAGCTTGTACACACATATATACTACTATACTGAGAAGTATAGTTTATTCAGCCTCTGGTTCGTAATGCTTTTTAAAGTCTCCCATAGATGTAGAAAACTAGCCTCCATTTTCCCAGAACAGACCATTTCTGGACTATAGAAATGAAAAAGTGGTCATTAATTATAGTTATACAGCTAACCGTTTTTGAGCAACTTTTTTTTTAATAAGTAGCGTGCTCCATGCTCAGTGCTTGTTATCAGCATGGTCACCACAAACAGATAAAGAATACTTTTTCGGCCTAGTTTTCAGTTGAAGAAACAGCCTCAGACAGGTTAAGTAGGTGGCCAACGCGTTACCAGCTAATGCGTGGCTTAGTCAGAATTCAAGCCACCTGTCTCTCTGACTCTAGAATTCTGAGTCCTCACTCTTCAAGCTGCGCTGTCTGCTGATCATGTGTATGTTCCAAGACATGATTCTATCCCTAGTACCCATCTCAGTGAAAACACATAGATGACACCCAATAAATATCTGCAGAATGACCAGAAGACGTTTTTTTTTAGCATATTAAATAAGGACTAGCATGAAGAAGTGGGAATTGTGTCATTAATAAGTGTTGGGTGATCATGAATTTCATGTATCAAATTATTTTGGGACAGTATATTCCTAGTATATTCTGAGATGATATAAAACACTAACAGACTATTTCTATGTAATAGCAAACACTCCTTATTGTAAATAACAATTTCAGGAAACTTTTTTATATAAACAAGTTGTAAGTCCAAGTTGATTTCCTATTCAGATAAATATTAAACTCTGTATAGAATTCATATTTGCTTAACCTGATATTATGTTAATTTCACATAGAAAGATATCAGAATATGATTGATATTTCCATTTTTCCCACTCTCTTAGGCATTTTTAAAGTCCTGTGTCTTTGCCCACTGGAAACCTAGAGCTTTTCTTTTTTATTGCTTGAATAAAGCAAGTAGTATTAGTATATTTCTGGCTTAGCATATATTCATAATTGATCCTTTTTGGTTACTCAATGAAATCAGAATGATTCTTTGAGATTTTGAAATTAATATTAGCTAGCCACACCAAACGAAAAATCAATTATTGCAAAATTTATTTTACAGATAGAATTATGCATTCTGTATCTTTCCATTATGCACTAATATAGATAGAAAATAAAAGTTGAGTTTGGGAGTAAAATTTAAAAGTTGACAGTTTCCCCTAAAATTGTGGCAATCTGCATTTCCATTTAAAATGCCCTACTAAGTAAATTAAAATAGAATATATTTTTAGACACTTAAATGTCAGTCTCAACAGAATGTCATCAAAGTACATACTTTATAATTATCTTCATTTGACAGAAGAGAAACCTGAGTTTCAGAGAGATCAAGAAACTTACCCAAGGTCACAGAGCCAAAAAAGAGCAAAGCTGAATGTGAATTCAAGTATATTAGACTCCAGGTCAGGATTTCTCAGCCTCAGCACTATTGACATTTTGTTGTGCAGCACTGTCCTAGGATTGCAAGATGTTTAGCAGCATCCTTGGCCTCTACTCATTACATGCCAGCAGCAATCTTTCCTCCCCAACAAGTTGGAACAACCACAAATGTCTCCAGACATTGCCCAAATTCCCCTGGTAGCAATGTGTGTGTGTGTGTGTGTGTGTGTGTGTGTGTGTGTGTGTGTGTGTGTGTAAACATCCCTGGTTTAGAACCACTTCCCTAGAGTCTTAAGCACAATGCTTTTCTGCCTGCCTTTCAATGTAGGTCAAGATCGCCCTTGCAGAATGGGTTCCCAACAAGCTTGCCACAGTCTATGTACATCTGGGCCTCAGCCAATTTACTTTCTCCCTCATTTTACTTAGAAAGGAAATGTCAGGCGTCCACAATCTATGGTGATATGAACCCAAAGCTAAGATTAATTTTAAAAAATAATGAATTACCCTGCTCTCATTACCAGAAATGTGAGTCAGAACTAGATCTATGCGCTTGGGGATGAGACTGTTAAAGAGGAAGTGCAGAGGGGAGACTAATTCAAGCTCAGAGTGCTCACAATTTCACTTAGAATTAATTTGATGAAGAAATAGTATAAGAATTGCAAAGTCATCAAAGATGATGGCTTTTTCTTTATGACCCTTGGCACCAGAACAAAGAGCCTATTTTTGTGGTTTTTTGGATTTCCAGAATAAAGGGAATAAAAATGTTTAGGTAATGTTTGGATGGTTTAGAGACTGTATGTACATTAGTGATAGGTCAATTAATATCTGAACAGTTCAAAGAGGCAATTATTTCAATTTATAAATCACTTCAGAGGTAGGGAGCTGCCATCCATTAATGTGGTTTTTACAAATAAGAGTGCTCATTGTTATGTGTGTTTGTGTGTGTGCATTTCTACCCATGTCATTCTATCTGGCCTGAATTTTCCGACCAGATCGCATACCTCCGTGATTATGTATTTGTCTCCAGAGCACTGCCAAATACATAGAATACTGTATCTGCAATTTGACCCTTGGCTGAGACCACCCTATTTTTCGAGTTTTCACTATGCTGAAAGGTACCACCATGAACAATGTTGCTTCCAGGAATGAACTTCTTACATTACACTCTAAATGGCAGGGTCTGGGAGCTAAGACTCCCCTGTAGTTTACAATGCCTCTTGGTAATCATTCAAAAAGGGGAGAGGGCCTAAGTGATTTCTGGGTACAATGGTCTTACCAGACACTTTGATAGTTAGTAAAAAATCTCCACATGGCAAATTAGAGCTGTCCTACAAAACCATGGAATAGGTCTCTCTTCATTTTATTTATTTATGTATCCATTTATTTTTAATTACTGAGTGACAACAAGGTACCAAGCATACTGCTCAAAGCTTGGAGTGTAAGAGTATGCAAAACAAATGCAGTCTGATGGGGGAGGCAAACCAGGAAGCTGGAAACTGCAGTATAGTCTGATGAGTGCTATCAAGGGTGGTATAGGTACTGGAGATGTCCAGACTGGAGAAGGTGTGGTGGTGGGGTAAGATTCCAAAGGAAGTGACCACTACTTCAAAGCTAAAAGGTGATTAGGTGTTAGTTTGGTGAGTTAGGGTATTCCAGGCAGAAGGATAGGAAATAGGAAAAGGTCCAGAGGCAAGCGATAACTTGGTGATTTCTAAAAACTGAAGGAAAAAATGACTGGAGTCTTGAGAAAAAGGAAGGTGAGAGAAAAGCAATGAAGCTAGAAATATGAGCTAGGCAAAACTATAAAATATGTTAGAATCTGACTTTATCTTAAGCATATTGGCATGTGATGGAAATGCTTTAAGCTGGGGAATGATATGGTCAGATTGATAAAAGCCAATAGGAGGAGAGAGAAATGGCTGGGGAAGAGATGAAAAGGTTGGGGCAGGGAAGGTAGTGCATAGGTTATGTCAGTGGGCTCAAGAACAGGAAAAAAGAAGCTTGTAGATGATGTTTAATAGAAATAAGATAATTTAGTTAATACTAAAAAAAATCTAACTAATAATAACTTTACTGATAATACTTCTCATTTTATATGGCCCTTGCCCTTTTAACTCAGGGTACTTGTATTAAAAAAAATAAAATAAAAAAGACAATTATAAAATCTATAATTATATAATATATATTTATATCCTTGGCTTTATTAATGAATAATTACAAGTATTTATTGAGCATCTACTACATGCCTGGCACTATTCTAGATGTTGAGGAACCTCCTGCACTAGAGAGCATTCCTGCTTTCAGGGAGTTTCATTTTAGTGATAGAGACAGGCAGTAACAGGAAATCAAAGCACAAATATCCAGACAGCAATCAATGTTGTGAAAATAAGAAATTGAAAGGTCATATAAAAAGTCATGCTCTACCGAGAGAAAGGACTGAGCAAGTGACATTTCAGCTGAGATTGGAACACAGAGGCACCAACCCTGAGGTCAGTGGGGTATGCATTTCAGCTAAGGAAACCACCAAGTCCTTGAGGCGGGAATGATCACATCATGGAAGGTTTTGTGGGTCATGGTAAAGTGTTTGGATATCATCCTGAGGGCATTTTAGATCTTGGAGTTAGTCCCTTTTATGACTGGACATTATTAATTCCATTCCAATGGTTGGAATAAATAGTCTCTCTTTGAACTGTGGCACATCCCAGTATTCAGGGATGAAAATGTTTTGTTATGAGATTTCTACTTTCTGTCTTGAGATGATATACTTTCTGGTACAATAGGGCCTGAGTAACAGCCCTTAATGAGGGCAATAATTATTTATACCCAAATACCAGGTTGCTGGCACTGACCCATTCTCTAGGCCTTTTCTCGAAGGAAGAATAAAACAATGCTCCATGATATTCCCAAGTCCCCACTTAAAGGGAACATATCCAGTTCAAGTGAATTTTTCTATGTGCTCCTCTGTTGCCTCATCAATAATTAATTTAGTTTGTTAATCACAGGAAAAGTGTTTAGGAAACTTAAGTAATAAGGAGAGGAAAAATATCATAAATGTGTGTGTTCTAAAAACTTGCTCGTGTATCGCTAACTTTCCTCCTGTCCCAGCGTGGAATGACAGAGTTTGCAACCAGTTGAAGATGGGTGCTCATCTGGGTTCTACTCCCTACTGGTTATGTGGCCTCAGTCTCCCAAGTCTGTAAAATGGAGATGATAACACTTGGGTTATATGACTGTGATAGGAGAAAACTGAGGAAACTGTTATCGTACTCTTCATAGATAGATTTTCTTACTTAAATTTATATGGCAGCTTCACTCCATCGGGTTTCATTTTTTTTTTTTTTTCAGACTATCAGGCTTTATGGTCTCCAAATAAAGCATTGGTATTTATTCTGTAGCCACTATCTTTGACTGGAAATGAGAGCAGAATGTTATTAACTTTTCTTCATTTTATTATCACCAAAGGATGGCAGTTAAACAAGGTGCTGTTTATACAGAAAATCTTGAGATTCTCTTTCTAATGAAAGACATACCTAAAGGCTATTGTTTGTTACTGAAGTAGCATCAGTGCCCAGTAAAATTTAAAATATGAGATAAGATGAGGGTCAGAGCAGGAGAAGGTTAAGAGGGAGAATTCTCAGAGAAGTTAAATAACATTTGGCTCATCTCTAACAAGTTACTTTGTATTATTATAAAAATATTAATATGGTATTACAAAACATTTGTGAATGTACCATTAAATTTTTTTTGTATTCTGATGGCATTAATTCATCACATTAGAATTAAGAATGTTTACTACTGTGGCAGATATGTTAATAACTTTCTGCTTTGAACTGCATTTATTTTGAAACTTTTCAAAGAGTTATTTTGGGGGAAAGGTAAATTTCAGCACAATACTTTCTACCTTTTCTTTCTAAAGTTGTATTTCATGACAGCTAATCTTAGTAAACAGAGGCAATGAGAGGTCATGTGATAGTGAAAGAAATATCGATAGGAAATTGCTTTGTAATTAACTGCTAAGACTGCACATGAATGAAAATAGAGTTGTGAAGATGACATCTTATGCTCTGCAATTAGAAAGACTGAGGTTCAAGTCACAACTACATCCCTTACAGCTTTGTGACCTCAGGGCAAGTTGCATATTCTTTCTAAGCCTCAGTTTCTTTATCTATAAAATGGAGATAACAACAAGAGAATCTACCTTATAAGTTGTAATTAGATTTAAATAGTATAAACCTCACAACAATTAAAATGGTACCTGGTACCTAGTAGGAGTTCAAAAAAACATTAACCATTGTTACCAATAATTAACTGTTGCTTTTAGCAGGTTGCTTTATCAACCCAGACTTTAAATTTCTCACTTGTAAAATAAAAGATTTGAACTAAAATCAGTGTTTCCCAACTTTAATCATTCTTACACAACTTTCAAAATGTTTTCTATTTGGTGGTAAAAATATAGCCCCCAAAAGAATAAAGCCATACAAAAAGATATTCAATGCATCCGTAAATTTAAAATAAATTATAATTTAATATAGGTGCATTGTATTTAATTTAATAGCATACAATATCATAATACCCATACTTCTAATGTGTTATTGTAGAAGATCCCATCACTGGAAATTTGACTCATTCATGGTACATATGGGCACCATACCTGTACCAAATAGATTACCAGTACTCTGCATATTTTAGGCTTATCCAGAGAAATAATAGCTAGTTAGTTATCGTTTTGTTTCAAATATACATTAATACTGACATGTGAAACCAACAGGTACAGTATGTTAGCTTAGAGCACAGATTCTAAAAGCAGACAGCCTAGGTTCCAATCTCACTTGCTTTGGGCAAGCCATTTAACATCTCTGTGCCTCAATTTCCTCATATGTAAAATCAGGATCATAAGAGTGCCTACTTCAGAGTGTTATTGTGAGATTTTTTAAGGTAAGTTAATATATGTAAAGTGCTTAGAATCATGCCTGGTACCAGCACCTAGTATCTGAGCTATGCCTACCAGCACAGGCAAATACAACACACTTTAATGAACACTGCCTTGGTTCATCTCTATATTCCATTTTGGCTCTAAAGTTTTAAAAAGTTCAGAAGGAAATCTGTGTCCTAATTTCTTGGAGTAGATATTTAATGTTCCTAGCTCAGATTTTTCCTTCTATAAAATTATATAATACTATCTTCCTCTAGGTACTTCCTAAGTCTGATAAGGTCTAGAATGGTTAATGGGTCTGTATTTGAATAGCTTTACCTCCCCCAACACCTGACAGAAGATGCTATCATTAACTGGCAGCTTGTGAATCGTTAGCCTGAGCAGAAGATCAATGCGAGAACCAAATGTTGGTTGGTGACTCTCCACTGCTTAAGCAATAACACAAGGGAAAAGAAAGCCATTTCTTTAGCTATGGCTTTCCTGTCAACAATAGTGAAGAAAATTAGACATAATGTGAATTCCATATGTCCAAATATATTACCACTCCGTTGGTCATAAAAAAATAAGTCTCTCTGGCCTACCATATCTGAAACCAAAATCATTTATATCTCGGACTCATATCCTTCCTCTAAATCATCACACACCTGCATCGTGTTGACATCCAAAATAAGCATGATTCATTGAAACATGTAACATTTCTGTCCAAAAAGAAACTGTGAGAATAAGGGAACCTATGTGCCTAGAGACTGAAAGTAAAATATGCAGATGGAGGTAGTGTAGCAAGTAAATCCCCACCTTTGTATGTATTAAGAGAGATTCAGGGGACAAATCAAGTGTTTAAATTACTCAAGTAGAACTATTACGTGTTTAAATATTATGTCTCAGATGAGAAAGTTTTTGTAAATTACAGTGCACTGGTAATTACATTCTCAGATATACTACAGCAAGTTTTAATGGATCACAGACAGAGCTCCAATGCCTTTAGACTAGAATGCGGTCAGGTTTTGCTATGGGTAACAGACAAGTTCTTGTGTCAGAGCAGTAACCATATGGATATATCTAAACAAAGGCAGAAAAAAGGGTTGATATGGATTGAAGCCAAGTACAGGACAAATGGCTTTATCTAATATTGATTTTGTTTGGTTTGAAAAGAGATGATCTGAAGTCAAGAGAACATGTCTGGTTTGGTTTCACTTCATCTGGTACCCAGCTGACTACATTTGGGACAATAATCCCCTCATTGGAGATTACCTAATTCTCCAGAATCCATGTATAGGTTTCCAAGAGTGAATTTACCATGGTTGTGATTATAGTCTGTCCATTCCTGACAAAATTCGGTAATTTTTTAGATATACAACCCTCGTGTATATTTAATGATACTAAATTAAAACCTATCCAATAAACTTAGCATAATATTGGGTTATAACTAGTATTGGGAGTGTTTAACACCCTTCTTCATTACCTTTTTTTGTAAACTGAATCTATTTTATAGATCTATGTTGGATTACTAACTAGCATGAGATTATCTTCCCATTTTACTGCATCGTCTTCTCACCAGCTGCCTTTCTTAGATGAACTTCTTTGAACTTTGCTCTTCCCACCATGCTTAGGCCTGGGTAGGTGAAACTGTGAAAGGTTCTCTGTAGGCATCCGGTTCTTGCCTAATTCTGGTTCTTCAGAGCTACTTGTACCATCCTTCTAATAAAATCTTTACTTTGCTTAAATTAAGCAAAGTCTATTTCTCTTGCATCCAAACAAGCTTATCTAATATATTAACCAAATGTCAAATATATGTTTGCACACGTGTATGTATGTGTGTGTAATATATAATTTATTGAGAACTTACAATGCTAGGCACTATTCTAAGCTGTTAACATGTAGTGATGCTTTTCTGTTCACAAGTTTATGAAGATATCCTTCTCTGCCCATACTTCAACACTTCTATTTCTATTCTTTGCTCTATTTTTTCTGTTTTTCAATACATTTCTCTCTTTCCAACATACCTCATAATTTTCTTATTAGTTTTATTGTTTATCTATCTTCCCACACTGGAATGTAAGCTCACTGATTATCTCAAGAGCCCAGGACAGTCCGACACATGGCAGAGACTCAATAAATATGTGTTTAATTAATTAATTAATTGATTGATTAATGAGCTACATGTTATTATTTATTTTATTATGAATATTCCTTTAAATTCACAACCTCCTCCTACCTACCTAGCAGGACTTGCTTGGGTAAAATGTTTGTTCTCCACTCCAAAGCTTTTTAAGTATGGGCTAGATTTTCATATCTGTGCTCTTGTCCAGTAACAGGGGACTAGATCAAATGACCTCTTGAGAGCTGTCTGGCCCTTGACATTCTAATTCAATTCCACTTAAATGTCCTAAAAGCAATTTGTGAAGAAATACTTTTCCTCCTCCTCGCCCCAGTTGGAGCACACATTTATCTAATTATTTCCTTGGTAGATTGACCTAGCTTTAAAGGAGTACTATGTCAGCTCTCATGCATTTTATTTTCTCTAAGCACTCACTTTATAAAACTACCAGACTAAAGACTCAGCTCTCTAGGGAATTAAATTGCATTCAAATAAGATTAAGGATTTTTGACTCACAAAAGCAAGGACAATCAGAGGCTAACTAAAAGGGGGCAATTGTTCAGCAAACTAATCCAGACATGTTATTCACAAAGGGACTCTCACAATTGGTCAGAGAAGAAAAATGCTTGTAAGGAATGGGCAGGCTGGACTGAGTGAGGGAGGCTTCTTCCTTCTAGGGTTTAAAGCCCTATCCCTTACTTCCTAGATGTTGAATATGTTTATTTTCTGGATTTAGTCAATTGTGGCCCAATATTCTTCCACTGAACCAGATTAGATTAGAGTTTTAGAGAGAGCCTGAGATTAGAATTTGAAAGCCAAGCAGAATGGTCTGTTCCTCTAAAAAAGCAACCAGAATAGTGGAGGCTGTCAGGGGTGGAGAAATTGCTGATGTTTGTTGATCTAAGGAAGTTCCTCTGTCACCCCTTGGTTTGGAACAGAGTTTTTCAACCTCTGGTAGGCCACAGATTCCTTCTGAGAATAATATTTTAAAATGTATAAAATAAAGAGCATAAGATTGCAAAGCAAACTAATTATATTGAAATGCAAATATCAAAACATCTTTTTCAAAAACAGATCAGTAAAACATGTATTTATTAATACATTAAATATCAAGGTTAACAGCAGATTTGATAATTACCATAATTTTAAAGTGATGAGAGTTAAATGATGATTTGAAGTATCTCAAAAACTATAGTGTGATATGAAAATATCTATAATTTACGTAAGTGATAAAAGTCATGGGTACAACTGTGGTTTGTTGCCTTCACTCACAATTGAAGGAATTGCTAAATTTTAGTTAGATGTTAATAAAAATAATGATACAATTCCATGTATACTCCCTCACCCCAAGTTCTACTCCAGGTCAAGAACTCCTGACATAGAGATTACAGTGAAAAAGCCATGAAGCTTCCCATTAAACACTCTGTCCAACTTCGTGATGGGATGCCTGTATTTGCTGACATGTGTTCAAACTATTTCCAAGTCCACTAAAAAATGTTCTTGTTGGCTCAGGTCAACAATGAGAAAGCTTGAAATGGCCTCTTTAGATTGGTGGGCAAAGAACTCCAAGTTGCTATGATATATTAAGACTTCTGGCATCACAGTGACCAAGTTGTCCTGATTTGCCCAGGACTGTCTCTATTTTAAAATGAAAAGTCCCATGCTCTAAGAATCCCACAGGCCCCAGCCACCCTGAATAGTTGGTGGATATTTTGGAATTAGAAATAACAGATTGATCTTGGTCAACTTATTTATCTCTCTGAGCTTCAGCATCTTAATCTGTAAATGGGAATAAGAATACCTTTCCTGCAAGGTTGTAATAACATTAAATGAGGTTACTTATATAAAATACTTAGCACAATACTCAAGAAACAGCAGCTATTACTACCATTGCTGCTGCTTTTATAATGTTACTGCCCTTCTCTCTACTTGACTCCATACCCAAGAAAGAATCTCTGCCTATGTAAACTGTATATATTCTTCAAAGCCCCTCTTAAAGTCCACTTTTTCATGAAGAATTTACTAACATCACATGTAGAAATGAAGTAGTGTATTAGGTTGAACCGTATGAAATGGACAGTTTTGTAGGTCAAAAGCAGTCAAATACTGACAATGACATACAGTTTGACTTAACATTTGTATATACTAGGCCCAGAGTGTGGCATCCAGGAGTCTGTCATCTTCTAAATATTCTCCTTTCTTCCTTAATGATCCTGATATGCATTGGTATCTCCCTAATTTATTCTTGTACAATCATTCCAGGTTTTCTATGATATTTCAGATTTCATGTCATTATTTTCTTTTCAATTAAGAAAAATTATATAATGCCTAAGCAAAATGATTTTTTAAATGTTCATCAATTGCATATAAAATATTCACAAATCAGAAGAAAAATTCTTCAATTTTGCAACTATATGTTTGCTCTAGAAACAGTTGTCATTTTGTATTCCTCACTTTTTGGCAATGAATTATATACTACTTATATTATTCCTTATATGTGCATATGTTTTGGGCCTAATCTTAACCATGTTATATATTTCCCAATATCTTTTACAGTCTGGTGTTACAAAGAAATACATTAATTGTAAATAATTGAAAAAGGGGACTTTAAATGTCATAGTAACTAAATGGGAAATTTATATCACTAAGGTTTTGGGCTCAAAGAAACATGATTAAAGAGAAGACCCCCAACTAAATCTATACAGCAGTGCTGTCCAGTGTGGTAACCCCCGGTCTCATGTGCTTATTCAGCATCTGAAATGTGGTTAGGCTGGATTAAGATGTGTTGTAAGTATAAAATACACACAGAATTTTAAAGACATAGTAATAAATAAAAGATGTAAAATATATTATTAATAATTTTATAGTGGTTATGTTGAAATGATAAGGGTTTGAAAATATTAAGTTAAACAAAAAATATTTTTAAAATTCACTTTATCTGTTTCTTTTCACTTCTTTTAATGTGGCTATTAGAATATTTAAAATTCATATGCAAGATTCCCCAAGTGTCCATCAAAAGATGAATGGGTAAGCAAAATGTAGTATATACATACTATAGAGTATTATTTAACCTTAAAAAGGAATGAAATTCTGAGACATACTACAATATGGATAAGCTTTGAAAACATTATGTTAAGTAAAATAAGTCAGACAAAGTAGACAAATATTATATGATTCTACTTTATATGAGGTACCTAGAATAGACAAATTCATAGAGAAAGAAAATAGAATAGAGGTGACCAGGGGCTGGTGGGAGAGGGGAATGGGAAGTTGGAGTTTAATGGGTACAGAGTTTCTGTTTGGAATGATGAGAAAGTTCTGGAAATGGTTAGTGGTGATGATAGCACGATATTATGAATATACTTAACGTCACTAAATTATACACTTAGAAATGGTTACAATGGTAAATTTTATGTTATATATATATTTTACCACAACTTTTAAAAGTTCATATGTGGCTCTCACGTGTGGCTCACATTATTTGTATATTTTTGGGCAGAGCTTCTCTAGAGCATAACAAAGGGCCAGGCAAACATGGTCTTCTACCTGCAATACTAGTAGTGTATGAAAGCCAAGCCTTTGGAGTCAGAAGATGTTAGAATTTGAGTTCTGGCAAAGAAATTTTGGGCAATCTCAGAATCTCTGACAACCTCATTTTCCTTATCTACAAAATATGGATTATAAAATGTGTTACATAGAGTTCCTGTAATTCTAAAAGAGAATATATACACACACACATATAATGTGCTTCTACTGAAACACAAGAGATGGTGCTGAATAAATAGTACTTACTGCCACTATAAGTGGAAACAGGGTCTTCCATTTTTATCAATACCTAACTATGTTGCTAACGACTGAAGAATAACCTCAAAAAACCTAACAGCATTCCACTTACCTTGGCAAAAGCCTAATCATAACTCCAATCCCCTTTCTGGAGACTGGGAAACAAGCTCAGTTGTACTCTATGGAAATAGCATTCATTTTAGAACCTCTTTCCCTACTGTCCACATATTGTCCTCATAATGTGATATTTGCATTCCTAAAAAAATCTCCTGCTGGGCAAAAATAAGCATGGAAAATAAGCAAGATTTGGAGCAAATTAGGTTAGGAACAGACCACTCAAAACCTACACACCTTTGCAATAAGAACACTCGCAAAACAACTGGTCCATGGGGAAATAACTTGGCCAGCCAAGGTGGGAAACTTGCCATGGCTGGAGGCTGCCACTGTGGTACTTAAAAAGGTTATACACTCTCTCACACACACAAATAATGTGGAAATGCTGGTAGTGCCTAAGCAGGGACAGGGCTTGTAGGTGTTGAGACGATACAGATGAAAGTGAAGCTCTGAGCAGTGGGGCTGCCACTGATGTGGGCATAAGAGGAAGTGCAAACTTCCATGAGCTGAAAACCAAGCAAGGCTGGGGGTGCCCATCCCTGGAGAAGGAGCCCCAGGGGTGGGGACGCGTGTTTAAAATATTCTTTAAAAACAACTGAAAGGTCTCCTGCTGCCAAGATAGCAGGCCAAGTTGAGGACATTTTCTTTACTGGTTAAAGCTTTTAATTGGACTCCTGCTAGTCCAATTTCCCTTTTCTAGGGAAAAATAAAATCACATATGAACCAACATGTCTTCTGCATTACAAAGACAGCAGTCCCCTCTCATAGTAACAAATGACCTAACTCACATTCCATAACCATACATAACTATATTTGTATATTTTCTGTGTGCAAGGGCAGAGGTGCATACATGCATATGATCCTATTTGATATTCACAATACCTCTATACAACTGGTGTAATTACACTCATTTTAAAGTTGATTATCTTGCTCAATGATCTTACAGCAAGTAAAGTAGCATTAGGATTCACATTAAATCTGTTTATCTCAAAACCCATCCTTTTAACCACTGCACTACATTGCCTTGTCATTTTAGGCCATTTAGGTTATAACAAATGGGACCAGAGGCTTTAGAAGATTTTAGGTTCAGCCTTATGTAAGCTCATTCCTCCACAAATTTCCACTGTCCTTTCCAAATTCACTCCATACAGTATAGCGAAGACAGAGAGAATGATCCAGGTATATTTCTTCTTGGGAAAAGCAAAAGGTATGTCATCTGCTAAGATTTCTAACCCTGATGCAATTATTGTGAGTTTATCTCCTGTCAGGTATGAAAATAAATTATAAATTATTAGGCTGTAAGTTTTCTGTGTTCTACTAAGGTTTCCCCTTGTGAGCTAAATGGCAGAGTATCCAAGCAGAACGGGGTATACCCCAACTACCAGGTCAGTTACTGTTAGAATTCATAATATGAAAACAAGTCTTGAAGGGTAAGCAGATAGTCTGATGGGAGAGATTCTTGGATGAAATTCAGAATGTGCTTCGTATCCTAGGATATTCAGTTAATAGGTACCAGAGCAGCCATACTGATTATTAAAGTATTAAACATTTCTCTCGTACTGGGTAAACAGTTACTACCTGAATTCTCTAAATGACTCTCCTCCCACTTTAGCTTCCCTGGCCCCTCCACTGAGTCTCCTCAAACGTTCTCACATTTCAGGAACTAAGTGCCTAGGCCCCCCAACGGGGGTTCTGGTTCTTCAGCTGGCATCCATTCTCATACTGCTGGTTAAATCTTTCCCATATTGGCCCTGACTCTCATTCTATGGCTAAAGAACTGGTTTAATTCCTGAGATGTCAGTTGTCCATTTTTATATTGATGGGATAGAGAGTATAGATGGAAGTGCAGAATTGGAAAATAACTCGACCTTGCTGGATGATTTATCTATTGTTTGAGTACAGGAATATATTTTTAAAAAGTTTAAATTCATTTATAGAAAGTCTCTAAATCAAGGTCACAGACTCCTGTGGATTGGCCAAATTAGGCCCGCAGATGGGTGTTTTTTTTTGTTTTTTGTTTGTGTGTTTGTTTTTTGAATGGCCAGGAGTATGTAAAAATATTTAATTTAAATATTAAGCCCCCAAAATTAAAAGGTTCATCACCAATACCCTCCACCGTTTCGTTGTCTTACTGCTCAATTGAACATTTGAAATCCCATGCTACTCCCTGAAGGTATTTAAATTTGAAACGCCTTTTATAAATGTCTATAACATCATCTCAGTTATATTAGTATTTACTCATCAGTGTAGGGTGACACCCATCTTGCAGTCTATGGCTTGAGCTATGATGTTTCTGTTTTGTCTGAGAAATTAATGCAAAGCAACATTCAGAGGTAGCCATTTAAGATTAATTAAACATTTCACCAGACTTAACAGATCTAATTATATTTGATTCACCTCTAATTGTATTACCAATGAGCATATTTTGATGATTATCTTATATCTTCTTAACTTCACATGAGACAAATACTCATCTTCCTTTTGGACTTTTTTATCCCCAGAAGGGATATGATGGGAGCCATCATCCATGTTTTCCCTGACTGTTGGTGTCATTAAGTAAAGACCATCTGAGAGCTGGGGATAGAATCTGGAATGCAGCTTCTGGCTTTGGGCCACATCTCTGAATTATTCATGTGGAGCCAGGGTGGGTGAGTGTCCAGCCACAAAGATCCAGAACCAAGGCTAAGGGAGGAGACGCTGGTCTGAAATAATTGAGGAAACCGCCACTGGCGCCACTGGCTTGGAAGCTCCAAGTAGAACTGCATGACTTCAGCTCAGGTCCAGGTGCCCCTTGACTCATACCCAATACTCTTGTGTTAACTATGAAAGGAGCTTTGAGGAGCCAAGATGTCTCTCTGACCTAGCGGAAACCTGGTCCTTTGAGTAATTCCTCTTAGCAAACTTATAAGAGGTTTTAGAGAGCCTTGCGATTTTTCAGAATAAATAGCAATCCCCAACCTCTAATTTTCCCTTGGCTGTACTCTTGTAATTATAGCACTGGTGTTAAGTTGATTGTATGTTTTTAGTATACTGAGTATGCACAAAGCACTATGAGAGTCCTGGGGAGGGGATACAGTAGTGAACAAGACACAGATTCTGATCTTCAAGCACACTAAATTAAGTTTCATTTAGAGTCAGCTTGGTAGTGGCTGTTAAAAGTGATGTCTTCAAAAGGATTCTAAATCAGTGGGCAAGAATGCTGTGATCAAGACATGATGTCTACTCTGGCACAGTACTGAAGTTGGCAGAGTATATTTGTGACCAGTAGCCTAATAAGGGAGATAACACTTTAGCACCCATCTGTCTATACAGATGGTATAGACATAATGATATACAGAACACAGAAAAATAATCACCACAATTTACTGTGTATTACATGTAAGACATTAGGTAGGTGCTTAATATGCATTTACTCTTATCTTTTAAGAAAGCTTGACATTGTTTCATCTTGATCATTCAAGACTACTTTTAGACCTAAGAATTGGCCTACATGATCTGCATGGCTATCCTAGCTCCAGAGGCAAAGATCCAAACTCCTAAATTTCCATAGCATGGTATGGAAAGACTATATTAACAGTTTAGAAGACTCAGATGCTAGTAAGTCTTTTCACATTGACAGCTTTCAATTTCCCAAATATAAAATGTTGGGGAGAATTTAATGGTTTCTTAAGTTCCTTCCAACATCACAAGTCCTATGACAAAACCCTCATCACTTCACTGATATGTTTGAACTTAACAAAAATAACTGACAGAAAATAACCAAAACCGTATACATTTCTCTCCTCTGTAAATATCCAAGGGGGCTTAATTGTTTATGATATTCTAAAAAAGCAAAGGGATGCTGCTGAATGACTCCCCACCTCCATCCCAAATCTGTCTGGGTAGCTTTTGGAGTTCCCTAGGTTTGGAAATGATACAGTCAAGGGACTTACTTGGAGGCATTGATCTTAGTTCATAAAGTAAAACAAGAGTTATTTGTGTCTAATAGTTGTGACCAGGTCACTGAAGGTATGTGGGGAGAATATGTTCTGATAAAGGCTACAAAATTGTTAAAGTTTTAATTATGTTTGGGCTACACAGCATTATAGAACCAGCTGAGTTGACATTATTGAAAACTTTGTCAGCTGCCATTCAGTGACTCAGCCAGCCAAGGAAGCTCTTGGAAAAGTTTGCTCATTTCTTTATTCAGGTTGTTTGTCCATCCATGTAATTTTAGAAGTGTTCTTTTGAAGAATCCAACAGGCTTTAATCCTAACAAACAATAGCTTTTTAATTCCAGATTATCTTTCAGCACATAATAGTTAAGATAGAGAGTAATGAGGAATTTTCTAGCTGTATTTTTACATTCTTTCCAGAATATAGTTTTGAGGAAATACAATGGCTTTGACACATGGAAGCAAGAAGATATATTCATTTTCAGATGAATATCCTAGATATTATTTATTTAGTTAAACTGTGTTGGGAAAAATTAAAACTTAAAAGACCTAGAGGATGTTGTTTATTTTGCTGCACATTTATATTTGAGTTTAAACAGTATTGCCTTATGTTACAATTTTTAAAAGATTTTAAAAACTAAAACATTCTAAGCTTAATATTAAATCTTTTAGATGAATGAAAGGAATTTGCATTACTTAGCAGTAACTACTTATATTCTAGCTAAAGTGGGGGAAGAAAAAAAATTGCTTTGGTAAAGCTACACATTGATATTGTGCCAGAGATAGCAGTTCATGTTTCAGAACATCAAGAGTGAGGAGAGCCTGACCTGTGATGAAATGTTTAATTTCATACCGCAGAACCCAGTGGCATTCCATTGAAAGACAATCCCTTTGTATTTAAGTGTGTGAATCAAACATAAGGTTTGGCTCTCCCAAGAAACCTCCTGAAGAAATAGTATCTGAGGCAGGGAAGCAAGTTTATTTATCTATTATTAACATTCAGTTAAGAAGAACCCAGCACAATCATCCAAAAAAAAAAGTTAAATTTTGAATAGAAAGACCTGAAAAAGGAAAAGTGATCTCTTTTTTTCATACTATCCTATCTCTTTCTGCTTGCATCCATTTGCCTCTTCTTTTCATCTCTGAGTCCCTTGTGAACTGTGGAGGAAAGTCAACTGCATGAACATTAAGTAAATAGTGAGCAGTCAATGAATTTGCCAGTCTCTACCCTGTCAAAAATAGGTGTCTTGGTTATCTATCACAAAGCTTGGTACCTTAAAACAGCTATTTAATTTGCTCATGATTGGGGGTCAGCACTTTGGGTTGGAGTCAGCTGGGTAGTTCTGTATGTCTCATCTGGCATCATGCATGAAACTATAGTCATCTGGTGGCTCAAACAGCTATTTAATTTGCTCATGATTGGGGGTCAGCACTTTGGGTTGGAGTCAGCTGGGTAGTTCTGTATGTCTCATCTAGCATCATGCATGAAACTATAGTCATCTGGTGGCTCAACTGAGGCTGGAGGTTCTGAGATGACCTCACCCACATTTGTGGCATTTAATTCTGGCTGTAACTCATAGCTCATGTGTTTCCAGGAAGAGAGTCTGAGCTTTAGTAGCAAAACCCTTCTCATATGGTAGCATTCCTAGAGACAAGCCACAACGCACAGAGCTTTGCAAGCCTCTGCTTGCATTACATGTCCTGATGTCCCATTGGACAAAGCTAGTCAAATGGCTAAGCCCAGTCCATGTAGGAGGGGACTGCATGAGGGCATGGATGCAGGAAGGTGTGATTCACTGGGGGCACACTGGAAAAACCCATTAGAGTAGGCAAAAGTAAATGGCAGAAAAAGAGCTTGTTCTAACTGACCTAATTAGCATGGGTTAAAGAAAAAAGGAAGCAGGCTCCAAGACTGAGACACTGCCTCTGATTTGGCTTCTGAGCGTACACAGGAAAATGATGCAGATAATTTTTTCACACACAGTAATGCCCTCAGTCCTGCTGCTGAAAACTGGCTTGCTCAAAACAAACTAGGTCTTTCCAAAACATTCACTTCTCTAAGCCAATCTATGAACAAACTGAGTCCAGGCACTATTTTCCTTGATTACTCATTTCTGATGATCTGAGGTAGTTTCTAGATATTTCCAAAAACACTAGTTATACATAGTAAAAGAAAACAAAACAAGAAGTTTTTGTTTTTTTTTTCTTGAGTGATGTCATGGAGTGTTCTTGCTGTTAGCAGAAAGTCATAAATCAAATATTTTAGGAATTGATCATTTCAAATGCATACAGTGACCTACCCCTAAGAACTTCCAATACCCACTAGCCTAAGCAGCCCAGTTATGTAATGGACATTCTAAAAAGCACTTGCTTTTGAGAGATCTGTCAAACAGACCATCTGTAAGATCAGAGAATCACAAAGTTGGAAAGAATCTCAGCAGCTTTCCCTCTGCCTAGTCAACTTGTGGTCTAAATTATTCAAGACAGATGAGATGAACCAAGAGGCTAGAGGAATTTGCCTCTTGCCAAATTCCTTCCCCTGCACACATCCTCCATGTCCTCCTCCTCCTCCTCCTCCTCCTCATCCTCCTCTTCTTCTTCTTCTTCTTCTTCTTCTTCTTCTTCTTCTTCTTCTTCTTCTTCTTAAGATATAATAGAAATTGTAGTCTCTGGCTCATTTAATCTGTTACTAAACCTATGTAAGATAAATGAAAACTGGAAGTGTTTCAGGATTTGGCTAAACCCATTACAGGTCTCAGTTTTGACAGAATGAGAGAGAGAAAAGATGTGCACTCTCCATTCATATGTACCATGCCTTCCACGATCAAGCTAGTTATTTAATTTGATGTACATATCTCTCCTAAAATTTTCCTCATATATATAATAACATCAGCAACAAGTTACATTGACCGAGTACTTATGGTATGCCATGTAATGGACTGAGTTCCTTGGAATGTCAGCATAGAGCTCATGTGTCAGATTGGGTTCAGATTGAACAGCAAGCTCACCAACAGATGTGGAGGATATTCAAAGATAAATCAGAGCCAAATATGGCTGCTCTTAGGGAGCAGGCAAATGCCAATCCTATTATTTTATGGCAAAATGGAAAGCCATGGAGCAGGAAGGATATTTGCAGTTCTTATTATACTTGTGGTTTTTCCCCTGAAAAAAATCTGAATGTAGAAAAATTTTCACATAATTCCAGGGGTTCTCACTGAGATGATGAAATCTAATTACGGACACCTTTAACTCTTGTAATTAAGAAAAAGAGAGAAAGAACCTCTGTGTAGCAAACACTTGACATATAGATCACTCTCCCTTCACAATGGCTTGTGGTTCCTATTTGGGAGATTCAGAACCTGTGATCCCCAAGAAGTGAAACATCTACAGAGATCTAGCAAGTATTAGGCAGGGATTCAAAACTGCATCTTTCTGTCTTCCCAGTCTTAAAATTTGAGTCAACCACAAGAGATAAAATACAGTATGAGAAACTAAAACACAACAGGGACAGGCATTTAGATAAGAGATCATTTATATTAGAAAATAACTAAATATCTCACATTAGTTACCATTAATCTATCACAATTCTTCCATACAATGGAATATTACGCAGCATTAAAAGTCATATTTTCACAAAGTATGTAATGACATGAGGGAATTTTCACAGTAGCAAGGTCACAGAAGCAGAATTCAAATGTATGTATTCAGCAATCTGTATGTGTGTGTGTGTGTGTGTGTACCTATGTATATATACACATAAAGACATTGAGAAAACTTTGATAATTGCAAAAGAAGTGATTCTCTCTTCTTATTCATTCATCTTTGTAGCTGAAAAATAATCAATCTTTTTTTAAAGTTAAATTATTGTACTTAGATGTCCAAACTGTTTTCTAAAGCACAAAATAAGGGAGTTAGAAGGGACTGTAGCACAATCTCTTTAATAATGGGAAAACTAAGGTCCAGAGAAGTATGGCCTAAAATAAACAAGAGCTTGCCTAAAATCAGTGCGAGTTTGTGATGCATAGCATATAGTCTTTTGTTTTCCTTTTTTTTTTTTTTTTTTGTGCTTTATGGTATAAAATCTTATCTAAAAAAAAAAAAAAAACAAATGTTGTCACACTGAAGTAATATTTTCAATCTTTGTGGTTACCTGTGTATGTAAAAACTAAAGTAGGGATCTCATTAGAAAAAACAGATCGTCCAGGACCCTGCATACTGTGTCTTCTGTCCCTCAGCGCCTCTCACCAAGGGGACATAAAATCTCACCCCAACAAGAATTTGAAACCAGGAGAACAATGGGAATCTAACTTCTATTGTGAAAGGCAATTTACTGAAGGTGGCCGCTCCCTTTGCAATCACCTTCCTGTATGCATCTTCTAGAGCCTGAACCAGATTAAAAGCAAAACACTCATGTATCCCCACTTTCTCAGCAGAACCTACCAGAGACTTTACAATGGATGGATTTCAGCCTCTGGAGAATATTAAAAAAATGTGTGCGTTTGTTTAATAGCCATAAATATTTACATTGTCCTTATCAGTAGATTACATTTTATATTTATTTAGAACTATCATTTACAGTGTTATCCCCGAATTGGGAAATGAAACAGCTGTTTGTCACTTATAAGAACATGTCATGTATCCTTTGACTGATCACTTAGAGAGGACAGGGATTATAAGTATTTACTTTAGGATTTCTAAAATAGGGCTGACCAGTTCTAGGCGGAATGAAAATGATTTCTCAGGAATCTTCCGCTACAAGAGATTATAGAGATATACAGGAAAGAGTGATGAATGGAAGAGCAGTCTCTTCGGGTTAAATGGCATTTGTCACTAGTTTAAATGAGACTGGGCAACTGTGTAGTTGGTATATCAATTTAAATTCTGCTGTTGGCATGGTCCTTGCTATGAATATGAAATGATGATTATGCAAATCTGTGGGGTCACTGCTTGATTTGCTAACTAGTTTGCTAGTGAGTAGCTCAGAGGAAAGCTCTTCAAAATTGTTTATTCTAAAGGAAGAAAAATACCTCCTTAAGTTATTTTCACCATGGATTCAAATGATAAAAAAAAATAAAAAATAAAATGTCAAGTTTTTTCTCCAAATGGCTAATTTGTATTATAATCTTACGTACAAATGTAAAAGAAAGACTTAATTAAGTTTGTTTATTTTTAATTAAACCAGATGTAAAGCCAAAATTTCTGCTGATCTTTACTTATAGAAACTACAAAGTACATGGTGAATATTGAATTTTTCTGGCTTTGCCCACAGAGCAATGTATTGCTTCTCTGTGAAAAAGTGACTGTATCCTGGGGAAAAAATAAATTTAAAGTTCACAGTTAGTATAGTTGTAGCTATGTTACTATAAGAGGAAATGGTTGTGTTTACTAATGCCATATCTAGTTAACAGTATATAAAGTTTAATTTTTAATTCTCATATCAAAAGTTTATTGCACACAAATGTGGTCAGTTAAAACAAAATTCTTAAATCATAGAAGATTTAAATAAATTTGTACCAACATAGCTTTCCAATCCACCATCATTGTCAAATTATTTCACATTATCTTCAAGGGGAAATGGTTTTGCACCCAATAGTAAACATAGTTTTAGCACTCTACTTTGAAGGGTGGAGGAGTTGTGTGTGGAGAGCGGAAATAACTGACCACTTTAGTTCATGGTATTAGACATTTTTGAATAATAGCCAAAGGGTTCTTGTCAGTTTTAGGAATTTACTGAATACACACTTTCACTTTTCAGAAGTGGGTCTGGAATCAAACTCTTAATAGAATGAGATAGCAAGTCTGTGACATAGACTCCAGAAATGGCTTGAGGGCTCTTTTTAGAATTTCCACATATTAGGAATGTTTAAAAGAGTCAATAAAACTAAACTTTGGTGCCAAGTGGTCATGGTGGGAAAATGACCACTTAAAGGTTGCCAACAGAAAAGACAAGCATGTTGAACTTCAAATAGTGATCAAGAAACTAGGCATGGGGCAAGGCATAGCATAGTAGCTACCAGTGGGATTTGGAAGTTAACAGTCCTGGATCAAAAGCAGGGTTCTTCTTCTGACTTAGACTGTGACCCAGAACAAGTCACACCATTTCTCTCAAAGTGATTTATTTTATCTCTGCAATGAGTACAATATTATCATGTACCTCCATTGAGCAGGTAGCATTTAATACAATTGTAAATGCTACATTTATTTCTATGATCATTTAATATTTGTCTTTTCTTTTAGATATTAAGTTCTTTTAAATCAAGGTTGTGCTCATCTTTACATCCCCAGTATCAATCACATGCCTGGCATACAGCAGGATTTGTTGAATAAAACCTTATTTCATTGGAAAATTATGATCAGCAAATGAAAAAATCCATGTAGAGTGCTTAGCACTGTGCCTGTAAGAGGGAATCTTCAGCACAAGTTGAGATAGCTTTATTGTTGTTGTTGTTGTTGTTGTTGTTGTTGTTGGCTTTAGATCGATGTCTGGTAAATAAAATAATAAATGCCAGGCACTTTCAAAATAAACTCACCAGGTAATTTGAATAGAAGGATGCTAAGAAACTACATTTCATTAGTTTAGTTAGTGGTCAGGCCTAAGAAATCACTAAAGTTTAGCTTCTTGGTCAGAATAGCAACTCATCAATTTACAAAGGAAGATATATTTTTTCTAAGGGTCAAGACTTCCTGAAATCCAGGTAGTTGAAACAAAGAACAGTAAGAAAGTTCCTTGTGAGCTCTGAATCAGAATGAAGGGTATTGTCTCTATGGTCTTGCGGGATGTGTAATATCGGCTAGAGAATTACCGATTCCAACATTCTGATACCTTTCTGGTGGTTGAAAAGTTTGTATCTATTAAATACCCCAAATATAATTTCTCAGTCTCTCTCTCTCTCTCTCTCTCTCTCTCTCTCTCTCTCTCACTCGGTTCTTTCTCACTCCGCTCTCTCTCTCCCTCCCTCCTTCCCTCCCTCCCTCTTGCTCTCTCTCTTTCTCCCTACCCTTAGAGAATGAAAACTAAGTGCTGACAGATCTGTCCTATCTATGCCTAATGTAATTTTGAAACTGAAAGGAACCTTAGAGAACATCTGTTTCCCTAAACCTGACACCTATATTATATATGACAAAAGTGAATTTCAATAAAGTGACTTTCCCAAAGAAACATAAATAGACTGTAACAAAGTAAGGACCTGGCTCCAGTTTCCTAATGTCTAGTCCTTCCAGTTCACTACTGAGCTTTATCTAATATTCCCTACTGCGGTAGCCTGAAAAATGGCTCCTCAACATTTTTCACTTCCTAATCCCTGCTATCTGTACATGCTGTGTTATAAAGAAAAGGTGTTTTTACAGGTATAATTAAGCTAAGGATCTTGAGGTAGGAAGGTTATCCTGGATTATGAGGAAAGAGTCTAACTGCAATCACATGTATCCTTGTAAGAACTAAGTAAAAGAGGACCAGAAACATATAAAGGAAAAGGTGTTGTAAAGAAGCAATGGAGAGAGATTTGAAGATCCTTGCCTTAAATATTGGTGTGATGCAGCCACAAATCAAAGAATGCTGGCAGCCACCAGGAGCTAGATTCTCCTCTAGAGCTTTGGAGTGAGCTGGGGCCTGCCAATACCTCAATTTCAGCCTGGTGATACTGATTTCAGACTTTTGACCTCCAAAACTGTAAGAGAATAAATTTCTTCTGTTTTAAGCCACAATTTTGTGGTAATTTGTTACCATAGTCACAGGAAACTAATATACCTATGATAACAAAAGTTAAGTTTCCAACTTAAAAAGTTGTTGGCATATGATATGACCATAAGGCAAAATATTTTATACACAAACGCTTCAGCCTTTGTCCAGATCATCTTTTATAACATAATGTCTTAGACTTAACTGGACTGTAGTTGTATTTTATGTATATTTAGAAGAGGTGGTTGCCGAATAGATTTTTCTTTAGATGACTTTAGGAAACACTCTTGTTTTATATACATAGATTATCATTTAGTGTGTTACTTTTTCAAATAATTAATTTCATGATATTGTGTTGATTTTGTTAGCTTTAGTTTCAGAGGATAATTTTATTTTTAATTTTTTTCTGAAAGCTCAACATACTACATTTGGGAAAACTGCAATCCAATAGTAATGATGCCTAATCACTCTTCCCAAGAGCAAATTTATCCATTGCATAATCTTGGCCTCTATGTAATTGGCTGGTTTTTTTTTTTTTTTTTACCTTAAAGAAAATATCTCTTTTTAAGCTTAAATCTTAAATGTGTACAAGACATCATTGAAAAGGATACATTAATATTGGTTGAAAATTGGTAGGTAACCTTTTAGTTTTATGAGGAAGTACAATTATTTAAAGTAGATGGCAGAATAAAAGTCTTACGACCAAGACTAGATGTTTTCCTAAAGATTTTAACAGAGTAGAATTTTTAATAGCCATCAGGGTATGGATCAAAATGATCATTAATAGATTACAAATTTCTAGGCATTAGTTTCTAGTGCAAATTGGGTTTTTACCTTCTGGAATTGTATTGATTTGTGTGTATTTATTAGAAGTCCTTATATAGTAAATATAGGGAACAAGTCACTGCAACTTATATAAATAGACCACTAACAAAAAATTAAATATCATGATAAGTTTGTATGCTCATCTATTGAATACATTATTACAAGCCAATAGAAAAATATATGGCATTCACTACTAAAGTAAGAAAAAAATACTCCTAAGAAACAGGGAAGTAAATAAGGGTCATATTCTCTGAAAAAACAGCAAGATTAATCTGTTAAGCCATAGGAAATTGCCATTTTCTTATTAAAATTATTACAGTGTTTTATTAAAATTATTGGGGTGAGGAAATTGCCATTTTGTAATCATAAAATGGTAGCATGATAGTAATTTCTTATGGTTCAGCTTAGAAATTTGCTTGGAATTGATTGGTATTGGACAGTATAAGAGTGAGCCGATTAAAAGATATTTTGTGAACGCTTGATTCCTTATGATCTATTTCCTCACTCTGTCCCTTTGAACCAATTTATATTTCATAGGCCTAGCAGAGTTGTTCTTATAAAATTTGGTGTGAATATTTAAAGAAGAGTTGGGGTTTTCATCTTTCAAAATGGCTGACATTCTACATGGAACAATTTGAGACCCCAAAATGATCAAAAACCCAGGAAGAAATGCAAAATCTAAACAGACCAGCTGCTAGCAATGAAATTGAAACAGTAATCAAAAAACTCCCAACAAACCCAAGTTCAGGTCTGCATGGCTTCACAGAATAATTCTTTCAAACATTCAAAGAAGAATTAATACCTTTCTTTCTTAAAGTATTTCAAAAAATTAAAGAAGAAATGCTTCCAAACTCATACCATAAAACCAGCATTACCCTGATACCAAAACGAGACAAAGACATTACAGAAAAATTACAGGCAATTATTCTTGATGAACACAAATGCAAAAACTCTTAACAAAATATTAGTCAACCAGGTTCAACAACACATTAAAAGGATTATATACCAAGATCAAGTGGGATTCATCCCAAGGATGCAAAGATGGTTCAACATCCATAACTCAATCAATGTGACACATCACATTAACAAAATAAAGGTTAAAAACCATATGATCATTTCGATAGATGCAGAAAAAGCATTTGAAAATATTCAACATCCTTTTATAATAAAAACTCTCAATGTAATGGTTACAGAAAGAACATATCACAACATAATAAAGCTATATATAACAAACCCACAACTAATATCAAACTCAATGGTGAAAAAAATAAAGATTTTCCTCTATGGTCAGGAACAAGACAAGGATATTCACTATCACTTCTATTCAACATAGTTTTGGAAGTCCAATCCACAGCAATCAGATAAGAAAAAGAAATAAAAGGTATCTAAATCAGATAAGAAGAAATAAGACTCTCATTATCTGCAGATGACATGATACTATATATAGAAACCCTAATGATTCCATCAAAAAACTTTTAGAATAATAAATTAATTCAGCAAAGTTGCAGGATACAGAATAAAAATATATAAGAAACCCATGTAGCTTAACACCAAAAAATCCCCCAAACAATCCAATTAAAAAATACACAGAGAACCTGAATAAAAATTTCTCCAAAGAGGACATACAGATGGCCAACATCAGATATATGAAGATGCTCATAATCATCAGGGCAATGTAAATTAAAACCACAATGAAATACCACCTCACACCTGTTAGAATGGCTATCATCAGTAACAACAAATAACAAGTGCTAGTGAGGATGTGAAGAAATGAGAACCTCTTACACTGTTGGTGAGATTGTATGTTAATGGAGTCACAATGGAAAATAGTATGGAGAGTCTTAAAAATTTTAAAAATAGAGCTACCATATGATCCAGCAATTCCACTTCTGGATATTTATCCAAAAATCTCCAAAACACTAATTTGAAAGTATATATGCACCCTTATGTTCATTGCAGCATTACTAGTAATAGCAAGTTTACTGTATTAATGTACATCTAGGAAGCAACCTGGATGCACATTAATAAATAAATGGATAAAGAAGATGTGGTATACACACACACACACACACACACACGCATATATATATATTCCATTTTATGTGTGTGTGTGTGTGTATATATATATATATATATATATATATATATATATATATATATAAAGAATAAAATCTGGCCATTTGCAACAATATGGATGGACCTAGAGGGTACTATGATAAATTAAATAAGTCAGATAGGGAAAGACAAATATGGTATCATTTCACTTATATGTAGAATCTAAAATAACTAAATTAATAAGCAAAACAAAACAGAAAGAGACCCACAGATGCAGAGAACAAGCTGATGGTTGCCAAAGGGGAGGGAAGTGGGAGCATAGAAATAATTTTTAAAAAATCAATTAAGAAGGTGAGACTGTAGAGATGAAAAACAAAAACAAAACAAAACAAAATGATCAAAAATGTATTAGAACTGGAAATGTATGGGATTTATGTATTACCCTATCTCCCATTTCGTGAGCCAATCCAAGAGAAAAAAAGAATCTTCTGCTGTTTCTTGTATCAATCTCATTACCAGACCTTCTATAATCTGTGGAACCCAAATGAGGGAAGCATCACCATGCCTCGGAGGGGAGTGCAGGTCTTCCTGAGCAGGTAATTATTTTAAACATTAACTACATTTAAAAAAATGCCTCCCATTCAGCCTGGGGATTCTTTTCCCTATCTACAGAAGTAAAAACTTATCTCAGTTGGTTTTTAGTGGGTCCCTATCAAATTAGAATAATGATGACATCAAGTTTATCCTTGATTTGAAGGCTAGTCAGGGTCCCAATAGGAAAACAATAGTATAGGCAAATTGGGTATTTCGAGAAGAGATTAATAAAGGGGTAATTTACAGAGGTATGGGCAGAGTACAGAGATACCACAAGGAATTGTGCCATACAGTGGGGCCAGTATTGTAGAGTGAATGTTTGTGTCCCCCAAAAATTCGTATGTTAAAACCTAATGGCTAACATGATATTACTTTGAAGTGAGGCCTTTGGGAAGCGACTAGGTCATGAGAGTGAAGCCCTCACAAGTGGGATCAGTGCCCTTATAAAAAAGGCTTGAGAAAGATCCCTTGCCCCTTCCACTATGTCAAGAAACACCAGAAAGATGGCCATCTATGAACCAGGAAGCCCTCACCAAACTCCAAATCTTCTGCCAACTTGATCTTGGACTTCTCAGCCTACAGAACTAAAAGATAAATTTCTGTTATTTAGAAGCCGCCCAGTCTATGGTATTTAGTTATTGCAGCCCTAATAGACAAAGACAGTGCTGCATTGTGTACAACTCTAGGCAAGAAATTAGAGAGAGAGAGAGAAAGAGGGAGAGAAAGAGAGGTGAGCAGTGGGGAGAGAGAGAGAAGAAGAAAAAGAGAGAGAGAGAGGAAAGAGAGCGAGAGAAGGGGGAGAGGGAGAAAAAGAGGGAAGGAGGTGGGGGAGAGAGAGAGAGAGAGAGAGAGAGAGAGAGAGAGAAAAGAAATAGAGGGAGGGGGAGAGGATGAATGGGGGAAGAGGGAGAGAGAGAGGGAGGAGAGAGATAGGCAGAGAGAGAGAGAGAGAGAGAGAGAGAGAGAGAGAGAGATGGAGAGGGAGAGGGAGAGAGAGGGAGGGAGAGAATGTAAGGTGGGAGGAGAAGCCTGTCTAACAAGAACCATGACAACTCTCCAGGAAGAGAATCTGGGGAATAAAAGCTCCAATTTTCTCTTTCCTCCCTCTATTTCCTGTTGGTCTATTTCTATGCTCACCATTAGCCAGAGGGCGTAAGACTCTGTTAATGTAATCCCTAAAGGCCAGACTCTTGAGACACTGGGCAGAGTGGAGATTGGTGGAGAGTTAATCTGGGAGGCAAAAGAAATTATCCAGTACAGTTCCCAGTATTTACACAAAGCCCAGTCAGAGCATAGCTTTGAATGCTGGGGGTAATAAGTAAGTGGTTGCTATATATGCACTAGGGCAAACCAAATTCACGTTCTTATTAAAAACAGTGTGAGCGTATACATGAAGAATGTGAAGAAAGAGTAACTAGTATTTATTGAATATTAATTATATTTTGGATGATTTACATATGACATCTCAGTTAATTCTTAAATGAACAGTATGCCATGTATGTATGTCTTACAGATAAAACACTAAAACTAAACAACTCCAATTATTTCTCTGAAGTCATATAGCTAGTAGGTAGCTGAGATGGGATTTTTACCAGGTCCTACTAAATTCAAAGCCCCTGAGGATTTTACTGTCATATGTAATGCAGTCATGCTTGTCTGTAATTTGAGAGCTGAAGGCTCATATATGTGAACCTTCAGTAAGTACATAGATACATCGATGCCAGGCCTTAAGGGTCAGATATGCCATTTTTGTATGACATATACATGCCCTTAATATTCACTGGTCTAATATCTTCCAAAATATACCACCCTCTTAGACATCTCACAGGTATTTGCATATTGCTCTCTCAGAGTAGAATGTCCTCTCCTAATGTCCCCTCCCACTCCACCACTTTCATCATAGTCTTCATATCTTTCAAAGCACAACACATATGTTTTCTTTTCTGAAAAACCCAATTCCAAGATTTTTCAAAATTAATGACTTTTCACTTTTGTTCACCAAATATCTCATTTAGAACATCTATTACCATTAAGTTTTTACAACATTATGTTGTGTGTGTTTTTCCAACATTATATTGTGTGTGTTTTTCCTTGTTCCTTAGCCTATGCAGTAGATATTTGTGGGGTTTCCCTTCTTGGCATCTATTCCTCCTTCTTTGCGTGTCAGTGTTCTGAGCTTTCTTTGGAGAATGATCCCTCCCCCACTCTCCACCCCTCTGGTTAGTTTGGAACCATATCTCTTCCAACTCCAAGAGTGCTCATGTGACCCAAGCTCAGCCAGTCAAAGTATCACCTCCTCTTGGACTCAGTGATCAGCTTGGGAATGGGTTCATGACCAGTCACAGCCAGTCAAGGCTAATCTTGGACTTTTGCTAGAATGAACAAGAGGAAGAAGTGGGAGGAAGGGGAGAGGGGAAGAGTCTTTTTCTCTTTTCTATTTTTTCCCTTAGATTTGAATCAGACAACATAAAACCATGTAGAGGAAATCTATGTAGTAGTGAAGTAGATGCAGAAGAAACTGGAGTAAAAAGAGGTGAAGAGGGCAAATCCTAATGACATTTGCTGGAACAGCCTTGTTTAGCCAATGCTAGTCCAGTTTTTCCAAATATATAAGCTAATATGTGTGTGTGTGTGTGTGTGTGTGTGTGTGTGTATCTCATAAACAAATACTTATAACCAAAATATCCTGACTATAACTGCCTAACAGAGCATCTGGTATACTGAAAATGTTCAGAAAACATTCACTGAACTAATTAAATGGAATCCTTGCAAACTGATATTTGTCCACGTGTCAAAGTCCTATAATACAAATGAAGAAGACAATCAGGTTTTACACTCTTCACTTTAGTTTTAATATAGTACTTGAAATGTGTTTGCTAAACACAGATGGAACTTCATGTTCTCCTCTAGCACATAACACATTCAGAGGGAAGATACATTGTGGTTGAATAATGCGTGAGGTAGCAAGAGCCAAGCCTGATGTTTTCAAGGTGTTGAAAACTTACAATGATCCTGCTGATCTTTTCAGCCCGTCTGCAAGGCTGCTCCTGAGGATCACTTGACAGTTTCTGTAGGGGTGAAAGTGTTTGGAATACTATTTCCTACTCTGTAGGAAAAATAAGATTAGGATTTTCCTTTCTGGCATCCTGTTATTTTTTCTTATCCAAATTCATCTGTCTTTGAGCATTCTCCTGAAACAATAGTAGACTTTTTTTGAGTTTCTGAACTGCTCACAATCGTTCCCTTAATTTTCACCTAACCCCAAGCAATGGGCTGATAGAAGCTATCCTGGACCAGGGGTGGTAGCCTGAAGTGAGCTAGGTCAATTTTCTTCAAGACTCTGGCATTAAAGCAGAGTGCTAGAGACTGTAATTGATTCAGTCATTCCATGTGCCTAGAACTGCAACATATGGCCTTGGGAGCTGTGGGTGGGCATCTTTTACCACCATGTGGAATGAGGAACAGGAAAAATGAGTCTACTGAGACAAAAAAAAAAAAAAAGAAGCAGCAGCAGATGTGCAGATGCAAGCAGAGATAAAGAGTGTGTACTTGCTGATTCTGGTCATCCCTCTAGTTCACTATTCTCGTCATTTCTGAACCCTCACTGCGTTCCTGCTTACAATTCCATTCCAACACATCTGCATCTTTATACTACATCCTCATTTTTTGATTCAGCTAACTCAAATTGATGTCTGTTTCTAGAAGAAAAAAAAAACTCACACATTAGCCACAAAATCCTTAAGATGGGGAATTACCTAGGCTAAAAGAGAAGAAATATCCTAGTTGAGAGAAACAGTATAAAAATCATCAAAGAGAGTTGGCAATGGTTATTTCAAAACCATTAAAGAGACGTCTTTCAGCTCTGAGTAGAGAAAAAGAAAGCTGCTCAGTTGGCCAGCTCTGCAGAAGTCAAATAGAATGGACTTACTCCATGGATTCACATAGTTGCTGAAAGTGAATTCCATTCTGCAGTCTTCAGCCTGCAGCTGTGCTATGAAATATATTTCCAGTTGAAAATTCTTTTCCAAGTCCTATCCCATAACTCCATGAAAGTTGTCTGCACACAAGAGCAACACTCAAGCTGAGAGGTGTTACGTGTGCATCATCACTGACATGTAGAAAAGTGTTTAGAAAGTCCATTAAGTAAATGCCCTTTACCAGTATGGAGCATATCTGGTGGTTTGACAGCCCTGCCCTGCCTCTATATGGTTGGAAAACCCCAACTTGGCTCATTAAGGAGAAGCAGGCACGATTATTGTGTCAAAACACATTGGTGTTCTTCTGCCATTGCATTTCCTTACTGGCATGTGATGAAGCTAAAGAGATTTTAGGTTATGAAATCTGCATTTCCTGCTCCTCTTTGTTTTGAAAATATGTGTGGCATAGTGTAGACAGGGAACATCACTTAAGCTTCTGGTCAATTCTCCTCCAATCCACAAACAGACTGGTATCCTCATCAAAAAAAAGTCTATTTCTGCTCCTTTTTTCTTCTCTGTTTTCTGAGCGAACAAGCTATTGAAATCAACAAAAGGAAGTATGTCCGTTTTTGCCCTTAAAACAAAGAGAAAAAATAAATGACCTTTCCCTTATATTAATTAAAAGATAATTATCCATATTACTGAACATGCTTTGGAAATATTTGGGCAAAAGTACAAACAGCACATTTATGAAATCTGCAGATGATATTAAACTGGCCAACACTGCTTTTATTATTAATGACAATGAATCAGGCAGCCAGATTCAGCAATAGCATCAGTGAGAAAGGAAGGATTCAGTAGAGAAAGTTACATTTCTGAGAAAAGCAAAAAAAAGCTATGAAAAATTAAAATCAATCTACAACACAGATGTAGTGTGACTAGTGGACAGGTGAGCCTTGAAAATTCACTTGTCAAGCCCACATGCGCATGAGTGGATGGCCAGTTAGAGATCCTTGTACTCTGGGGATGAGAGCTAAGCTATTTTTAATCCCACAAGTAAAGGCATTGTGTCTCAAGACAGATAGTCTTTTCTTTCAAAACTTTAATAAGACCGCACCTGGCATAGGGTGTTTAGTTCTGGAACTGCACCAGAATGATGTTTTAAAAAGAAAAAGAAAAAAAAAAATTCTCTTAATATGTAATTTTCCAGGTTTTATTTTTCCAAAAAAGAAATGCACCATCTTCACTGTTTGTTTGTTTGTTTGTTTGTTTGTTTTGATCATCTTTCAGTGTATTTGAAAGAAAAGAAATCTGGATGCCTAGAAATCATCCCAAAATTAACATATTCAACCCAGAGCTCTGGTCTCTTCCCCACAACTCCCACCAAATCTGCCTTTTCCTCGGTCTTCCTATCTCAGTTATTGAAATTCCATCCTTCCAGTTATTCATGCTTTAGAGTGATCCTGGAATTCGTTCTTTCTCTCAAACCATACATCCCATCCATTAGCAAATCCTGTTGGCTCTAGCCTCAAAATACATCCAGATCCTGACCATATATCACGACCTCCATTGCTACAACACTGACCCAAGCCATCAGAATGTCTTGCCATATTTATTGCAATAATATCCTAGTTGATCTCTCTGCTTTCGTTAAAATGAAGTTCAGATCATGTCACTTTTCTTCTCAAAAGTCGCCAATGGCTTTCCAAATCAGTGTGTAAAGGCCACCAATGCCCTTTGTGGTCCGTATCTCTCACTTCTCTGATCACATTTCTACTCTTGCCTTGCCCACTCAACTCCAGCCTCCCTGGCCTCCTTATTGTACTTATAAACAGACCAAGAAGATTCTTGTTACATCTTTGTACCTGTGATTCCCTTTGCCTGGAATTATTTTGTCCGGATATCCACACGATTCACTCCCTCAGGTCTTTATTCCAAAATCACCTCTGCAGTGTGGTCTTCCTGATCATCTTAATAAAAACTAAAACCCACATTCACATCACATGCCCTCTCCCCTCTCTCCTTTCCTGCTTTATCTTTCTTCATTGTACCTATTATCAACTGACATACTATATATTCTTGTTTATTATTTGTCTTTCCTCTAATAGACACCCCCAAAATATACATTTCTGCCATCATTTGCTTTTGTCTGTGACATTCCCACACCTAGAAGAGTATTGATGACACAGAAGGGGGTTTACAAACACTTGTTGGAAAATGGTATGCAACTTGATACCTGTTGGCATGATGGCAGTGCTAACTTTCATAATCAAAATACTTGATTAGAGCCTGTAAATTTTAAAAAATAACTAAGTTCAACTCTAAAGAACACCTCCACAACTATAGCAGAGTGAGTTATGCTTTTAAAATAACTTCCTTTTCTACATAGTGCATGTAACCTCCACTCAGAGGCTAAATAGCATTGTTTTCTAAGCTGGCACTATTTCTAGCTAGAGTGCTGCTCTATTATATTTTTAATCAGTAGGGAATATATTTGCACAAGCATGCAATGGCTAAGCTAATGCCCTTTAATAATAAATCTCAGAAATGAGGAAAGTGATGCTCAGAAAATTGAATCTAATAGAACATTGACCCCAGAATGAGACAGAAGCTAACACTCTCAGGCAGTGTTCTCAGTACTTACTTATATTAACTTGTTTAGTAATCACAACAACCCTAGGAGATAAGAACTATTTTTTTATTCCTATTACAGAGATGGGAAAACTAAGGCAGAGAAAGTGAGAATAATTTTCCTAAGGCCCTTCATGCCTTAGGAGACGGTGGTTGGAACCCAGGCAGACTGGCCCCAGAGTCCATGTTCTTATACACTAGGCAAGCCAGGAATACTCAAGCTTTTTGGTCTCAGGACTCTTATATGCTACTAAAAAATATTAAGGACTCTAAACAGCTTTGTTTACGTACATTATACCTGTCAATATTTTTTGTATTCAAAATCAAAACTAAGAAATTTAAAAATATTTCTTCATTAACTCATTCAAATATAATGATAAACTCATTATATGTTAACATAAATAATATATCTTAAGATAAATAATTATATTTTCCAAAACAGAAAACATTTGGCAAAAAAGTAGCATTATTTTACTTCAATGTCTGACTTAATAAGAAAGTTTGATGATTAAATCTGCCTTCAATTTGTTATATGTTGTTTTGATTGAAGTGTATGAAAAAAACTAGCTTCACATGGATACATAACTAGAAAAGTTTAATAGCTTTTTCAGATAATTATAGCTGTCCTTTGATAGTTCACAAAACTCAACAAAAGCTATGTTCATAAAGATTAGTTGCAATGTGGAATCTGGAACAATATCAATGAACTTTTCACCCTCATAGTAAAATCTATGGGTCCATTTTGTAATTTCAATGGTTCTTTTACTCATGCATAATTTTTTACAGCATTAGATGATTGAAAGATAGTAGTTCACTGAGTTTTGCGGATCTTCCAAAAAAAAATTTTTAAACAGATTCATTAATGTCATCGCTCTTATTTTAAAAAGGCTTTAAGAATGGAAAAGCCGACAAGCTCATGGTGGCAGAAACAAGTTTCCCAATATTCAAATTTTTGTTTGAAATATCAAATTGTGTATTAGGCAGCAACTACTTTTATGTTATTGTCCCAGAGGCCTTTATGATCATTCATATCACATATATCTCTAGACATTAGCTTCCAGTTATGTTTTATCTTCTGAAACTTTGACTTACGTGATTGTTTATCAGAAGTCCTCATATAATATCTCTGGGGAAAATGTTACATCAGTTTATATAATTAACATCACTAATAAAAAATTAAATATTTTGCTAAGGCACCGACAGCTGTATCCACCATTGTTTTTGAGCCATCAGTGCAAATGTCAACACAATAAAAAAGGTAAGTAATGTCTTGGTGTTATTATGCAAATAGTTTTGACCACACAGCCCCCCAAAAAAGCCAAAAGGCCTTTGGCACTATGGCAGGTCCACAGGCTTTGAGAACTTTTGCACTAGGTTTACTGACATCTCACATTTATACCCAACATCTCACAAATTGTGCCACTTAAGCTTCTCCAAGCTTCAGTTTCCTCACCTGTAAAATGTAGATATTAATATATAACTCTGATCTTACAAAATTATCTTGAAAATTTGAGGTAAATATATGTTAAGTATTTGGCACACAGTAGGTACTTGAAAAGTGGTAGCTGTAATGAGTGTTGACTAAGCCCACAGTAAGTTATTGGCAAAGCTAAAACCCAAACTCATATTTCTGGATTCTTGCCCAGAGCTTTCCCTGCTGCATCACATCAGCAGGAACAAAACAGATCCCTCCATGCCTGTTGTTACAGCAAGACGCAAAGTTGCCAGTTCAGTTGATTGAATTGATTCAGTGGTCTCCCTAGTTAATGTCCTAGATGATAAATAGAAGCAGTTAAGTGAGGTCATTGAAAATATGTATCACCTGCACTTAGGTCATGAATTTTCTGTGTACCAGTAATGTGACCTTGAGCAAGTTCTCTTGAGCTTCAGTTCTCTCCTCTGGAAAATTAAACAATAAGAGTACCTATCTTACAAGGCTGCTATGAGGATTAAATGAGATAATGCACAGAAAAAGTCAAGTACCAGGCCAATGTAAAGGTTTAATAATGGTCAGCTGCTTGCTATTGTAACATAATGACTATTGTTATTATCTTCATAGCTCAACTCAATATCACTTCCTCGGGGATGCCTTTTCTGACTCACTAATGAAGGCACCCCATTTTAAGATCTCGTTACTTCTTCACTGGACTTAATATAGTCGCAATATTATATTAAATATGTGATTACTTGATTAATGTTTAGCGCATACACTAGGCTCTAAACTCCATAAAGACAGGGAAGGGGGTCTGTTATGCTCATTATTTTATTCCCAACACCTGGCTCAGTGCCCAGCACAAAGCAGGTTTTTATAAATACTTATCAACGGAATGAACTAATTAATTTACTAGCTTGACAAACTATTATATAATTTATCTGAACTTCCTCTAGCACTTGTTACTCAAAGTATGGCCCACGGACCAGGAACAGCAGCCTAACCTGATAGCTTGTTGGAAATGCAGACCCTCAAGCCTCACTCTAGAACTATATAAACATGCACTTTAACAAAATCTCCAGGTAGTTAATATGCTCATAAATGTTTTAGAAGTACTGAGTGGGGAAAGGAGAGGAAGGAGAGGAAGAAGGAAATGAAAAAGAAAGCGAAAGGAGGGGAGGAGAAGGGAAGGGAAGAGAAGGGGAAAAAAAGACAATCATTAAATTTCTTGGGTAAAGCAAGTGCTCTCTTCCACAATTCCAGGTGTCATTACATTCCCAATACAAACATTATTACAAATATTACCATTTCTAAAAACCAGCTGCATTTTAACTTTTTTCAGCTCCAGCCAGACTGCTCTTATTTCCTATTTATATATGATTTTTTCCAGAAGACTATTTTGGCCTCAGTTAAATAATTTATTTCAGACACTTTACATCTTAAAATATTCTCTGGAGGAGACAGAAACACATTCTGTGCCCACTCCTGGAAAAACAGCCCTAAACCATAAAGTAGGGGTATCGTTTTAGTTAGAATTGCAAAATTTGAATGCTTGCTTGTCCAGGACAACCTCAGAAACAGGAAAAAAGAAGCATCAAAATCACTTCTCCTATAATAGGACCAAACCAGTCTCATTCCAACAGCCCAAAGGGATTATATAATAATATGCATGGTACCCAGTTGACCCCTGCAAAAATTACAGACTAGCTTTTTAATGAAAGGTTATTATTTTTAAAATTGATTCCCATTTTTGAATGATAAAGCCCATCCATCATTGGATAGTAATATACAGGAACTCGAAGAGATTCAATGAGTGGTTCATTTGCCTGTGTTCAATCTTACACATTTTGTGGGACCCAGTTTCAAAATTCTCTTTGCTGCAGTGTCCTCTGCTCCCAAGGGCAAAAATGGGGCTGGCCAGAAGCAATGCACATTTTACTCTATTGGGTCCTCCCTTCTGTCCAGTGCATTTACATGGCAAGATCTGAATCTGAGAGCTGATAATTATCAAACAGGGTTTGAATTTGCTACTGGATATTTTCATATAGTGTCTTATTTACCTAGGACTCTCCTTTCTTTGACTCTCTTCCTTCTGTCTCCTACAAATCTAAGAAATGGCTGCCCTGAGAAAGAAAGAAGGTGAAGAATCTATAGAATTAATCCGTTGAGTGGTTCTGCCCCTGTGGCCATGGTGTCCCCTCCCCTAATTTTTTGGGTTCCTCTGGGGTCACAGGCATGGACACATGTTAAGAAGAGGATTACTGGGATCAGGGTACAAGGTAGAGATCCAAGCTGAAATAATAACTGTCCTGATGATCTTGTCTAAGCAGGTGAGCCAAGGGGCCTAAGTGTAGCCATTTTCCCCATCTACAGACACAATAAACATAATATCATTGATTACTTGGAAGACAGCAGTTCCCAGCTCAGCCAAGCCTTGTGTAATGTGAAGAAACTGGGCTTTGGAATCATATAGCTCAGAATTTGTATCCTGGCACTCACACTTGCTAGCTATGCCTCCTTGAGAAAATTGTATTTTATTATCTAAGCCTCATTTTACTAATCTCTAAGACAATAGATATATAATATTCACTTTGTGAGGATTAAAGGAGATTTTGTTACATAATGTGCCTGGCATGTGGGCTACTGTCAAGAAGCGTTAGGTGTCCTCTCCCTTTTCCACTTTCCTGGCCAGTACCGTGGTACATTTCCCTGTCCCTGAAAGTGCTGAAGGGAAAAGAAAAGAAGAAATGGGGAGAGGAGCAAAGGAAAAGGAGAAAAAGTAAAGAAGAAACAGTGAGGTAGTGATTATCTACAAGCATAACTTAAAGAAAACTTGGCTGCTTAATAGCTGTAGTTCTTGAAGTCGTAGTTAAAACGAATTCTCTTTTTAATGTAAAGTCTACCACACGCTTGCTTATTGTTTGATTTTTTCCCATTAGCTATTTTAGCATTATTTATCTTTCAGAATTCCTCAGTACCTCTCCTATAAGATTACTATTGAAATAAACTCTGCCATCCAGACACTTTGTTATAGATTAATGTGACTCGGTCACAGCTTTGAGCCTTGCTCTGGTGGCACTGGAACCCTGCGCCAAAAAGTCACCCCATTGCCATCATACTTGGGCTGCTTTATCAGAAAAGCAATGTCAAGGAGAGGGAAGTACTTGGAGATTGATGGGGAGTCAGGAATAGGAGTCTTAATCCATGGAGCTCCTGGACAGCTCTGTAAGACAATCTCTAAATTGTACCAGAGAGAATAGCAGTCTCAAGATGTCCGTCAGGAGTTTCAGCAGCTAAAAGTCTAGGATGACATGAAGGAAACCCTCCTACATCCTTCAGGGTGTTGTTGATGGATGAAGTTAGTTTGCACAGAGTGAGGACACAAAAGGTGAGTTGTGTAGACTGAGAGACTAAATTGAAAGTTAAGGGCAATGTAGCAGCTACAAGCATCATCGATATGCTATTCCTGATGTCCCTGATATATTGGCATCATTCTATTCCAGAAATTCCTACCCATCTTGTATAATGCTGAAAACATTTCTGGTGACCCTTCATTTGTTTTACTACCCTCATGCCATAAGCAGCAGTGTCACCGTATTTTTATGAAAAATGGCAAAAACTTTATACTTACCTAACTATTCATCATGAGCCACCATTTATTTTCTGTGTAGGTTTTCTGACACGGTGGGTAGAAACTACGGCTGCACTTTGGAATCACCAGGGAGTTCCAATGCCTAGACCATACATCATATCAATTAAATCTTAGTCTTTGAGAGTTAGACACAGGCATCAGATTTTTTTGAGCTTCCCAGGTGATTCTAATGTGAAATCAAGTTTGAGAATCAATCATAGTTTGAAGGAGGTATGAGCGGAGTGGAGGGTGAATTGACCTAACACAACTTTGAAATAACTCAAACAGGAGATCGATACTTGCATTGGACAACTAATGGAGGCAGTGCAAAAGTCTTGTGCACCTTTTTGTATATCTAATGAACCATTTTATGTAAAGTCAGATTTGCTCACTATATGAGTGTCAAGTACCCAAAGAAGTATAGTAGATAAGTCTAGAGATTTGATGTTTTTAAAACCTTCACAAACATTTATGCTCACATTCTTTGTACCAGGCACAATGTGAGTTATTAGTGATGGGATGTTCATGATAGTAATATTAATATAATAATAACAAATAGCATTCACTAAGTACCTACTCTGAGCAGGTATTATGCTGAGTCCTGTACACATATTTCTTACTTAATCTTCCTGTAAACACTGAGGTACATATTATTAAGCATTTCCCTACTATGAACGAGATTCAAAGAATTTAAATAACTTGCCTGAAGTTATACAGCTAGCACATGTCAGAGGTGAGATTTTAAACTAGGGATTTGAAATCTCATTTGACATGCAACGATGAATTAAGTAAAAGAGGCAGTGCCCCACTTTTTAATTAAGATTTTTATTATATTATTCTGGTTTTACCAGAGCTAACACAATGATAGGTTCATGATACTTTTACAAAATATTTGCTGAATGAGACATTTTCCTACTCTCTCAGCCTGGTATAAAAATAGATATATGATGATAATAATATGACGTACTACTAGCTGCCTTAAGTGTTGTCAGAACACAAAAAGGAGCAATTAATTCTACTTAGGTGGAGAGGATGCTGTCAAGTAGGCTTACAAATAAGGGGGTTAGTTTCTGGAGGGCTTTAAAGACTGAACAGGAGCCTGCCAGGCAGAAAAGAAAGAAGCGTGCCAAACAGAGGGAATGGAAGGAGCAAACACACAGGCATAAAAATGTAAGGAATTCTGGAGAAATAATTAATTTCTATCAGTGTTTCACAAAATTAAGTGTGTGTTGGAATCACCTGGAGGCTCATTAAAACTGATTGCTGGGCAGAATTCCCAGAGACCAAGAATTTGCATTTCTAATGAGTTCACAGGTGATTCTGATCCTTCTTGTCCCGGGACCACACTTTGTTGAGAGCCCTGGTCTACACAGGAGAATCATTTGGAAACCCCCACAGCTTGTGTGTGCATGAGAAGCATGCCAAAGTCAGCAAGACTTGCACCAAAAGAAAATTCCCCAAAAGGATGAGGATTTCTTCTTTTCCTGCAAGGAGCGGTGGTTAAATTTTACTGTTGGTTTTGGGAGCAATTCATGCTGAAGCTCTCCAGTGGGAGGAAGAGGAGAAACCACAACTCAGGACTGAAACTAGGGAACCTGGGATTTGATTGCATTTTTGCCCCATCAGTGCCCCTATTCACAGGTTAGTGAGGGCCTGCAGCTAGAGAAGCTGAAGCACACTAACTCTTTTGTTGTTCCAGAGAGTGTTTGTGCCAGATTCTCAGGGAATATGGCATTTTTCACAACTCTTCCTCCAGTTTTGGCCCTGTGTCTTCTGACAACAGGTAAGTTATTGTGTTTATCACCAAGATAATCTGTTGACCACTCATGGCTACAAGGGGCGAGAGGACATGTGGAAACGTTCTCACATGCAGAGAATGGAGAGAGTGCTAGAATGTCAGGCTACGCTTGATGGGACTGAGAGAGATGACATCCTTATGAAATTCTTCCCTTTCCTCCACTCCTCCACTTCTCATTAAATTACCGTGCTTTGCTTCTCTCATTTTCCAGGATGGAAAAATCCAGGTTGAATCTGCTATTGTTCTTTAACCCCTTCAGAGAAAGGCTTGCCTCCAATGCTGAAATCTCTCAATCTCTCTCTCTCTCTCTCTCTCTTTCTCTCTCTCATATATTTGCCCAATAACTGGGAACATGAAGCAACAGCTCCAAAATCCACTTTTTTCACAGCTTTGTGTGTTACATTCCTGACAGGGGCCCTTTCAAATGCCACTATTACTGCCAGGGGTGGATCTTGCCTACCAGAGACAGAGAAAAGAAGCAGGCTCATGTTGTTTGGACTCAGTGTTTCACCTTTGTTTTAATTTTTAATGCAATCCTCATTACTCTATTGTAATCTTCTGGAAAATGTCTAGAAGTATACTTAGTAGTCCAGTGGCCAATATGGTGCTGGAGACAGTGTTTTCATTTAGGGATTTTAATTTTCTTGATGTTGGCCAAGAAGGAGGAGAAAGAATGATGGACTAAAAGACAAACATTACCTGAGAGAGGGTGAGGCTAGTGCCAGGAGTTGTCCAGGAGGCGCATGCCCCATTTCTTTGGAAGATGGGAGCTTTATTATCAGTATTCTTGATGAGACTCTGGCTTCTTATTTGAAGATAAAGTATTTTTGTCATCATGTCTATCGTCCCTCATAAGAACCCAATTAGGGGAGATTGCCTCAACAGAGAAGGTTGATTAAATTCACAGATTTCTAGCAAAACCACTTTGGGAGTTGTGGAAAATGGATTTCACTGCTGAGCTTCCTTGCTTCAAAAAAAGAAAAATGTCAAGCTGCAAGTCTGCACCTTGTATTATCCATCTCCAACAGATCATAAAACATCCATACCCTTGCATGCAGTTTATTCTTCTCCAGAGAGACTCAAGATACTTCTTCCAGGCTCACAGTGCCTCCCCAAGGGGTAGGAGATGGCTTCTGTGTTCATGGGACACAAAGGAAATTCTGACCCAGGGTGAGGGTTTGGTAGGCAGAGGCCTACTCTCAGGATATAGGTGAAAAGAGAAGACTTTCCTTTACACAGCTTGTAACCAATGTGAGCAGGCAATCCTTGTTTCTATTTGGGTCCCAGAAAAGCTATTGTGATTGGTATGATGTAAATGAAATCAGCTTTTTCACTGAAATGAGGATGGCCCGGAGGATACCTTCTGACTCAAAACCTGATGCCCAAAATGTTACAGAAATAACCACAAGCACCACTTTAAAACTTAACTTTCTAACAAAAATATTCAAGATAAATATTCACCTTACAGAATCTTTGGTTTTGTTTATTTTAAAGCAGCATTTCTCACTTGTTTTCTGCAGAACATTAACCTCATGGAATGTCCTGGAATAAAAGATTTTATGTGGCAAAATTGGGGCAATGCTGCATGCTATGTGACTCTTGATTAACAATCCTTATTAACATGCTAAAATTAACAGCTAACTCTTGAAAGTCTACCTGAGCCAAACATTATCAAGCACTTTTATATTTACCTCACCAAGCCTTCAGAAATGATCCTCTAAGACAGATAGATACTATGTTACACATAAGGAACATGAGGTTTGGAGAAGTTAAATGAGTTGGCCATTTAAATGTCCAAAGATAAAAAGTGGAGCCAGGTTTCAAATCCACTCTCATCCTCAAGTCTATATTCTTAACCACTAAGCTTTATCACTTTTCCACTAACTTTATGGTACTTCCTCACACTGCTGTTACTGTTATTTTTTTTTAATTATGTTATTTTACACAATTGAGTCCATTCCTAATTATGACGGTTGGTCATCTTTTGTTGGTATCTTTAATATTTTTATTCATGTCACCACATAGAGCCAGGTTGGTATTATTTTAGGTACTATCTTCCCTTAACAGCAAGCTTTTATGCTCTGACTCACTTGGCCTTCATATAACTGTTTCAAGCATGCTTTAGTGGATTTTCATGTGTATGTTTGACAGTTTATGAATAAATAAAGATGTAACAGAGACAGGATGTGTCTGAGTTTATTTACCCTGCCTTTGGCAAGGGAATTTTCCTCCACAAAATGATGAAAGTGAGTAAAAAGTAAAAGTAAGATTAAAAATGATTCCTGCAGTTTATAGTTAGCTCTCATGTGTGAGATCGAGACTTCTTGCACCACTGGATCTTAATAACTATTAAATGATAAGTTATTTCACTTGCTCAGGAAATGGGCTTTCTTTGGGGAGGGAGAAGAAAAGAATGTGAGTTATTAGCAATAGCCGTATCTCTGCAGGAACAGAGCCAAAAAGTACTAGAAGTGGTGTCCTTGGTTCCATAAGATTGCACAGGGTACCTAATCTCTTCCATCATGCTTGACCCCAATTAAGTTGGCTTCCTTGACTGTGCTATCTGAGAGCGCACATGTGATAAGATTTGCCCTCCCATTGCCCCCTTGATCAGTCAGGAAGAATTTAATGAGCACCTACACTGTATTCAGTATTTCCTTTATACACAGGCCAGTTGCCTGGTGTGCCTGGGATGAGGTTGGAAGAAATTTATGTTGTTAAAACTGTCCTTAATATTTTCCAAGGATTATCTCCTTCCATATCCCTAACAGTCTTACAAGGGAGACTCTATTATTAGCTGTGGTTGACGGAAGAGAAAACTGAGGCCAAGAGAAGAGAAATTATTTGTTAAAAAAAAACACAGCCAGTAAGAGGCAGAGTCAGGACACTAAGCCTCATTCCCTCAAACTAAAGCCTGTACTCTTTACAGGTATCAAATACCAGACGAGTAAATGGAAACTCCTCCACTATCACTCTTTTTGTGGACTAAGTGGGTTCTTATTATGTTTAGGAAACATAAATAAAGAAAAAAAAGGTTCGATTCATGTATTAAAAACAAATGTTATTACCAATAAAATAAGTGGGAACTTCAATGTTGAGAGGAGACAAAAAAATCAGGAAATCATTTATTCTAGGGAAAACACTAATTATATAGATATAAACTCTTCTGGGTAAAACTGCCAAGAATACCAATGTTGCCTGTAGCCTGAACAGACTTCTAGTTTGGCTGTGATTGAGATATTAGAATTTTCTTTTTATTTCTCCAGCTTTACAGAAAGTACTTGAAATTGTTCTGTTTCATTTTTTCAAATTACACTATACAATACAATAAGCCCATTTTTTAAAACTTAGGTGATAACTAGTAATCTCCCACAATTATGAAGATGCCAATGAAGGTGAAAGTTAGAGGTGGGGGTAATTATACTGCCTTTATCCACTGAAAGCTTTAAATATTAAGCAGAAGCTACTCAGTAATGAAAAGAAATGAGCTATCAAGCCACAAAAAGACATGGAGGAAACTTAAATGCATATTGCTAAGTGAAAGACACTAATCTGAAAAGACTATGTACTGTATGAGTCCCACTATGACATTCTGGAAAAGGTAAACATGGAGATAGTAAAACGATTCATGGTTGCCAGGGATTGGCAGTAAGTGGGTATGATAGGTGGAGCACAGGAGATTGTTAGGGCAGTGAAACTGTTCTGTGTGATACTATTATGGTGAACACATGTCATTATACATTCGTCAAAACCCATAGAATATACCATGTAAAGAGTAAACACTAATTTAATAATGGATTTTAGTTAATAATAATGTATTAATAATGGCTCATCAATTATAATATCCAACACTAACACACTAATGTAAAATGTGAATAATAGGAAACTCAGCTTGGCTGCAGGGTGAGGGAGTAGATGGGAATCCTACTTTTTGCTCAATTTCTCTATAAACCTAAAACTGCTCAAAAACTATTTTTTTAAGCAAAAGAGAACCACATGGTTTCTTTAGAGTCATAGCATCTCTGTAGATCATAGTACCCTTGGGGGAAAAAAAATGATAAACTTCTCAGTGCATAATACCAGCTCAGTGCTCAGGTGTGACAACTGCGGAATGTATAAAAGGTCAATTTAAAAGTCTCACTGGGTTGGAAAAACAAAGCGGACTTTGTGTCACAATAGAACCCATCCCCTGGAACCGTGGAGATGGCAGAAGATAAAACAATACTCTTTATCACTAGCAGATTAACCAGCAAGGACATGTTCTTTTTATTTATCCTATAGGCTCCTAAGGACAATGGGCCTTTTGTCCTTACACCTGTTAAAGGGGAAAGGCACCCTTGACAAAGACCTGCTCGGGTTTATGTGAGGCCACGCAGTTCAGATTTCTTACCTATGTCTCAGACGGTACATCCCGTTTCATAACATGCCTTCCAGCAAAGGAACTTGGAGAGTGAGCCATCAGCTTTCAAAGGGGAAGGAAGCAAGTCCATGGTTTATTCAGGAAGAATAATAGAATATGGAAATCTGTGTTGAAGAGCAATATAACAAAGTTGTAGCATGTTTCAGCTCTCAGCCAGACACTGGCCTGGAGTTCCCGGAGGGTCCTGCTCTTTCCTTGGTCCTGCTCTTCCCTTGGTCCTGCTCTTCCCTTGTGCTGTGCTTTTAGCTCAACACCAGGCACAGAGTAAAAATTCAACAGAGGCAGGGCTTGCTAGATGAATGCACATCTGGGACTTTGCTAAAGAAAAGAGAACAACAAAATGATTCATCAAGGTTAACACCTGATCTTTCCAGCTGTTTCACTAAGGTATCCATCTAAACCTTATATGGTGTGTGTTAATGGCTTTCTTCAGCCTAAATCCTTGTTTGGAATAAGATCTGCTGCTTTTGAATGCTTCCTCTTGCAAACACACTTTTCTTTGAGCCAACCAACCTTCACCCTATTCTTCGTGTGTGAAGTTTGAATTTAATACTTCCTTTGGGCTGAAGGGGATGGTGTGTAGCCTGAGCTCAGCCAGGCAAAGCTCTGTGTCACTTGGCCTCAGTGGAATTCAAAGAAGGACACATAACTTAAGCTGAACCCATGAGAATCCCATGGCATGATTTAATAGAAGTGTTGTTCTTAATCTGCTTGGGTTGAGAAATAATAAAATTCAAGCCTAGAATTACTAGTGGACTTCTTAGCTACCACTACTCAGGAAAAATCTCCTTGAAGATAAAGCCAAAACATAGCAGAACTGAGCTGGAAGATGGAGAGAGAACAAGTCCTGGTGAAAATATTTGAGCAACTTGATCTAGCCTAGCCTGAAATCAACACGTTTCCTGGACCCTTCAATGAAACAGACCACTAAATCCCCAGGATTTCAACCACCTTATAACCAATTGTAATTTAACAGTATATCCATTTTCTCCCTTATTTTGAAATTCTGAGTCATTACTGTTCTTTCATATGTCCATGTCCTTCTGATTAGAATTTAGTAGGAAAATTCTAACTGGGAGATGTTCTGTCCAGTGCCTCTACAACTTCTCTCAGTCTAATCATGCCTCCAGACAGAAAAAGATAACATTTGAAATTAGAAGTCCTTAAAATATCATTTCCAAATTCCAACAAAAGGCAGAATTCTCCTTTGTCGAACATTTCACTTCACCATGAACTCTAAATCTTTTGATGGCTTAGCAAAAGTTGGCACGTGGCAGAGTCCTGCTGAGCAGATTGAGACATCAGAAAATTGGCCCTTGGTGGTGCCTGGCACACATTCTGAAGATGTGGCATCGTGCCGCTTCTCTCCCTCCCACCCTCCCACTCAATGCGCCATTAACAGTAGGAGTGGGCTCAAGAGCTAGGGCAGGTTGGACTTGAAAAATAACCTTGAAAATCATGGATAGGTTTGAAGGATGAAGAAAGAGGCTCTGTAGCTCTTCACCACACTCTCAGTATTAAATATAACAAGAACTAACATCTACTGAGTGCTACTGTACCAATCATGGTGCTAAGTACTCTTCCTGTATCATCCCTTTTAACTCTCACCCACTACAAGCCTCTATTGTGGTGGATCCCATTATATTCCCCATTTTACAGTTGAAGAAATGGGACCTAGAAAAGTTACTGAACTTGCCCTGGATCACTGAGCAGGATTCAGGCCCAAGTTGCAGGCCAGGCTCTTCATTACAACACAGTGTTGTATGTTAGGAACAAAAACAGTGCCTGGATTATGGCTTTAGAATTGTACAAATGAATGTTATGGCTGAAAGAAAGCTTAAACATCATTTAGCCTGATGGTAGAGACATCTCTTGAGTCATGGGATTCCTACACATAATGAGTGGATGATATAAGGAAAGCAACACTGACAGCTGCAGAGATATCAGGCCCAGTCTCCTTTTGAAGTCAGTGAGAAATAAGCTGTTCTTTCTGACTCCTTAGCTGCAAAGATAGAGAAACAAATTGCTAATGGAAGAGAAGCTCTGATGCATAGAATCCCCAGCATGAGACAACTGAGCACTGCTAGCCAGTCTGAAAACCAGCCTTCATGAGACAGTTTATAGACAGCTGACTCAGGCCATTTGAATATCTATTTCCCTGTTATGCTTTACCAGAATCTTAAGATTATGAAATAATTCTTAAATATGAATTGGTGTGCACATTCACATTCCATCCAACATTTTTTTTATGAACCAGAAACTTGTATAATGTTTGAAACAATATACAGTGGTTGAAAGTAATATAAAAAAAAGCCAGATAACTCTTCACCCACCGCCCCCCTTCATCTGGCAATCTTCTAATGCTCCAGCCTCCTCCCCCAGACTAAGTTAGCATTCCCATAGAACCTTATGATTTCCATTTTATAGTATTTATTACATTTATAATAATTTTCTTAATACTTGTCTTCTCCACTAGACCAATAATACCCTGAGGACTGAGATTGCATTGCTCTTACTGAGAATGCATTACTGCATTACCCAGCACCTAAAAGAGTATTTTGCTTAATAGTGAATAGTATTTGAGTAATGAATGAACACTGAAAGATCCTGACATCAAGTCCTAGCTATTTATGGAATTGGTCTCTTAACTATCATCAGAATATATGGGAAAGGCACTTATAAAGATATGAAGTCATCTATGCATACATCAAGCTCTTCAGCTTCACCAGTTCACAAAACACTTTCTAGTTTGTTTTTTCTTCTTTTCTTGTTTCTTTAAGTCCATTATCTCCTATACTATAACTTAAGGAAATCTCCATTCCGTGTTATTGCCATTGGAGCATAATTGAATTTTTCTAAAAATGGGGTTCGCTGACCAGTGGGCATTGGCTTACCTTTTCTTAGAGTTCTGTGAATTCCCTATGAGATTTATAAAAAAGATGAAAGCATACATTAAATCATGCAGATTGACATTTTTAAATTGAATATAGCCATATGATTTTAATATCTTGGGATTGTTAAATATATTGCAAATTCTCTCACACTCCTCTCTTCAAAAAGTGGAGTCTCATTTCCCTTAATGCAGGCAGGACTTAGTGATTTACTTCTAATGAACAAAATAAAGTGACCTTGTATGACTTCCAAGGCTCAGTTAGGAAAGGAGATATGGCTTCCCCCTGGCTCACTCATTGGGGCATGCACTGGGGAAGCCACTGTGTAAGAAATCTGGCTTTCCCAAAGCTGTCAGACTACAGAGACCAAATGGAGAGATTGCGTAGAAATTGCTAGAGGAGTCCCAGCTGTTCGAGTCTTTCTAGCCCAGCTATCAGATATGTGAGTGATACAGACTTTGAGATGACACCAGCCTCTACAACCACATGAAAGACCCCAACCCATATTTACCCAGCTCAGCCACTCCTAAGCTTCTGACCCAAAGAAACCATGAGAAGTAAATGATTATTGGTGTTTTAAGACACTGAATTTTGTGGTGTTACAAAGCAAAAAATAACTGTTATGATGTCCTTACTTGGAGTTGAGTTTATAATTACGTTGGAATCATATATTTATTAGAGGTAAATGAGAAGAGAATACAGGCACACTTACTAAATGCATGTCAAGTGAGGGATAAAGTTTTGCCATGATTTAAGTAGAGAAAGTTACGTGAAGACAGTTTATCACACCCAACTTGGTGTTTCAGGTAGGCTGAACTCAAAGAAATCTTTATTCAGTCAGTATCATACTCATGTTGCCGGCAGTTACTGGGTCTAGGTAAAACAACTTCAATTATATTTAACAAATGTAACCAATTTTAATTATATTGGCTTTGTTTTGCTTTTTTTTCCTCTGATTATATTTAACTTTACAGTTGCTTATATAAGTTTTATATGTATACATTTACATAATATTATAATAAAATAATTTAACAGAGAACCACACTTATTTTTTCTTAAAGAGGAATCTTAAATTTGGGAATCAATGAAGGAGGATCTTCAGAAAGGCATATGTATTTATAACACGCTATCATCTCATTAACTGTTGGTAAATGAACTAATACCTACTAACTACTATTCACCTTAGAGTATTTTTCATAATTGTCCATAGATGTAACAGTTCAATTATAAGTTTAGTGTATCTACCTTTAAGCCTTCCAGTTTAAGGCTTATGTTTGAAAGCCCTGTTAATGACAATGATGTTTTTGGTCCATGCATTCTTGGTATACATACCTTGACTTTTTTGATCAGCTCTCACTTATCCCTCCTGTTTACCAATTTCAGCTAGAAAATGGCCACCTGTATTTGCAATGCCCTTGATCCCGTTTAAATTTTTGACTATGGCACTTAAAATATATTTTATAACAAACCATTATAATGTACCTTTCAAATCTGGCAAATATCATTTTTATATTTTGCTTAAATGAAAATGCAGAAGCTTAATTTATAACTTGTTAATAGTTTTAATTATGTGTTTTTGTTTTATGTGGATAATTGCTAGATAAAACACATAGCTTTCCATTATATGCTGTGATAAATATAATTTGGAAATCATATGATTTTTTAAAAATAGATTATTAATTATCATAATAATATTAATCATTTATTGCAGTCTTGAAGAAGTACTTGCACAGTAAGTTAAACATTTCATCTATATTATTTCATTTAACCCACACAATTTATGTAATGATTTAGGTAAAATTGTCATTTTACATAAGCTTGGAGAGATGGTCATTTGTCCAAAGATAACGTAACTGGAAATGGAAGAGCTAAGATTAGAACCCATATAGGTCTGCCTTTATCAACTCAGTTTTCTAAACTCTAAATTCTCTTGGCTGTCCATACTTTCTTATTTACCATGTATCCATAAAGCTAAGTTGTCATCAGTTATAAAACATTCCATTATTTATGTGCCAATAAAACACACTTTATCACTAGAATTTTTACTTTATATGGATTTGGTAGTGCTCTATTTAATGAATAGACCTAGTTAGACATATATTTTTATCTAACATTATTGTTGTGTGTGTGTGTGTGTGTATACACACAACAGAAAGCATAAAAAATAAATGGAAAACGGTATTTTTCAGAACTTTCCAATCAGAGTCTGGTTCCTCTGTCTGAATCATTTTGCAGACGAGGATCATCAGTGTCTGTGTTTTTCCATAATGTTATCCTCCATGTCAACAAGAACATTAATGATGTAGCATTTCTTAAAAGAATGCTCAATTATTGGGTCTGGATTTTTCTTCTAATCTGCAGTCATCATTTCCATAAGTTTTGATATGTTGTGCAGACAAAGTAAATATTTTAAAATGCACATTAGAGTCAATGTAATATAATATTATTATGTTTCCTATAGAGCATGAGAAAAAAATCAACCATCCACAAATTTAAGGAGTATCTTACAATTTTTAGTTGTATTTAGTTATTATGTATTTTGGTTTAATATCAGACTTTAGCTTGCTACAAATCATTAGTATACATTCGTGTTGCTTTATTTACATTATTTCTATTTGTTGAATGCTTCAGGTACTGGTCTAAATTCTTTGCATATGTTGTTAACTCTTTAAACCCATTAAATCTCCAAAAGAGGTATAATGTCCCATTGATCAATGAAAAAACTAAAATTTACAGAGTTTAAATAGTTTGAAGTCATATCTCTTCTTAAGTGGCAAAGCCAAGATTTTGACTTTGTTCTTCCTGATGTCAAATTCCATTCTACTACCTACTTGGCGATGTTAGTTACCATCCACATAAATGCATGCATTAGCAGTATGAGGATTGGTAATTAATATATATTACATTAGATTCAATAAGAATTTGAATTTTTATGTTTATTTTTCAATTAGAGTTGGCATACAATATTATATTAGTTTCAGGTGTACAACATAGTGATTAGACATATACCTATGAAGTGATTGCCCTGGAACCCATCTGACAACTTAATTGGTAAATAATATTAATGAGCTATGTTAACAATATAAACTATTTTACTTAGCCTTCTGTCTGCTTGCACATGAATATATAAAGTACCATGAATATGGATCTTATTAACTGCTCTCCACAAGGCCAAATATTAACAGTAATCCTTCAGGGACTGATCTGGAGGAAATGGGCCAACATTTCTTACAGCCTGGCAATGTGTCACTCCCATGGCCATCTTGCTTAAAGGTTTCTGAGAGAATTACATATAAAAATGACCACAGTACTTGTCATTTCACAGGACTCTTACAAGACATAGGTCCATGCATTCCTATTTTACCACTGACAAGAAAAATTTTGGTTATCATTCTACAGGAAATTAATGTTGCTTCCTTCACATGTTTATGGCCTACTCTAAGAAAGAAAGAAATATGTGCAATTATTTTATGGTGTACCTGAGGCAAAAGATTTTATTGTTTAACTATTGTCCAGTAGATCCATGCTTAGGTAATTAATTAGGAAAATAATCTCCGAGGAACTGTGACCTCATTTTATAATCTTAAGGCCACTGGCACAAATAGTTAGCAATACTTCTAAACTTGATGCCATGCAAGTAACTAATCCAGGAATTACTTACAAAATAAAATGAAAATGAAGCAGCTTTTAAATGTTAGGTAATAGATTCTGGGAACCTCCATTTAAGGATTCCTCCCATAGCATTTTGTGACAGTGTCTTTAACAACTCAGTCCAGGTGTTTAGAAACAAGACCTCTGTTTTTTCTAGAGCTTGTGAACAATATTTTTTTGGAGAAATGTCAGGTTCATCTGAAAAGGGTTGTGAGACACTGTGAACCAATACCAAGCCAAAAGGGATGCACTGTACAAGATATTTGTGTTCTTTCTTCCATTTTCTCAAATCTCAGCATCTGGCACCACCATCTTCTCAACTACCCAAACTTGAAATGATTCTTGACTTGCCTTTCTTATTTGGTCCCTATATCCAATTCATCTTTGAGTCTACTTATTCTACCACCTCAATAACTCCCTAATCTGCCTACTTCTCTCCATCTTAACTGTCATTACTTCGAGTTACCACCACGACCCACCTGGACAACTGCATCAGCCTCTACCATATCTAACTGATACTTTCTGCCTCTGGTCTTGCTCTTTATGAAGCAAAAAGTCAAATCATATCACTCCCTCGCTTAAACTATTCAATGGCTTCCTGTGGCTCTTGAGATAAGTCCCCAAGTTCATTGTATAGCTTACAAACCCTTCAAGATGAGGCCCCTGTCTACTTCCCAAGCCCCATCACTCTCCCTCCAGCTCTCCCCATTTCTCTGCTTCAGCCAAATTGAACAACTTTTAACATCTCAATTTTCCCACCTTCATGCCTTTACACATGGAATTTCTCTGCCTAAAATATCCTTCCCTTTTAAGTTCAGTTAGATTTTATGTCCTCTTAGGACAACTTTCTCCATGCCCAGGCTAGTTTCATGCTCCTGCCCTGTGTTCTTACTTCTTTGTGATTATCCTATCATTTAGTTAACTCTATTATAATTATCCACTTATTTACCTTCTCTACCAATCTTGAATTCCTTAGAGCAGAAACTGTCTCTTGTTCATTGTTGAATATCAGGGCAGCAATTTCCATACTGTATACAGCACCAGTGGTACAAAGATGATTTGAAGTAGTACACAGATGCTGTTTTAAACTTTTTAAAATTGTTCTGAATTTTTTATGTTTATCTTCTCTTTACAACAAGTAGTGTTTCTTTTCTTTATTATGAATCTCAGATGCACAGAATTTCATTAACTATAATCCTTGTTCCATGACACAGTCTTCACTGGTCCTTGCATGATACACTTACAGTTATTTTGCTAGTTATTTCATACCATAATAACCATCCCCAAATTCATCATGCAAAATGAAAGCTAAGAACTTAACAATAGCCCACATTTACCCATACTGTACACTAGTTCTATTCTTCTGCATCCTTCCACTTGATCCTGTATACCACGATCATCATTCTCTTGCTTTCTGTTTAAATAGTTTTAATTGCCTATTTCTAAACTTTATTTATTGTTTATTTATAACATTGTGGGAGGTGTTTAATAATTCAATTGTTTTATAAGTTCTTCCTTTTTAATTATGTACAATTGCATATCAAAACAAAAATAGAAGACTATATTTCCTTTTTTATTGAGATATAATTGACATATGACATCATATTAGTTTCAGCTATACAACATAATGATTTAATATTTGTATACATTGTGAAATGATCACCAAATAAGTCTAATTAACATGCATCACCACACATAGTTACATTTTTTCCCCCTGTGGAATAAGAACTTTTAAGATGTATTCTCTTAGCATCTTTCAACTATGTAGTACAGTATTATTAACTATAGTCACCATGCTGTATGTTCTAAACTTTATTTTTTAGCTTGGTTATCTTTAACTTTATAAAAAGAACATCATGTTTATGTAATACTCGGGGGCTTTTTTTACTTAATATTATGTTGCTGAGAGTCATCCATATTGTTGTATACTATTTTAGTTCACATGATTTGACTGTTATATTACTTTCCATGGATGACTATACCACAGTTTAAGCATCTGTTCACTCACTGATGGGCACTTGGATTGTCTCCAGGTTTTTGTCATTGTACACAGTGGTGCTCTGAACACATGTCCTGTTGGACATGTGCAAGCATTTCACTGGAGTAGAACTACTGGGTCATAGAGTATGTGAATCTTTAACTCTTAGAGATAACACTAAGCTCAAATTCAAGGAGATGACACCAATTTACACTTCTGCCAGTAATCTACATAAATTCCTATGGATCGACATCCTCTCCAATACTTAGTATTATCAACCTTCTTCATTTGGCCATTCAACTATCAGTAAAATGATATCTCATGTGACCTTGATTTGTATTTCTCTGATCACTAATAATGAACATTTCTTCATGCAACTGTTGTACATATGTGTTTCCTCTTCTCTGAAATGCTTATTCCTGTTTTCTGCCCATATTTCTCTTGGATTATTTGTGTTATTCTTATTGATTTATCAGCATTTTAACATATTTTAATACCAATTCATTATAGATTGTATAATTGTTGCAGAATATCTTATCAGAATTAGTAACTTATCTTTGTAATATCCTTAAGGTGTCCTAATGAAAAAACGTTCTTAAGATAACATACATATGAAATTCAACAATACTAAAGCAGACATCTAGATAACATGGCAGGGAATAAAATTACCCAGTTTCTTAACTCATGACGTCAGTTGTAGTAGAAGTTAGCTCTATATTTGAGCTGTTTCTGAACTAGAACCTACTGTTTTCCATACTTCCGTAAGGTGCTAGACACATCATAGGAACTCAGCCAAACTTGTTGGAATGAAGTAAAATATCTCTGTGGAAACACACACATATAAGAACATTCACCCTGCAGGTTGTTTAAACAGATGGCTTGTTTTAGAAAGACATATAAAAAATTGCAAAATAAACTAAAGAATAGTATTGACCTTCGTCAGTCCTCATAGTGTTGGGGAAACTTTTTGGCAGACTATCTCATGTGATTAGATTGGGCAATTTTCTTTTCTAAGACCTTATTTTGGGAATGCCTTGGTATAGGTATTTTTTACTAACTCAATTAAAATACTTTTATACATAGGAAAATTATCTTTGGAGCTAGAGAAAGAAATAATAATTAAATGCTATGCCTTCTTAAAAGCCACCCATGACCTCAAATTGCCCCCAAATGGACCTATCTATCTCTTTTACTTCTTCCTTCCTTAGCTTTCACAAAGGCACAAAGCAGGACATAACAACATGATATTTTCATGTGGAGTCATAATATTAAAATGCTAGTTTTTAATCTACCTTTTACCTAAAATATGGAGTCATCTAGCCTCTCTGATGTACCACCTACCCTATACACATCACTCCCACTTACCAGGGAATAAGTTGGGTCTGAGCGATAGGGTAAAAACTCTATTTTATACCTTCTCTGGTAGTGTTCCTCAATTTGACAGTTCACTAGTGTATTTTTACATTTTAAAGTATATTATATATGTCATAATACATAAGACCGCATATTCACATACATGTAGTATAAGGAATTCTGTTATACACCCTGTGTACCCATTGTCCAGCTTAAGTAAAGAATTTACCAGTTACTGCAACTCCCCATATCAATCCCTGTCTCCTCATTTATTTATTAAAAAGTATTTATTTGAGTGACTATTATGTGTGAAGCTCTGTTCTAAGCACTACAATACAGTATTTAAAAAAAAAAGGAAATAAAAGATGAAAAGGCTCAACTCATGGAGCTTACATTTTATGAAAAAAAAAATAAACTGCAGTAGTCCCCCTTATCCACTGTTTCACTTTTCATGGTTTCAGTCACCTGTGGTCAACCACAGATCAAAAATATTAAAAGGAAAATTCTGGATACAAGTAATTCATGAGTTTTAAATTGCTGTTCTGAATTGCATAATGAAATGTTTCACTGTCCTGCTCTGTCCTGCCCAGGACATGAATCATCCCTTTGTGCAGCGTCTCCATAATGTATATACTACCTGCCTATTAGTCACTTAGTAGCCATCTCAGTTATCAGAGCAACTGTCATAGTATCACAGTCCTTGTGCTCAAGTGACCCTTATTTTACTTAATCATAGCCCAAAAGTGTAAGAGTAGTTATGTTGGCAATTTAGATATGACAAGGAGAAGCCATAAAGTGCTTCCTTTAATTGAAAAGGTATGTACATCTAGGAAAAAACAGTACCTATAGGGTTTAGTACTATCTGCAGTTTCAGCCATCCAATGCAGGTATTGGAACATATCCCCCATGGATGAGGAGGGTTATTTTTAATTTAGGGTTCATCATTCCCTTTCCCCCCTCATAGTTTTTATATATGTATCTTCAAATAATATCATTAGTTAATATATAAACTAATATATTAGTTTATTATTATACTGTCTAATTTTCTTCTAAGCCTTGCTTTTTTCACTTAATATTTTTGTGCGTAAAATGCTAGTTCATTTATTTTCAATATTTTTGGACTTCTTTTATGTGAATACTGCACAGCATATCTATTTTCCTATTTATTAAGATTATAAATGCTATTATAAATGCTACCATGAAATGGTACCATATATCATTTCCATTGTGTGTAGCAATAATTCATTGCTATTCATTGTTTCCATTGTATGTATATACCCAATTTATGTATAATTCTGTATCTCAACATTGAGTTATTTCTAGTATTTTAATGCCACATTTACACACATTTCTTTTGAGTTTGAAGCATGTATTTGTGTTGAGTATTGCTGCGTCTTAAGATATGTGTAAATCCAATTGTAGAAGACATTGTCAAACAATTATCTGAAGCGATAACATAATTTGCACTTCCACAGCAATATATAAGAGTAACCATTCTGGTGGCTGTGTATCACTTTGTGCTTTTAATTTCTATTTACTTGATGATTAATAAAGGTGAGATCTTTTATAAAAGTTTATTAGCTGTTTAATATCATATTTTTGAAGTACCAATTCAATACTTTTACCTACTTTTTTTCTGTTGAGTTGTTTATTTTTTATTCACTTGAAAAAATATGTACATAAGTATTTCCAAACATATAAAGAATAACAACAATGGTATGCCATTTAATAGAAGTGTAATAATAGGCACATTTGTCTTATTCCCAATCTGAGAGATAAACAATTCAACATTTCACTTAAATATGACATTATTTTAGGTTTCAAAAACTGATTTATCAGATTAAGAAATTTCTCTTTCATTCCTAGTTTGTTAAATATTATCATGAAAGTATATTGAATTTATTAAGTGCTTTTTCTATAACTATTAAGATAATCATATGCATTTTCTCCTTTTTCCTGTAGATATAGTGAGTTACATTGATTAATTTTTAAATGTTACCCAACCGTGGATTTCTAGAATAAATTTAGCTTTGTTGTGCTAACTTTTTTTGAATACTGTTGAACTCAGTATGCTGATACTTTGCTTAGGATTCTTTAAAAACTATTTTCATAGTAAAGGTTGGCCTATAGGCTTACTTTCTTGTAACATCTACATCAGTTTTTGGTATTAAGGTTAAGCTGGCCTCAGAATCACATTGGAAAATGATACCTCTTCATTCTGAATATTTTCTTCTGACCTACCTCCCTATTCACTAATTTCTATTAAGTCCATTAATTGAGTTCTTAAGTTACTTTTTAATTCTCAAGTTACTAATTGATCTCATTTTATTATACTAGTTTTCTACTAGAATTCTCTATCTTATTATTAATTATGTTAACATATTTTCTTAATTATTTTAATATCCATGTCTAATAACAAATCTATTTGGATATTCCTTGGGTCTGTTTCTATTATTTATTATTTCCTCTTGGTTTTTTGTCTGTTCTTATCTTTATGAATGTCTCATTATTTTTGTTTGAGTGCCAAACACTGACTTTGAAAAAATATAGAAATAGTTTCAGGCTCTCAAATGCTTCTTTCATTTCAACAAATTCTATAAGGTGAAAAGGATTTCGGATTACAGGCTCACCACTTTGCGATTCTACTCTTCCTCCAGTCCCAGAATCACAAGTTCTTACTGTACTGATATTGTCTGATCAATGCTTTCAATGATAATTTTAAAAATATTTTGTCAAGCTTGTCTAGTTATTCTCACAGGTACATTTTGTCTAACATTAGCTAATATGCTATTGCCAGAAGATTTTAATTATCATTTTTCATATTTCAAATCAGTTGAGCCTTCTTAGAAGCTTATTAGCCACTCATGTTTTCACTTATACAAAAGTTTCTATTTAATTATTAGTTTATTCTTATTGATCTGTAGAAATTCTTTACATCACAGATTTTTAATCTTGTTAGTTATGTATATTTTATATACTCATTCTCTAATTAGTTTGTCTTTTTATTCTTTATTTATTTTGATGAATTTATATATTCTTTTTAGTATAGTCATATTCATCAGTCTTTCTTCTTTTGCTTGTGCCTTTTATCTTATCAAGGAACTTCTTCCATATCTCTATGTCATAAAGATATTCTCCTACTTTTTCTCTAATCATTTTAAAGTTTTTCTTTTAACTTTTGTCTTTAATCCAAGTATAATTCACATTTCTGTGTGAGGCAAGGATTTAATTTAATTTTTTTTTACATGGATAAGATGTTATCTCAGACCATTTATTGAAATGTGGACCTGAGTATATATAAAGCTTCTTAATCTCATAACAATATTGTTTCAAGAAACTATGCTCTGAGTAGTGGAGGTCCCTATTATCTTATTATATATTATGTGTACTCCCCCCAAAATTATCTCTTTTAAAGTTAATCTTCCCTCAAACAATCTTCTACTTTAATTTTAGCTTTTCTTGCCTCACTGTGTCAATGGTATTTGCCAGTCATTATCTCATAGCTCACAAATTATTTTAAAATCCCCAAAATGCAATGCAAAAACAATACAAATGGATATCAAAGTAAAATTATAAATCTTGCAAAAGATGTGGGATCTTACCAACTGAGCAGAATTGCTCTAATCATTCCCAATGGCAATGACAGATGGGGGTATGGAAAAATTAGGCCAGTTAGTAAGAAAAAAAAGGAACATAAGCAAGTAAGATATGTCACTACAGATGCCTCAAATGGAAATTACTTGAATGTCAACTTAGAAGTAGTTCTTGAGCAAAATATATAAATATCTTGTATATTTTTACAAACTGGTATATATGATCATGATGTAAAATTAAAATTAAAGATGTCAGGACCTTGGACTTAAAGAGGATTTTATGAATTTGACTTCATAGGCAAGGGAAGTAAAAGTAAAAATAAATGAATAGGACTATATCAAAATAAAAAGCTTCAGCACAGCTAAAGAAACCGTCAACAAGGCAAAAAAGCAACCATCTGAATGGGAAAATATATTTGCAAGCAACGCCACCAATAAGGATCTAATATCCAAAATATATAAAGAACTCGTACAATCAATAACAACAAAAATCAAATAATCCAATGTAAAAATGGGCAGAGGAACTGAACAAACACTTCTCCCAAGAAGATATACAAATGGCCAATGAACTTATGAAAAGATGTTCAACATCACCAGCTATTAGGAAAATGCAAATCAAAACCACAATGAGATACTATCTCACACCTATTAGAATGGCTATGATCAACAAGACAAGTAATAACAAGTGTTGGAGAGGATGCAGAAAAAAAGAACCTTCATACACTGCTGGTAGGACTGCAAATTGGTACAACCACTATGGAAAACAGTATGGAGGTTCCTCAACAACTAAGAATTGATCTACCATATGATCCAACAATTCCTCTATTGAGTATTTAGCCCAAAGACTTGAAAACATATATCTGAAAAGATATATGTGTACCATGTTCATAGCAGCATTATTCACGGTGGCTAGGACATGGAAGCAACTGAAGTGTCCTACAATAGATGATTGGATAAAGAAGCTGTGGTACATATATACAATGGAATATTATTCAGCTATAAAAAAGAGATGAAGTACTGCCATTTGTGACAATATGGATGGATCTTAAGATAATCATGTTCTAAGAATATCTCACAATTAAAATTACGATTTAAGTTCTCTTAAACATAAAATAAAATATTATTGTTTTCATGTTATGTTGTTTTCTTTTTTCCAAGATAAAATCCCAATTGAGCATTTTTCACTTCTACTTATTATGAAACCGTGATGACTCAAGCTTATGAACAATAACTTGGATGTGGAGAATCAGGGCAGGAGGCTACAAACCACGTCTTTGACATAAAACCACTTCTCAATGAACTTATTTCACAAAACAAGTTTAAACAATTATCAGGGCCAAGACTAGGGTGAGGTGACTAAAGTGCCTAGGGCATAAAACAAGGAAAGTGTTAACCCTCAGGACTGTAAAAGTGCAAAGGCTGATCTGATTTCTATTTATACATCAGTTTTGCCTATTCTAGTACTTGGTATGAAATCACGCAGTATGTTCTCTTCTGTGTCTGGCTTCTCTAACTTAGCATGCTTTTGAGATTAATCCATGTTGTCATGTGTATTCGTAGTTCATTTACTTTAATTGCTCAGTATTCTGTTTTATAAATTTTCATTCTATATCACATTTTATAAATGTAACACTTTATATTTTATAATACACTTCTTTATATAACATTTTCTAAATGTACCACAATGTGTTTATCCATTCATCTATTGATGGACATTTGAATTGTTTTTAATTGTTGTCTATTATGAATTAAGCTGCTCTGACACTTGTGTCCAATTCTTTTGTAAGCATATATTTCCATTTTTCTTGGATAAATGCATACGAGAGAAATTGTTCAGTCATATAGTGTTTGTTTAACTTCATAAAAAAGCTATCAAAATGTTTTCCCAAAAAGTTATAGCATTTTACATAACTATCTGCAATGTATAAGAGTTTCAGTTGCTCCATATCCTCACCAATATTTGCTATTGTTAGTCACTCTATTTTTAACCATTCTATTGCAACAAAGTGGTATCTCATTGTTTGATTGTGCATTCCCCTGAAGTCTAACATGACGTTGAGTATATTTTCATGTGTTTATTAGCTATCATCTTTTATAAAGTGCCATTTAAAGTCTTTAGCCTATTCCTGTTTTTAATTGAATTGTCATCTTATTGTGGTGCTTAAGAGCCCTTTATATATATTCTGGATTATTTATTCTAAATATAAGACCTCTGTTGGTCATGTATTGTTAATATTTCCCCCCAATCTGTGGCCTGCCTCTTGGTCTTCTCATTGATGGCCTTTGAAGAGAATAAAACTTTTAGTTTTGATAAAGTCCAATTTATCATTTTTCTTTTATGTTTAGTCTAAGAAATGTTTGCCTACCCTGAAATTACAAATAATTTCTCCTATATTTTATTCCAGAAATATTATAATTTTTGCTTTTACATTTAGACTTAAGATCTATTTTGAATTGATTTTGGTTTATGGCATGACATAGACATCAAAATTTATTTTCTTAAATATGAATGTCTAGTTGTTCCCACATTATTTAATGAAAATAACTTTACTTTTTCATATAATTACTTTAGAACCTTTCCCAAAATCCTGTTGACAGTAGGAGTATGGGTCTATTTCTAGACTTTCTTCTGTTCCACTGATCTCTATGTCAGCACTTTTGTCAATATCACATTGTTGTGATTACTGAAGCTTTATAATAAGCATTGAAATAATGTAGTTTTTTTTTGTTTTTTTGTTTTTGTTTTTTTTTTTCAAAATCATTTTGGCTATTCTTGGTCTTTTGCATTTCCACATAAATTCTAAAATCAACTTGTCCACTTTTACAAAAACATTTACTGGGATTCTGACTAGGATGTCTTGAAATCTATAAACAAATTTGAACATCTTAACAATATTGAGTTTACCAATCCATAAACATGATATATCTCACTAAGTCTTAAAATTTCTCCCAGTAGTGTTTAGTGGTTTTTATTACAAAGATCTTGCACATCTTTCATTAGGCTTATTCCTAGATGATAGCAATTGTTTTTGATGTTACCAATTTGCATATTTAAAGTAACAATGTTTGAGGGTTCTGACGAGGAAGTAGAAAAACTGGAACCCTCATACATTGTTGGTAGCAATGTCAAGTGGTTCAGCTTGTTTGAAAAATAGTTTGACAGTTCCTCAAAAAGTTAAACATAGAATTATTATATGATCCAGCAATTCCACTCCTAAGTATATATCCTCAAAATTGAAAACAAGTACTCAAACAAGTACATGTACATTCATGTCCACGGCAACACTATACACAAAAGCCAAGAGGTAGAAACAACCCAAATATCCATTAACAGATGAATGGATAAACAAAAGGTGGTATACATACACTGGAATGTTATTTAGCCTTAAAAAAGAATGAAATACTCACATATGCTAACAACACAGATGAACCTTGAGAACATACTGACAGAAAAAGTCCAGACATAAAAGGTCACATAGAGATAATACAGGTTAGTGGTTATTGGACACAGGGTTTAGAAAGGTGGGGAGCAATTGCTTAATAGGTGTATGTTCTTCTCTTCTGGGTGACAAAAATGTTTTAGAACTAGACAACGGTGGTGGTTGCACAACACTGAATGTGCTAAATGCTTCTGAATTTTTCACTTTTAAATGATTAGTTTTGTCATGTGAATTTCACCTCAATAAAAAAAGAAAAACTTAAAAAATGGTAGTGATATTTATTTTGTTGCTACTATATCTCCAGCTACTTTAAGAGTACCTGACATGGAGAAGGGTCTCAACAAATATAATTGAATAAATTAAAAACAGCGCCTATCTCTGAAGCCCAAGAATTCTCTTTCATAACCATAGCTGGAAAATACATTTAAATTTGCCTCCAAAAAGAATGCCTTAACCCACTCATGGCCAGAGTAGAAAATACCAGCTACACTTTCCCTAAAAGATAAAAAGTAGGCCAGGATCTTAGAAAACAACATTCTGCATCTTCTGTCATCCTTACTTTTTCTATAAAGCTAAAATTGCTGACTATGGCTAACCAAGACACCTGACATCTCTTGTCTCACTATCAAATATACCCCCAACAAAAGTAAACTTTATTCACTGTGTTTACTTATTTACTATAAAGAACACTATGTGCAGCAAAGCTGAGCTGTTATGTAAGCCACTATGAGTGTTGTGGATTACTTTTGCCAAGAACTACATAAATAAAATAAGGCAGAACACAGCAAGAGAGTTATTCAAAATACATAGAGTTAAATATAGTAAGAGCCTTGATTAGCTTTCATTCATTTGGTTTGTTCACCATTTATGATGTATCAGGGACTCTAAGTGGTGCTTTTAACATATTATGTAACTGAATATTCACCCTGGTATTCCTGTTTTTAGATGGGGAAACTAGGGCTCATAGGAGTGATGTAAATACCCTAGAGTCACACAAGAAGAGGCAGAGCAAGCATTTTAACTTAGACACTGGAACAATGAAAGTTGGCTTCATTCTGTTTTTTTGTCAGTGTCCTTCTTTACAAAGTGAAGTTCATGATAACCAGCAGCCCTACTGTGCTTATACTGTTTGTACATTGATCACAGTGAAAAAGATTTCAAGTTTAAACAAATCTAAGAGAAGATCTCTGAATGCATTAGTATGTATCATTTGCCAACCTCCAGGCCAGGAGTCAGAATCCCATGATTGGATACTCTCATTTCCCAAAAGAAAGGGGGGATGATGTTGGCATCTAAAACAAAAACATTCTGCATGTCACATATGTTTCAAGCTATAATTTAAAAGACACCTGCAAAAATAAAATGTCATCCATTAAAAACACAATACAAGCAGAATAGAGAAGTAGTCTGTTGGTCAATACTAGTGTAATGAGGGGGTGCTTGTCTATTGGCAGGGAACATGATGGAACAGAATGAAAATTAGGATGCACTGATTCTAAGTCCCAGATCAGCCACTCTCTGCATCCTCAGGTCAGCCCAATCTGAGCCTTGATTTCCTAACAATAAATGCAGAAATTGTCATAAATATTTCCCAAAGGCTCTTTCAACTCTAGGTAGCTATGATTTTCTTGGTCTAATCTTGACTTTTGAAGAAAAATTCCTAGATAGCCATGTATGGAAAAGGAGAAGCATTTTACTGCTGTTTCCAATCCAAATACCTCTTTTCTAATCTTTGTTTGCCCTTGCAATGCTGGTTTTGCTTCTAGGACCATAAATTCTCTAGTTTTAAGGTCTGATTTTCACTGCGATTGCAGAGAATGTGTATCTTCCATGGAATGCCCAGCTTAACCCTGCCAGACGCTCACAGAGGAAAAATGAAAAACCAAGTCATTGCTCAGTGAATTGAATATGTATAACAAAAACCTGTATAAAAATACAGCTTTTAGATTTTCTGAGTCAACATAACTTCTAAGTAGTAGAGATTTGATAATTATCAGTTTTATTAAGTTGAGAGTTTCTTAACATTTTATAATCCATGTTCCCTTTTTTAAAATTAATTTTTATATTTCAGTTACAATTGACATTCAACATTATTTTATATTAGTTTCAGGTGTATAGCATAGTGGTTATACACTTATATAATTTACAAAGTGATCTCCTCAATAAGTCTAGTACCCACCCAGCACCATACATAGTTATCACAATATTATTGACAATATTCCTTATGCTTTATTTTACATCCTCATAACTATTTTGTAACTACCCATTTGTACTTCTTAATCCCTTCCCCTTTTTCAACAGCCTCCAACCCATCTGGCAACTATCAGTTTGTTTCTCTATATCTATGAGTCTCTTTCTATTTTTTCTTTGTTCATTTATTTTGTTCTTTAGATTCCACACATAAGTGAAATCATATGGTATTTGTCTTTCTCCATCTGGCTTATTTCACTTAGCAAAATACCCTGTAGGTCCATTCATGTTGTCACAAATGGTAAGATTTCATTTTTTTTTTATGACCAAGTGATATTCCATTGTATGTATGTGTGTATATATATATTAAAAAAATGTATTATATATGTTTATGTACATTTTAATGACCGAATGATATTCCATTGTATGCATATATATTTATATAATATTACTTTATATAATATATATAATAATATACATATAATCTCTTTTTGCCTACTCATCTATTGATGAGCATTTAGGTTGCCTCCATATCTTGGCTATTGTAAATAACACTGCAATGAACATATCTATTTGAATTAGTGTTTTGGATTTCCTCAGAAGCATATCCAGAAGTGGAATTGCTGGGTCATAAAATTTTTAATTTTTTTGAGGAACTTCCATACTGTTTTCCATACAGCTGCATCAATTTGCAAACCCATCAACAGTGCACAGGGGTTCCTTTTTCTCCACATCCTCACTGACATTTGTTGTTTGTTGATTTATTGATGACTGACATTTTGACAAGTGTGAGGTGATTATCTCATTGTGGTCTTAATTTACATTTCTCTGATGATTAGTGATGTTGAGCATCTTTTCATATGTCTATTGGCCATCTGTCTATTTAAATCCTCTGCCCATCTTTTAATTGGATTGTTATTTATTTATTTATTTATTTATTTTTGGTGTTAAGTTGTATTAGTTCTTTATAGAGTTTAGATATTAATCCCTTATTGGATATATCATTGGTGAATATCTTCTCCCAGTTGGTAGGTTGTCTTTCCATTTTGCTTATGGTTTCCTTTGCTATACAAAACCTTTTTAGTTTGATTTAGTCTCATATGTTTATTTTTTCTTTTGTTTCCCTTGCTCAAGGAGATAAATCAGAAAGAAATATTACTAAAAAGTGTCAGAGAGTTTTCTGCCTATGTTTCTTTCTAGGAGTTTCATGGTTTGGGGGTCTTACATTAAAGTCTTTATTTCATTTTAAGTTTATTCTTACATAGGGTATAAGAAGGTGCTCCATTTTCATTTTTGGCATGTATCTGTCCAGGTTTCCCAAAACCATTTATTGAGTAGACTATCCTTATGTTATTGTATATTCTTGCCTTCTTTTTCATAAATTGATTGATCATATAGGTGTGAGTTTATTTTGGGGTTCTCTATTCTGTTCCATTGATCTATGTGAATGTTTTTATGCCAGTACCATGCTATTTTGATTACTATAGCCTTGTAGTATAGTTTGATACCACATAGAGTGAAATCTTTAACTTTATTCACCTTTCTCAAGATTGCTGTGGTTATTTGGAGCCTTTTTTGATTCCATATAAATTTTAGAATTATTTATTCTAGTTTTGTGAAAAATACTATTGATATTATGATAGAGGTTGCATTAAATCTATAGATTGCTTTGGGTAGTATGGACATTTTAACATGAGCACGGTATATGCTTCTATTTATTTGTGTCTTCAATTTCTCTCAATGTCTTCTAATTTTCCAAGTACAGGTCTTTTGCTCCTTTGGTTAAACTTATTCCTACGTATATTTTTCTAATGCCACTGTAAATGGAATTGTCATCTTAATTTCTTTTCCCGATAGTTCATTATTGATATATAAAAATGCAACTGATTTCTGAATATTTATTTTGTATCCTGCTACTTTACTGAACTCATTTATCAGTTTTAATAGTTTTTTTTAATAGAGTTTGCATTGAATCTGTGTATTGTTTTAGGTAGGAAGGCCATTTTAACAATATTAATCTTTCTAATCTAGTCTATAGGCTTTTACCAATTACCAATGTAATCATTGGCTCTACTTTCCTTTTTGTATGTTTTCTATGTCAGCTAAAATTCTGCTTCACAAGCAAAGTATATCCTTCCATTTATTTGTATCTTCATCAATTTTTTCAGTGTCTTACAATTTTCAGAGTACAGGTCTTTCACCTCTTTGGTTAAATTTATTACTAGGTATCTTTTAATTTTTTATGCAATTGTAAATAGGGTTGTTTTTTAATTACTCCTTCTGGTCATTAGTGGTATATATAAATGCAAGAGATTTCTGTATATTGATTCTGTATCCAGCATCTTTACTGAATTTATTTATTATTCTAATAGTTTTTTGGCAGAATCTTTAGGGTTCTCTGTATATCGTAACATGTCTTTTGCAAATAATGGCAGTTTTATGTCTTCTTTTCCAATTTGAATGCATTTTATTTATTTTTCTTGTCTGATTGCTGTACTAGAACTTCCAATATTATGTTGAATAAACATGGTGAAAGTGGACATCCTTGTTTTGTTTCTGATCTTTAGGAAAACTCTTTAGATTTTCACCATTGAATATGATGTTAGCTGTGGGTTTATCATATATAACCTTTGTTATATTGAGGTATGTTTCCTCTATTCCCACTTTATTGAGAGTTTTTATCATAAACAGATGCTGGATTTTGTCAAATGTTTTTTCTGCATCTACAGAGATGATCATATGATTTTTATCCTTCATTTTATTTATGCAGTATACCATGTTATTTGATTTGCAAATATTGAAACAATTTTGCATCCCAAGAATAAATCCTACTTGATCATGGTATATGATCTTTTTAATGTCTTGCTGAATTTGGTTTGCTAATATTTTGTTGAGAATTTTTGCATCTATGTTTATCAGGGATATCTGCCTATAATTTTCTTTTTTTTTTTGTAATGTCTTTGCCTGCTTTTGGAATCAGGGTAATGCTGGCCTTGTAAACTGAGCTTGGGAGACTTCCCTCCTCTTGAATTTTTTGGGGTAGTTTGGACTGTTTGGTAAAATTCACCTCCAAAGCTATCTGTTCCAAGACTTTGTTTGTTGGATGTTTTTTGATTACTGATCTGATTTCATTAGTAGTAATTGGTAAGTTCAGGTTTTCTGTTTCTTTTTGATTCAGTCTTGGAGGATTATATGTTTCTAGAAATTTAGCCATTTCTTCCAGGTCGTAAAGTTTGTTGGCATGTATTTTATTACAATACTTTGTATTTCTGTGGTGTCAGTTGTCACCTCTCCTCTTTCATTTCTGATTTTATTTATTTAGGTCCTCTCTCTTTTTTTCTCAATGCATCTGGTTAAAAGTTTATCAGTTTTGTTTATCTTTGCAAAGAAACAGCTCTTGTTTTTACTGATCTTTTGTGTTGCTTTTTTTAGACTCTATTTTGTTTATTTCCACTCTGATCTTTACTTTTTCCTTCCTTCGACTCACTTTGGGCCTCGTTTATGCTTTTTCTAGTTCCCTTAGGTATAAGGTTAGATTGTTTATTTGCGATTTTTCTTGTTTGTTGAGGTAGTCCTATATTGCTATGAATTCCCCCCTTAGATCTGCTATCACTGTGTCCCATAAATTTGGGTAATTGTTTTTTCATTTTCATTTTTCTTAAGATATCTTTTGATTTCTTCCTTGATCTCATTGTTAACCCATTCACTGTTTAGTAGCACATCTCCATGTGTTTGTGTGTTTTTCAGTTTTTTTCTTGTAATGGACTTCTAGTTTCATACCATTGTGGTTGGAGAAGATGCTTGATAGGATTTCAATCTTCTTAAATTTGTTGAGGCTTGTTTAGTGGCCTAACATGTGGTCTATCCTAGAAAATGTTCCATGTGCACTTGAAAAGAATGTATATTCTGCTGCTTTGAAGTGAAATGCCCTAAAAGTAACAATCAAATCCATCTGGTCTAATGTGTCATTTAATGCTGCTGTTTCCTTGTTGATTTTGTCTGGAAGATCTATCCATTGTTGTCAAAAGAGTGTTAAACTCTCCTGCTATGATTGTATTACTGTCGATTTCTCGCTTTATGTCCATTGGTATTTGTTTTATATATTTAGGTGCTCCTATGTTCAGTACATAAATGTTTACAAGAGTTATAGCCTCTTGTTGGATTGATACCTTTATCATTATGAAATATCCTTTTTGTCACTTATTATAGCCTTTGTTTTAAAGTCTATTTTGTCTGATATAAATATTACTACCCCAGCTTTTTTTTTTAGCTTCCATTTGCATGAAATACTGTTTTCCATTCCTTAACTTTCAGTCTGTGTGTATCTTTCAATCTGAAGTGGGTCTCTTTTAGATAGCATATGTATGAGTCTTGTTTTCTTATCTATTCATCTACCCTGTCTTTCAATTGGAGCATTTAATCCATTTACATTTAAAGTGATTTTTGATTGCTACATAGTTATTGCTATTTTATTATTCATATTTATGTTCTTTTTATCCCTTCTTCTTCTTAAAAAAGTCCCTTTGCCATTTCTTATAATACTGGTTTGGTAGAACGAACTCCTTTAGCTTTTTCTCATCTGAGAAGCTCTTCATCTCTTTCCATTTTAAATGACAGCTGTGTTGGGTAATCTCGGTCATAGGTTCTTACTTTTCATCGCTTTGAATATATTCTGCCAATACCTTCTGGCCTGAAAAATTTCTGTTCAGAAATCAGCTGACAGTCATATGGGATCTCTCTTTTAAGTAACTAGCTGCCTTTCTCTTGCTGCTTTTAAGTTTCTCTGTCTTTAACCTTTGCCATTTTAATTACGATATGTCTTGGTGTGGGCCTCTTTGAGTTCATCTTGTTTGGGACTCTCTCCATTTCTTGAACTTGTATGTCTATTTCCTTTGCCAGGTTAGGGAACTTTTCAGTCATTATTTCTTCAAATAGTTTCTCAATCCCTTGCACTGCTGCATCTCTTTCTGGTACTCCTATGATGTGAATGTTGATATGCTTGCTGATGTCCCAGAAGTCTTGTAAACTATTCTCATTTTAAATTCTTTACTCCTTTTGCTGTTCTGATTGGGTGTTTTCTACTGTTTTATCTTACAAATCACTGGTTCAGTCCTCTGCTTTATCTAATCTGCTGTCAATTCCTTCTAATTTATTCTTCATTTCAGTTATTGTCTTCCTCATTTTTGACTGGTTCTTTTTTATGGGTTCTACGTCCTTTTTATGCTTACTATTTCTTCACTGAAGTTCTCATTAAGTTCATTGATCAACCTTATAACCAGTGTTAAACTCTGTATCTGGTAGATTGCTTGCTTCAATTTCATTTTGTTCTTTTTCTAGAGTTTTTTCCTGTTCCTTCATTTGGGATATGTTTTTTGTCTCCTTATTTTGGCTGCCTCTCTCTGTTTGTTTCTAGGTGTTATGTAGATCTGGATATCTCCCAGTTTGTGCAGGGTGGCCTTATATAGTAGGTGTCCTGTGAGGCTCAGTGGTGCAATCTCCTTGATCACATGAGCTGGGTGCTCCAGAAGTGTCCCATGTGCAGGTTGTGTGTGTCTTCCTGTTGTAGTTGAGCCTTGGCACATCAGTGAGTGGGACTGACCCTCAGGCTGACTGGCTATGAGGATTGGCCATAAACATGAAATAAAAGCTGCTGTGTGGTGGCTCACCCAATGAAGTGGGATTTCCCCCAGCAGGCTCTGGTGCTTTCTGGGACTATCCTTTGTGTATGCCACTTGTGGACAATCAGGTGGTGCTCTGTAGCGGTCTGAGGCAGGCCACAGGGTATGTTGGTTCTAGGGCCCCTTAGAAAAGGCTCAGGTGCAAGCCAAAATCAGCCATTCCCTATGACCAGCCTGGGGCTACCTGTGAGAAGCTACAAAGTGATTTGCAGTTTGTAGCTGCCTATGCTGGGTCTGAAGGGACATGGGAGAGGCTGTACTGCTAAGTGAGGCCGGCTGCCACCAGAACTCCACCTAGGTCCCCTTAGCCAAAGGCACAGGGCACCCTGAGGCCTGCCACCACTTGTTGGCTGTCAGTAAGACTCAGCCACTGAAAGAGCCTCTGGTGGTGCACAAGTCAAGGCTGGCTGCTTGTTGCTGAAGAGCCTCCAGCAGTGCAACAGCCAAAGCCAGCTGCTTGTTGCTGAAGGAGCCTCTGGTAGTGTTCAAGTTGGGTGGGACACAGTCTCAGGGAATCATCAGATTGGAATAAGTGGTATTCACCAGGTTAATGAAGATTTAGTTTTGGCCATGTGGGGGGAGGGCTCAACACAGGAAAGTTGGAGCCCTCCTGACAGCTATGTAAGAGGAAAGTTCAACACATGAGCAATGGTGGCTGTCCCTTCAACGCTTGCCCTGAAACCACACAACTCAGTGTCTCTCTATATGCCCCTGGTGCTACCTGAGCTGCTGTCCCTCCACTGGAGTCCAAGAGGAACGCCTGTGAGCGAGTGAGTCTATGTGTCAGCCCTTTAAAAAGATGCCTATATTTCCAGCAATCTTTAGCTCACCCAAAGGAATGGAATCCCCACTGATTTTCACAGCTAAACATTGAGGCTCCTCTTTCCGATACTTGTGCTCTGAGCTAGGGAGCTTGGTGTAGGACTGGGACCCCTTGCTCTTTGGGGGATTCCCCTGAAGCTGAGATATACTTCCTGATTCTCAGTCACCACATGTGATTGTGGGGTCAGACCATTTTACAACTCTACCCCTCCTACCAGTCTCGATGTGGCTTCTTCTTTATAGCCTTAGCTATAGAACTTCATTTGACTAGTCTTCAGGTTGTTCTCCAGGTTGATTTTTCTATAATTTAGTTGTAATTTTGATGTGGTCATGCAAGAGGGTGAGTGCAGTATTTACGTACTACATCACATTGACTGGAACTCTCAAACATGTTCTTTTTAGGTAAGGCTAAAGAGGCCACACCAACTACCAGAATTTCTGAAACACACCCTCGGTAGGGTATTGCATTTGGGTTCACCTCTTCCTCCCTCTCACCACTTAATTCACTGAAACCCAGAATACAGACACTAATTTCTGTATCTGACCACATGTCAATATTTGTCAAACTTGACTTTCCCTCAATTATATTATAAAAATTGTAAGTTTTTAAAAATTTTTCAACATTTAAACTACAGTATTGGCTATGTTTTTATAATCTCTCCATCCAATCCATTATCCCATCAATGAAGGGGAGGTTCTGGTATGCTACTCTAGGAAAAACTGTCCTGTAGTTGAGAACCACGGGTAGAGCATACTTACTAATAATCCTTACTTATTGCAGACTCTATTTTTCCCTTGATATATTTGTCTAACTTCCTCAAAGTTGTTTCTGAACCTGAGTTCCCTCATTTATAAACTTCATAAGGTTTTTGTGAAAATTCCTGAGATAAGTTATGGATAGTGCTTGGCACAATACCTAGAATATAGTAGGTAATCAATGAATGTTAGATAATGACAATCAGGGCTTCTATGTACAGTTGTATAGGATGTGCACTATATAACACAATAGACTACAAATTAAACTACAATGTAAAAGACAGCCCTTGGAATTGTGATATGTAGGAAATTTACATCTATCTATCTATCTATCTATCTATCTATCTATCTATCTATCTATTGCTAGTGAACCCTGTATGTTGTCCAAGCTCGGAGTATCTGATTTACTAAGACTCCTTCTCTGATCCTGCTGTATAATATCATCATCAGAGCCAGGAAGTCCTGGCCAGCCAAGTATGCAGTATTAGGCCAGCAGGATGAAATCCAAATGATCTCCCAAGCCAGCTCTTGCAAAGGAGCAGCATTTGTGACCCAAAACTAAGGGGAGTATAAAACTGAAACATCCAAAAAGGGCCATGTGAGGTCTTCTGAAAACTTTCCAGACTCCCAAGGAAACAGTTTATGTCATTTTAAATATTGGTTGTTTAGATTGGGATTACCCTGAGAGCAACATGCTGCTATTATTGTAAAGACCAATGCCCAGAGGAGAGAAGCTCTATCTCTGTTTGTTTGGACTTGAAGCAAATGTCTGTCCTGCAGCCTGTTGGCTATAAGTGTTTCATAACCAGAGGATGCTTCAGTTCATGCAGGAGATGTGTAACCATAAAAACAATATGAAAAAATGGAACAAGTTGAGGAAGTAGAATCTGGAAAACTTACAATTCGTAGTGGGCTCCTTAACCATGTGTTTTATGGCATAAAACACTCAAGGCAAAATGTGACATTAAAGAAAATAAAGAGTATCTGTGACCAGATAATATTAATGTGGAAGATTCTAATTGGGCTACCTAGTTAGAAAAGATCAAACACCTGGGAACTGTATTTCTCAGATGCATCACTCTGTACCCAAAATAACCACATGATACCACTCACTTCTCTTTCCTACTCACCCAATTTGTTGCCACCCAATGATTGGCAAGGTTGGTCTTTCTCAGCAGAAAATACCTAAGCCATTCAATGCATTTCAAAGGACTTTTATTGCTTCCCTAGTATGTACTAGGTAATTAGGTAGGAATATATCAAAAAAAATAAAGAGAAGTATATCCCCACTCAAGGACCACACTGTCCAGTATGAAAACTTAAAAAAAAAAAAAAGGAAGTGATAGTAAAATGAGAACTACGTACACTGATAGTAACGTTAACATAGTCCTGCAAGTGATGGGCAATAAGAAAGAAAACATATATAGTTATATTAAATTTTAACTGAAGAACCTGATGATGCCAAGTGTTTTGAATTAAAGCCGTATCTTCTTTTATTCAGAGGAAAGATATTCCAGGCATTTCCAAGGGAGATGTTCATTAGTTGTTTTAAAAGAAATTGTGTTTTTCATTTGCAAAGTAGCAATTCACATCTATGAAGTAAAATCACTTTGCTTCAATCATTACATCTATGATTACTTAATTGATGACTTAGAAAATCATACTTTAGTGGGAGCTAATTTATTTAGTGAGCTTTATTTATTTGGGAATAAATATGTCCAGATAAATTTTTTTAAAAATTCCTTCTCCCAGTCTTATTCTCTAACCACTCAATCCTTTTATCCTTCAAAAGTAATCACCAGTTTCAAATGAAAATAGCAAAGATGGTTGAATTTGGACCTGGTAAATAAAAAGTTATCCTCTTAGTTTAATGTGCCTGCCATATTTTAAATAATAATCTAATTGAAAAAGATAAGATTGAAAATGGAAAAATATATCTATCAATTCCAGGTTTGAATAAGGAACTGAAAACATAGATTCTTTGTACCCATAGGACATTCGTTGATTTGACTTGTTTTATAGACTCTCTGTTGTTTCATCTGTTGCCTGCAAATGGTTCTAGAATAGTCTGTGCACAGTTTATCCACATATTCTCAGAGCTTACCTCCTTTTACCTGGGTAAAATAGCAGAAACTAGTTCCTTCCCTAAATTTTGTACTTTGTGATTTGAAGATGTCACAGCAAACTTCAGGAAATCAAACCTTCAGTTGACCACTTTAAATAAAAATGATTACCATTTATTGGGTACCTACTATAGGCCAGGTAGTTTTACTCATTTAGTACTCAGAGTAAACCTGTATGGCAATGTCATTAGTTCCATTTTACAGATAAAGGGCATTAACTTGCACAAAGACAGATGGCCAATAAATGGCAGAGTAGGATTAGAAACTGTGTCTGCTAACTTCATGGGAACAGTCAACTAAGTAGAAGCAACAAGATTTAGGTTCAAATATTTTTTACCCAAAGCTTGGCTTGAAGGAAATAAACCTCAACTTCATTGCTTCTCTTCAGGGTGATACTTAATATTTGCTTAGAGCAAGACTTTTCTATTATAGGATAGTGAAGAGTCACCATTAACATCTACAGTGTATCCATTATGTCCAATGTCTTCTACTGGGAAATATGGGGCACAAATAGGGGGTCCATGGCTCATAACTTAGTCAAAAAAATTAAACAATCATAGACCAATGACCAGCTATCTACATACATATACATCAGGGATATGGTATATTCATTTCTTCATTCAACAAATATTCATTTAATGCTACTTTTTGAGCATGTGGATCTGTGTTTACTCATCTGAAAAATAAGGACAATAATTTCCTTGCCAGCTTCTTCTGTTGTTGCAAAGATTCGATTAAGGAATGTGTGAAATCATTTAAATGACTATAAATTGTCCCCCCAACCACCACCACCACACACTTATTACTGTGAGGCAATTCCACACAGGGATTCAGAACTTCCAGAGTTTGAATTCCACTGCTTGTGACCTAGGACAATGTGTGCTCTTACTATAAACTCCCATCTCTTAAGGTAATCTGAGTGAATGCTTGTTCCTTAAAAACAAAAGTGCCTGATGAACACCGTTATCACAGGGCATAGGGGGTCTGGACACAAAAACATCACTAAAAGTATCATTCCTAAAATGAAAGCGCCCAAGGGTACAATGACAAAAACAAGCTTTTGGATATCTGGTAAACTAAATCTTAGCTCTGCCACTCACCATAGAAAGACCTTGGGTATATCAGTGAAATTCTCTGAACTTTAGTTTCTTCACCTATAAAATGGAGGTATTGATATCAATCTTGTAGATATGTCATAATAATTAAATGAAAATATGGACATAGTGTTCTCACATGTTGGAACTGCTCTATAGTGTTAGTGGTGTGTTAGAAAAACACGGCTCCTAATATTAAGAAAGCGTAGTTCTTTTTCTGTTTTTCACTCTCTCTCTAAACTTGAATTAGTGATGGTAATCTTGGGGAAGCTGGAGAGAAGGGATAGGACATGGCTAGCTTTTGTCACCTCTTACTTTCCCTATCACCTTTTCATTGTTAAATGCTGTCTCATAGCAGGATAGAAAAGCTTGCATTTGGCTAGGCAACTCTTGGGATGGCAAAAAGGCAAAGTATTGGCCCTACGCCTTCAGTGAGGGCACATCCAACCATTTCCTCCTAAGGTCCCCTCCAGACAGCCAAGAAGAGTCCACATGAATCCTCTCTCATATGACCCGTATCTGGTCCTTGAGAAATGCTCATGCATCCATTCCCTAGCATATTCTGGAAATGCAGGCCTATGCCAGCACAGCAGCACTCTGCAAGAGCAGCTGGTTAACTCTTCCCTGGCCTTAGGGCTCCCTGGAAGGAGAAGGTTTCTGGGCCATAGTACCCTTAATCAAGAATTTTCAGGCCTGAATCAAGCACTAGTCATCTAAGTCTCCCAAACACAAGGGACACATTTCAAAGTTGTCCAGGTGCCTCTTGAAACCTTTTTTCACCAGGCTTATAATTAAACCAGGGGTCAGCAAACTTCTGTAAAGCCCAACATGATAAATATTTCAGGCTTTGCAGGCCAGTCTCTGTCACAACTGCTCAAGTCTCCTTTGAAGCACCAAAGCAGCCACAGATAATATGTAGATAAAGGGACATGGCTGTATTCGATACTATTTCATTTATGAACACTAAAATTTGAATTAAAGTTAATTTTCATATGACACATGATACTTTTAATTCCCCTTTACACTTTATAAATGTAAAAACTGTTCTGAGCTAGAACTGTGTCCAAGGTGAGAGTTAGGACACTTTTTTCCCATTGTCAATTCAGTCATTCTTTGGAATGTTAACTTTGAGGAATAATGTGACATCTTTCAAGTTCTGACTTTGTCCACAGGAACAGAACCTGGCACTAGGATCAATTGCCTTAACTGTTTCTGGAGCCAAGATATTTCAGCTTATGTGGATTCATTTTTGCATATTTTCAACAGCAAGTTGGTTTTAAGTATATTTAAGTAGCAATTGTATATACACTTCTGTGGAGGCCATTTTTGCCAATTGACTATTCAACACCAAGCTTCTTTCATCTTTAATTGTGTTTTTGACCTTGAGGATAGTAGGACTTAACACTGAGGAAAAAGAAAGCTTAACTTACAATGAAAATGATAAAGTCTGGGTTTCTTAACCAACTTTTTTCCTCCCAGAAGCATTAATCTGTTGTAACAAAGCTGTAGTACATTGAATGGATATTAATGTGCATCAAATCAAGGGAGCAATTTCTGGGCCACATTTTTATATGAATATTCATACTTTAGAGTCACAAAAGATCTGCCTTCTGACAAGTTCAAAGCACTGAAGAAACACAACCTCACTAATTTGCCCCAGATGGCTGAGAGTCAGGAAGGGACAGAAATATTTTTTTTTCCATTTTGCAGGTGATAAAACTGAGGCCCAGAAATGTACTGATTGGAAAAGGAGCGCATGGCAGGTGAGAGGAGGCCTCAAACATTGCTTCATTTATCGACCTATGCACCCTTTCACTTAGGCAACAGTGAATGCTCCTCAAAACAGGACCACAGAACAATTTTTCACACTTAAATGTACTTACTGCAAAATGCTTTCTAAAAATTTATTAACATTCCTAAACTGTGAGGCAGTAACAATATTTTTCAGGTTAGAATCAGAATTTTCAGGCTCAAAAAGACTTAGGGATCATAAAATTCTGCTCATTCATTTCACATTGGAGAAAATGAGGTTCAGAGGGAATAAAAGATGTTCCCAATTTATCTAGATAATTGGAGGCAGAAAGACCATGTCTCCTGACATTTCATGACCTTTTACTGAACTCAGCTGACAAATACACTTTCCCATTTGGTGCCAGTAGCAGACATCAATAATCGATCACACTACATGTTTCTGCCAAGATTCATCATAGTCACACTAAACATAGCACGTAAGCAGTCATAATAATTACTCAGAGTTAAAACTAGAAATAAAACCTTTTTGCCATCCATGATATAAAACACTGAATATAATTTTTAAAGCCACTGATGATTTAGAGGCACATAGTACGTACCAGGCAAAATGCACACAGTATTTAATTGTAACCTCACAGCAACCCTATGAGATTGGCACTATTAAAGATACAGAAACTGAAGTTCAGAAAGATTATATAATTTACTCAAGGTCCCACAGCTAGTAGGAGGCAGATGGAAGATTTGAATCTAGGTCTTTAAAAAATTCATATGTGTAAGTAGATAGATCATATACATATATGAGTTTCACTTAAAGGTTCTCTATATCTCATATTACTCTCTTTTTTATTTTTAATTTTTTAATAAAAATTACATATATTTAAGGTATAAACATGATGATTTGCTATACATATACATAGTGAAATGATTACTACAGTCAAGCTAATTAACCTACCATTTCCTCAAATAGCTACCATTTTTGTGACTGTGATGAGTGCACCTGCACATTCTTAGCACATTTCCATTGTTCAATACAGTATTATTAAGTATAGTCATCAGGTCTCTACATTAAATCTCTAGACTTATTCATCCTACATAACTGCAAATTTATACCATTTGACCGGCATCTCTCCACTTTCCCTGCCCCGCCCAGCCCCCTAATGCCCTACTCTCTGCTTCTATGAGTTTGACTTTTTTGTTTAAGATTCCACATATAAGAAATCATATAGTGTTTGTCTTTCTCTGTCTGGCTTATTTCACTAAGCATAATGTTCTCCAGGTCATCTAGGCTGTTGCAAATGGCAGGATTTCCTTCTTCTTTATGGCTGAATAATATTCCTGTGTGTGTTTGTGTGTTGTGTATGTACCACATTTTTAAATATTCATCCATCAACAGACACTCAGGTTGTTTTCATATCTTGGCTATTGTAAATAATACTACAATGAACATGGTATATTTCTGAAATACTGATTTCATTTCCTTTATGTACAAACCCAAGTAGGATTGCTGGAATATTCAGTAGTTCTGTTTTTTTATTTTTTGAGGAACCTCTATACTGTTTTCCATAGCAGCTGAACCAATTTACTTTCCCACCAACAGTACACAGTTCCCTTTACTCCACATCTTTGCCAACATTAATTATCTTTTGTCTCTTTGATAGTAGCATTCTAACAGGTATGAGGTGATAGCTCAATGTGGTTTTGATTTTCTTTTTCCTGATGATTGGTGATATTAAGCACCTTTTTGTATAAATGTTAGTCATTTATATGTCTTTTGAGATATGTCTATTCAAGTCCTTTGCCCATTTTTTTAAATTAAGTTTATTGGGGGTAATATTGGTTAATACAATTATATAATTTTCAGGTGTACATTATCATTTGACATCTGTATATTCTACTGTGTGTTTACCACCCAAAGTCCAATTTCTTTCAGCTACCATATATTTGATCCCCTTTACCCACTTCACCCTCCCCCTAAACCCTACATTTGACCCCCTTTACCCTGTTTACCTCCCCTCTCCTCCCCTACCTCACTAGTAACCACTAGTCTATAGTCCTCTGGTAACCACTAGTCTATAGTCCATGTCCGCGAGTTTCTGTTTGTTCTGCTCATTTGTTGCTTTTAGGTTTATATCCCACATGTAAGTGATATCATGTGATTTTCAACTTTTTCTGTCTGGCTTATTTTGCTTAGCATGATTATCTCGAGGTCCATCCATGTTGTCGCAAATGGCTGTATTTCATCTCTTCTTATGGCTAAGTAATAGTCCATTATATATGTACCACAGCTTCTTTAGCCAATCATCTATCATAGGATACTTTGGTTGCTTCCATGTCCTGGCCACTGTGAACAATGCTGCTATGAACATTGGTGTGCAAATATCTTTTTGGATATGAGTTTTCAAGTCATTGGGGTAAATACCCAGTAGAGGGATTGCTGGATCATATAGTAGGTCAATTCTTAGTTTTCTGAGGAACCTCCACACTGTTTCCTTGCCCATTTTTTAAGTGGGTTATTTGCTTTCCTGCTATTGAGTTGAGTTCTTTATATATTTTTGGATATTAACCCCTTATCATATGCATGGTTTGCAGATATGCCCTCCCATTCCATAGGTTATCTCTTCATTCTGTTGTTTCCTTTGCTGTGCAGAAGTATTTTAGTTTGACGCAACCCATTGTCTGTTATTCTTTTGTTGCCTGTGCTTTTGGGGTCACATCAAAAAAAATTACCAAGACCAACATCAAGATCTTTTTTCCATATGTTTTTTTTCTAATAGTTTTGCAGTTTCTGGTCTCACATTTAGTCTTTAATCCATTTGAGTTGATTTTTCTATTTAGAATGAGATAAGGGTTCAGTTTCATTTTTCTACATCATATCACTTCCTTTTAAATGGTTTTTATATCATCTCACCCTATTTTTTTCCTTTTTAATTATTTTAACTTTGGATAGGTAGGTTTCTTCTTCCTTGCTGAATTTAACAGTAAGATCAGATGCTCCAAGTTCAGTGAATTAGAAAGGTAAAGCAGTTCCCTATCTTTCCAATCTACCCTCAGTTATAACTTGCTGCAGGTTAGAAATGGCCTTTTCCTGAAGGGCATATTTTGTAGAACAAATAAACTATCTTTTGTTAGGGATTTGATGTGGCCCTCTTGCCATGTCACAACCCTCGCCTTACCCATTTCCAAACCCCTTACACAACCTCCTCTGCTTCCCTGTCCTCAAATGAACATGAATAAATTCAGCCCTTCCGTGTCTGATATTTCAAATGGAATTGGGGCCAAGCCAAAATAAAAGTATTCCAGCATTTTCTAGCAACTGACCAGCAAAAAGATGAAGAAGAATTTATAGCAAGTTTCAATTATATACAAATGCCACCAGGGTAACTTACGAGACCAGGTATAATTTCTAGAACCTTTTGCCTTTATTTTACTAAATCAAAAACAATAATATTAATAATAAGTTAATAAAGACCTATGTCCACTTGGTTTTTTAGCTGTCTCTGAATTAGTTACTGGTCCACCCAAATCTACAAAGGTAAAGTTCAAGAAATATCACAACAAAATGCCCTTTTTTGGATATAGAAATAAATCCTCTGAAATGATCTTTCCTCATTAAACATGGTCAACCTCTGATGATCAAGCTCAGCTCCTAGATTAGAATCTGGGAATTCCTATTAATGCCTCACAACATTAGCACATGGCCTTATGCCTGCTTACTAACAAGATGGACCCAATTTTTAAACACCATTGGTCCCTCTCTCTGTAGCTTCTATTTGAAGTCAAGACAAATACATGGCCTCAAAAGATCCTCTTGAAAGAGTAAATTGCATTTATCTCCCTGGTAAAAAAGATGAAAACAAACATCCTTAGTGTTTGCATATTGAGAGCCGAGATTCCATTCTCTCTGGCAGCAGTCAAACACTTGCCCTGTTTCTAGAATGCATTTGAACAGTTTCAGATGTGAGTTTTACCTGGTTTCTTAGAAAGACAAACTGACTCCAGGCTCCCAAGAGTGGTGACAGTGACTGCTTGCTATGCCATTGTAAAATGTAAGCTACTGAGAAGACTTAATTAACCCTATCTGAAGGCGTGGTCTTCATCAGTAAACAGTTTACTCTGCACCTTGTTAATACTGAGAGGTATTTAATATAAACTCTGAATTAGTCAAACCCTGTGTGGTATTTAGAAACACAGCTGCACCTCCCAGTGTCATGTGGAAGTTTCCTTGTTTAGTCTCCCTCAAAATCATGTAACAGTAATGTGTTGGGAAGAAAAGGTAAATAATTCTTGATTTCGTAATTTTTATACAGCTGTGTTTGTAAACACATGGTTGTTTGGGTAGGCAAATGCCATCTGAGATTCTTTGGATCAATTGTGTGGCTGCCATCACTGCAAGTTTGATCAGTATAGATAGCAGATCTCAATAATCAAAGAAGTTTATAATAAGTGCCAAAGGAATCCTATATAGACAACATATTAACGCTTGGTGGGGTGGGGAGAGAAAGAAGTATCTCCCTTCCATCTGCCTTCAATGATGCTGAAAGACTTCTCAGAGGGCGTGGTAGTGGAGATGGAAATCAGTTGGTACACCACCAGGCACAGATGACAGAGAGGACATTCTAGCAAGGACATTTTAAAAGAAAAGGATTTATGTCTAACTAAATATAATTTATATAATTTATATGCCTACATCTCCATCTGCTCCTGCCTAGTTTTTTTCTGGCTTTTCTTTCTATACCCTAATATCCTTCCTATACGCTCATACCCTTCTTAAATCCTAATTATAAGAATTCTGTCCTTGTGGACAGGGACCATATTTGTGTCCTTCATGACTTTTTACACACTATCATTGTGCTGAGGTATGGTATGAGTTTAGTAAATATTTATTGAATTAAAATTTGGTCTTCAATCTACCTCTCACCCTTTCCTTTCCATTCCCACCCTATGACTAGTTATGTTTGCCTCTTACCCACTGTCACTCATCATGGTTTATACCTGAGCAGTGGTCCACAAACATTTGATGGAGGGATGGGTGGAGCAGCTTGGTGACACTGGTGGCAGGAACAGTATCCACAGCTCTGTAAACACACTCATCTTGTTATATCAAGTATTGCTGATAAAAGACCTTTGATTTGGGGAATAGAATTACAGTAACCATGCACCGGACTGAACCCTTCCTGTGCACTACCTGATTTAGTCATCTCAACGACACTGTGAAGTCTGAACCATCACCCTCATCATGCTGTAGGTGATAAAAGGAAGGCTCAGAGAAAGGAAATCACTTGCCCAAAGTTCACTGAGATTGTGTGCAGGGGATTTAGGAGTTGCATATCTGTAAATCTCACTCTAAATCTTGAGTTCTTAAATCTGTTCAACAGTGAAGTCATTATTTCAAGATTCTATTTCATTTCATAGCAAACAACAAAGTACTGACTAGCCTTAGAGCCACCCCCCACCCTCATGTAGTATAGAGAAAGAGGAGTAGAAAAGAGAAGGTGGATGGAAAGAGAGAACAGAGGATAAGACTCAATCAAGAGCCAAAATTGGCTCACGTATGCATCAATTTTCTCTGGATCATTTTGTTTCTACCTGAATTGCTTCCCTACACTTGCAGCTGCTTAGTGAACAAAACAGCACAGGAAATGCAAAATTATTAAGTGAAGTCTAAACGAGAAGGCAAAAGTTGCCAGGGAATATATTATAGAGTCATCTCTGAAGGGCTTTTCTGATCTGCTGGATGTGGTTATTCCTACCACTGCTTGCCAACTTCTGAGTGAATAATTGAGAGCTGTCTATAAATATTCTTCTCTGTCAGCTGCTCATAGGGCAGTGAGACTCCCAACAGTGCTAAGAAAACAAGTTTAGTGAATAAAAAGTTTTGCCCTTAAGTGTCAGCCAGGTATGCAGCCAACTATAATCCCATCTCCTCTGAATGCCTATTTCTTGGAACCTAGACCATGTTCAGGAGAGGGTTCAAATCTATATTGGCTAATACTTTATCATTGAACACTTGACAAGCATTATCAAAACCAGATACCTGAATGGAAGGCCTGGCTTGCAGCTAAGAGGAAGGGATGGAGAGACAGGAAGGTGCTACAGACCAGTCTGTATCAGGCATTGCCACAAAGGCTTGCCTGGATTAGAAATTCAAGTTTTTGAGGTCTCTGTCTGGGGAGACAAGAATAGATTTTAAAAGTCTCAGAGAAGGAATTTTCATGTATTTAAGTTTGGAAATACTTTAATAGATTTTATATTTAGTAAATTTATAAGTAAAGAGACCAAAAATATGCCTCTTACAAGAATGTTTTATTCTTTTAAATAACGAAGAGAAAATAAAGCTCAAAATAAATTAAGGACTTATCTAATTCCAACTTGAAAATAGGAGATAGCTATTAACTATTGTGTAAAAGCATATCTCACTTTCAGAAATAAATAGGAAATACACATTTCTCCTTTCTGCCTCCCTCTAACTTCCCTCACTCTCTGATCTATCTCTATCTTTCTCCATGTCTCTTTCATAACATGACTGTTAAAATTGTTTCTTACAGTCTGACCTTCTTGCCAGGCAAAATCAATGCCTTGTATTTCTCTGCATTCTCAATGGTCTTCCTACATCATAATGCATAGAAAGGAAAGTCACTTTGAGAAAAAGGCAGTGAGATTCCTTGCATTGGGCCCAGTTCTTCTGTTACTATTAAATTAAACTATTTATCCAACTACTGCCACTCAAATTTCTGTCTAGAGGCTGAGGGGGCTGCAAGTGCCAAGTAGAGAAATGGCTGTTTAAGCCTCCTGCTTTTCCCACTACTTCCTACATTATACCATAAGAGAAGACAGCCCTTAGGGGAAAAGGACCAGGTCATCACAAAATGGAGGGACCAGGAGTTTGAGTGGGTATCTTGCCTACCAGACCAAAGACAAGATGGTTTGGACATTGATACTGGCTTGCTTCTAAGAGACTAAATATTTTGAGATGTGGAAGAAGGGAGAATAGAAGGGAAAGGAAGCAGCCCTATTTCAACCCATCTGCTAAGCTATTTCAGAGTGAACTTTCAAAAAGGCAAACCTGATCAGCCCCTCCACTGCTGAAAACTTTCAAGGCTCCTCTTGACTTCTGGATAATCATAATGTGGCCACAGTCAACATCTCTGGTGGGGCCATTCTTGCAGTTCTGCATATCCCAGTTATGCCAGAAATCATTGTGCTCTCTAATCTCCCTGTCTTGGCACAAGGAGTCCTCCTGCCTTGGCCTCCCCTGACTTCTCAGCCTTGTTTGGTTAACTCCTCCCCATCCCTCATGTTTCAGCTCTGGTATTGACTCCCCTGGGCTGCCTCCCCAGATCCCACCACCACCTTCATATCTGGAAAGGTATTGCAGTCTGTATCAGGGATTGAAAGCTTTCTCTAAAGATCAAGACAGTAAATATTGTAGGCTACTGAATTCTGCCATTGAAGCATGAAAGCCTGTACAAATGAGTAAGTCTGTGTTCCAGTAAAATTTCAGTGACCAAAACAGATGGTCGGCCAGATTTGGCCCATAAGCTGTAGTTTACCAACCCCTATACTACATTCCCATAGTTTTGTAAGATTTAGTCTGTCAAGACCATAATCAGAGACCATGAGTACCTTGGGACAAGACTAAATCTTTCATCTCTGCATTGACAGTATCTGACACAGGGCCTAAGTTATACATGATGTACAATAGTAATTGAGCACATACATGACTGAATAAAGGAATGGGGAAGTTTCAATCGGTCAACCTTCTGTGAATACTTCACTCTTCTACAATCAGACTTTTCTCTGTAAGACATGACATAAAATATTTTCTAAAACACTAAAGTATTTGGTGATGCAAAGAAATTTAACTTTGGGTTGTGAACACACAGTACAATGTACATATGATGTGTTATTAAATTGTACACTTGAAATGTATTTGATTTTATTAACCAATGTCACCCCAATAATTTTAATCTAAAAAAGGAAAGTAAAACATTAAAGTTGTTTTTAAATTATGTTGGCAGAGGGTAGATTAGTTAATAAGAAGCTGGTCTTTTTGTGTCCTCTGAAGGGGAAACAAGGACACAGGAAATTTCTTTCCTTCAAATCTTTAGGCCCTGAATAACTGGCTCTTCTAAAGATTCCAGATTATAATTGGTAAACCTTCCAGCTCCCAGAACGTTGGCAGGATCTGTTGAGTATCATGCCTTGGGCCTGCACACTAGGGCCGTCAGCAGTCTGACCTCTTCAGTATCTTGCTGAGACACATTTCTGTCCATTGTATCCTGCTACACTTCCAGCAAGCCTGGGCAGCTCCTAGGCAAACATTTATGGCTGTTTCTCTAAAGTAGTGACAACTAGCTGTGGTGTTTAGAAAACCCTGGGTATCTCCAGGGACCTTTGGGGAGCAAGGGAATTCCCTTCCCTCCCCCAGTAGCTCACAACCAAATGAATTTTTAAATGCTCCAATTCTGCAACAACTTCAACCACTACAAGAACAAAAGTCATATCCTGAAGCTGTTTGGAGAGGTAGAGGGAAGGAGAAAGAGATTGGCAAAAAGACAGTGAACTTTTGTTCTTTTCTTCCCAGTCCTACTCTCTTTCCTCTGATGTTAAGTACCTTTGTTTTCATGCAGAGAATCTACCCTTTCTGTTTCTCAATTCACATGATATGAATGTGATAAGACCAAAAACTATGGTCCAGGGAACTATGGCGCATGATTCAGGCCTTGCCAGTCTGTGTATTTCATCTCCTTGGCCATAGGGATTATCTTAGAGGGATGGGCCTCTGACTAAGGTTAGATGCCAATCAAAACCATTCCTGGTACTTCTAATGGAAATTCTGGGAAGACTTAGGTGAGCTAACAGGATGATATATAAGTCAGGAACAACTGGCATCCACTTTGTCAACAGAGAGGGATGCAGAGCTGACAAAAAGAGTACTAATGACTTTGCTTGAGTCCCTGATTCAGCCTTAACTGGAGCTTGACTTCTCCCTAAGATTTTTAGAATTATGAGCCAATAAACTTCCATTTTTACCTAACTCTGTTAAAGTCAGATTTTACAACTCTTGTGACTAAAAGAATTCTGACAAATAGAAGAAGTGTTTATCCATTCAAAGTACCTAGGACAGAAAGTAATAACTCAGGAAAGCTTGGGATTCCCTATTCCAAGAATGGGATTTTCTGCCATGAGTTTAGCTAGCACTTCATCCTGACACCTTCTCTTGTGAGCAAACATGTAGGTGATGACCCACTTTCTTGCACTGGTGACTTTTTAGAGCCAAAGATGCACTAGAGATAATTTGGGTTCTTGATATTTAACAGCAGGGTCGGCCTCCACTGACAGACAGCATCTGTATATTGATGGTGGATATTTCTTTTTCGGGTCATTGAATAGTAAAGCTGGGAGAGACCTCAGACCGTCTGGACTGGCCTTCTCATTTGATAAAAGAGGAGACTGAGGCCCATAGAGAGAATGTTTTCTGAAGCTGCAGACGTGACTTAGTGGCTGATTCAACATTAGAATTCAGATCTCCTGACTCTCATTCCTTTACTCTACTGAGTCCCTTACCCAGCTATTGTAACCTGTACTATTTCTCCACTCATAAGGAACTATGATAATTTCTTTGACAAAAGATAAAACCTATAATTGTGTGCTTACAGAGGTGCCCAGTGAGGTGAAAAGGAAGCTGGACTTGGAGCTAGAAAAGGTATGCATGACCTTGGGCAAGTCACTTGGTCCTTTGAAGTCTCAGGCTGCTTATTTGGAAGATGAAAGACAGATCCAACCCTTTTCATCTCTCAGGGATGTTGTAATAATCAAGTGACAAGGTATGTGTTAAAGTGCTTTATATACTATAAAGTATAATTCATTCATTCAACAAATTACTGGAGGCCTACACATATAATAGTTAACAAAATATTAACCCATGCTCATATGAAGCTTATATTTTAGCATGGGGAGATAGAATAAACAAAACAAAAAATATTCAGTAAGTCAGAGGGGATAAGTGCTATGATGAGAAATGAAGTAAGGAATTGGTGCAAGGTATACATACGTAACCTGGCTGGGCAGGGAACCCTCATTGAGGAGGTGATAGCTGAGCAACAACCACCTCAAGGAGGAGAAAGGCCCAATCATGCAAATGGGGGAAGCAAACTCCAAACAGAGCAAATAACAATTGTTTGAACCCAGAAGTAGAAACCATAGAGTCATGCTTTGTAAGACAAATCTTCCTTCTGGGAAATTACAGTTTCTTCAAATGCATTCCAACCTCCTATGTCTACTTGGTCAACTAGTAAGCTGTGCTCAAACATGTATCTGGTTGTATTTACCAAGGTGGTAGAAAATAATAGGTAGAGATAAACAAAAAAGAAAGAGTTGGTGGGTGTGGGGGGCAATATAAATTGGCATACTCTTAGGGAAATTTAGCAATATATCATTTTACATCCTTCCTCCAAGAATTTCTACTTCTAGGTACTTATACTAATAAAATGCTGGCATTCTCTTTCTTTAATATGCCTTTCCAGCCATATATGTAAATATTTTTCCATCATCAATGCCTGAAAATGGAGTTGCTAGGTCATAGGATATATACATTATTATCTTCATTGAACATTCCTATATTTAATGTTTTCTAAAATTACATGTTTTGTGAGTATTTTTTAAAAGTAGATCACTTTAAATGGCATTGGAGAGCCACAGTTCTCCAAAAATCCTCATTAAACACAACTATTGTTCATTTGACTCTGAGAGGGAAGGAGATGTGTGCTGGACTTACTGTGGTGCCATGCCCAAAGGACACATTCTTATTAGATTGCTGAATTTGAGAGGATGATGGCTGGAATCTGAAACAACAGCCTCAATATATAGTTCATCTTATCGTGCCAGCAAATCTCAGGACTCCTTTCCAACAATGTACACGCATTTAATAAAGCAACCGGCAAAGACAAGCTGTTGGCTGAAGGAAATGCAAATGTATCTCTGATATCTTTGGCATCAAAATGCCCTAAGAGAGGCAAAATGGTCAAGAACCCATAAAAGTTTAATAGCCTATTAAGAGTGGCATGGTTAGGCTTGGGAGAAGCTAATAACAGAAGAGGTAAATTTGCCCCAAAAAGAAAAATAAAATGGTTGGACTGAAATTCCATAGATTTTTATTGTTCAGACAGAACAGCTTAAAGTCATTATAGAATCTTATTGCCAAGCAATGTAAGTGAGCCAGGATTGAAGCAACATACAAATGACAGACAGACAATTCTCATTGCAACTGGCATTTTAGTAGAAATCTGGTAATTGTGTGATCAGGGTTGACATGGGTAAAGGGCATTAAAACAACTGTCTAAACAAGGTGAAATGAAAGCATATTTGTTTGGTACATTTCCTCAATGGACAAGAAGGCAAATGTTGGCAACTTTCTTTAAATGGCAAGAGATGAGTTTGCTTAGAACACCCAGTCACGAGATAAAAATAACGTGATCCAACTAATTATTTTCCATTCATTAGTATGCTTTCAAGGCTGATAACCTTTTTCAGCTTGTTTAAAAATCTATTGTTTTGCTTTGTGATTCCACCTCTAAAAATTGTTAAGTTTGCAGTATGTTTACACTAATAGCAGAAACTAATCTCAGAGAGTGAATTTACAGGAGGAAATAACTCAGATACTGGATAAAATACCTTTGGAAGTCAAGAAGGAGGAGAGTAGTAAAGGTTTCAAAATAACTGATAGAATGAACTTCAGATATGTGTACATTTTCTGAACTTCCCAATGCAAGAACCACTGGCTCCATACAACTATCTAGACTTAAAGTAATTAAAATTAAATAAAATTTTAAATTCAGTTCCTCAGTCACACTAGTTACATTTTAATTGCTCAATAGCCACATGTGGCAACTGGCTACCATATTGGACCATGAAGATCTAGAATATTTTTTTCATCACAGAAAGTTCTAATGGACAGCACTGGATTAGACGCTTGAAATAATCCTTAAAGACCGTTCTTTGGCCTGCTGAGTTTTTACTGGTCCCACCCATATTTCTGAATGTCATCACTGGTCAATTCCATCTTATTTTCTTGCTTTGCATGTCACCTGGCAAAAGAATAAAATAATACGAAATAATTTGCCTAGCTGGAAGCTCTTGGATGGTAGACATGATGTCCAATCTGCAATGCCTAATAAATGCCTGGAATATATTCAGCATTCATCCAATGTTTATCAACTGGCTGCCTGATTTAATAAAGAAAACGTGAAAAAAGGAAGAAAGCATTTTTTACCAGATTAAGTTTAATTTTCTAGACAAAATATCTTACTGAATTGGGGAATTGGACATTAAATACAGTATTGCTGTCAAACCTTAATGTAGCTTGTTTAGTTACACTTTTGTTTTCCAAAGCATTTTCTATCTAAAAACTGGATTATTCTTTTCCCCAGGAAAATGGAGAAATATTAGCCCAGAAAGCCATTCTGAATCTTTTTTTTTTACCATAATCTTATTTTACTTTGCTCTTACCATCAACCTTCTTCATTTCATAGCATACTTTAATAAGAAAGTATAATTTCCCACAAGTTCCAGATTCTAGGATGCCTGCTTCATGCTGCCATATATGGAATCACCCTCATTTTAGCAGAAAATACTTTCCAAGTCACCTTATTAGTTAGTTGCATTTACAATGCTGTCCTACGTACATAATCCCATGCATATTTTATGGGCTTTCCTGGCAAGGAGGAAGCAGGCAGTTCTGGAAGAACATAGGCCTTTTACTGTCCAGACACAGGCTGGATTTTGTCTCCATCACTAGCACCTGTGCAAGTTATTAAACTTCTCAGTATCTCAGTTTCCTCTTTAATGCAACTCATTTTTGTGAATCATTGTTAAAACTCAGAATAATGCCAGCAATGCCATCTTCAAAAGTGGCTGACTCATAATAGGCTCTTAAGTAATAGCTACTCTCAACAGTCATGACTGATAAGTAACATGGATCAAAGAACATGGCCTTCCTCACATGAAGATTTTATTTCTATCCTTGTCCTTAGATTTCAAATGCCCACTTACTTTTGGATGCCCCATTGTTGACAAATGAATGAAATCACTGCCTTTTACTTGTCTCTTATCCACTGTTTCTTCTTAGATTGAGTAGCAGAGTGTGACAGGAAAATTCCAAGGAGGCCCCCAATATATTCACTCCCTAGTGTTACTCCCATGTTTACATAGTAAAGGGATTTTGTTGATGTGATTAGGGTTAGTAATCAGTTGAGCTTGAAATAGGGAGATTATCTGGATGGGCCTACCCTAATTACATGAGTTCATTAAAAACAGAGTTTTCTCCAGCTGATGAAAGAAGGAGAAGTAAGAGAGATTAAAAGTGTGAAAAGGATATGAAACAAGAGAGATGTTCTGTTGCTGGTTTTAAAGTTGGATGGAGCCAAGTGTAAAGAACTAGGGAGAAGCCTCAGGAGCTGACAGGAAATCTCCAGATGACAACCAGCAAGAAAAAGGTGACCTTGGTGTCACAGATGCAAGAAACTGGATTCTGCCAATTGGAATGACCTTGAAATTAGATTCTTCCCAGAGTCTTTAGATCAGACCGCAGTCTGGCTGACACACTGATTTCAGCCTTGTGACACCCTGATTTCACTGAAGTGGAGGCCCTATCTGAGACTTCTGATTTACAGAACTGTAAGTTAGCAAATGAATGTTAAGACACTAAGTTCCTGGTGTTTTGTTATAGAGCAACAGAAAACCAATACATAGGAGGTGAAGGTGGGACTTGGGGAGAAGCAATAGAATGAGAGTCCTGGAGCCAGCTCAGGAGTAGGAAGAGAAGGGAAAATATTGGGACAGCACAAGAGAGAATAAATATGGTATTGTAAACTATACATAATAAATGAAATATTGTGAAAGTATAGAGAGGCAAACTTGAAAAGGCCTAACATTGCCTTGGCTTTGCCTAAGGAGAAAAACGAAATTAAGTAGTTTTCCTTATTTTATAACATAGAAAGAGAAAAGACATTAAAACACAGGAGGATACCATCTGAACATGAGTTCAGCTATCTACAAGCCAAGGAGAGAAACCTGGAATAGAGCTTTCCTTCTAAGCACCCAGAAGGAACCAACCTTGCTGACACCTTGATTTTGGACTTCTAATCTCCAGAACTATGTGACAGTACATTTTTGTTGTTTAAGCCACTTTTTTTTTTTTTTTTTACAGTAGCCCTAAGAATCTAATACGAAAATCTGTTTTAGTTTGATAAGGCTGCCATAACAAAGTACCACAGGCTGCTTGGCTTAAATAAAAGAAACGGGCTGTCTCAAGGTTCTGGAGACTAGAAGTCCAAAATCACGGTGTTGGCAGTGTTGGCTTCTTCTGAGGGCTATGAGGAGAGGATCTGCTCCAGGCCTCTCTTCTTGGCTTGTAAACAGCCATCTTCTTCCTGTGTCTGTTCACATCATCTTCTTTCTACGAGTGCCTCTGTGTTCAAATTTTCCCTTGTTATAAGGACACCAGTCATAATAAATTAGGGCCCACCGAATGACTTCATTTTAACTTGAGTACCTCTGTCAAGACCCTGTCTCCAAATAAGGTCATATGCTGAGAGACCAGTATTAGAATTTCATCATGTAAATTTTGGGTAACATATGACTCTTAAGGATAATATGTTACCCTTAAAAATATTTGTGGCTATAAATGAAGGTTGTGGTGGGCAAAACCTCATATTGAAATGTCACAACCTGAACCCAGTCCCCATAGTTCTGATTCTGTGACCTCAGACAAGCCACATCACCTCCCCATACCTGTTTCTCATCTTCAAAACAATAACCTTTATAACATTTACTTATTTTACTAGATTTTACCTTATTCTATCCTGCATTTACTAAAGTACTTAGAGCTACACATACATAAGACAATTTAATTCAAAGATCATTAAATGCACACCTTCTGTGAGCCAAGCACCCTGCTAAGTGACAAAGACACAGAAAGGAGCTGGAAAGCACTGACCTCAAGAAGCTCCGTCTAGTGGACTCTAGGTTTCAGATTTTTAAATTGACAAATAAAAGAAAGTCAACCCATTAACTCTATGAACTAGATGTATATTAACTCTCCTTCTTGCTCTAAACTCAGTGCATTAATTTGGAAGGATCCTAAGCCTCTGAGATCAGAAGAATGAAAACAGCTGAACTATAAAAATGAGACGGAAACTAAAATATATCGATCACTGATTATAAATCAGATACTTTACTTCCTTCCAACACTAATGCTCAAAATTATTCCAGGCAAAATTTGTCTAAGAAAAACCGAGTGTAAAAGTCAAAGGCAAGGGAGAAAAATCCAACTCCTTTAGCAGTGATAGTATGAGGTATTTCTGTTAGGTATTTGTACGTTATATCTCAGCATAGTAGAACCATCTGTATCAAAATGACACCAGAAAACAATTTTTAAACTTCTGTCCATGAACATAAAAGCAATAAGCAACTCAAATACATAATAACACCAATTGTAACTTTACAGTCTATGAGTGAAAGTTTAAAGATAAATCCTAAGTAGACATAAAATAAAGCAGAACAACCTTTGGAGAAGATCAAGGTTGAATTTAGAGTTGGAAGAGATGAAATCTGCCTTGGACATTTCTAATGACTACTGAATAGAAGAGAGGTGATCTATGCCTTAGTTACAGACTTGAAGGTACATTGGACCCATTAAAGGATAATGTGAGAGATAATAATGTTGATGATAATGCTAATGAAATAATAATAGCACTCCACTCTGACCTTGGTTGGATTATAGTTCCAGCCAGCTTTCTCCAAACCCAATCATTTAACTTGCACTAGCTTTCAACTGCTGGTCACCATAGCATCTATATTCATTCCTGGAGCTGACAAGCAACCGCCTACCTTTGAACTGAGTAAATAAACATGACAGTGAACCCTTTAACAAATGCCCACCCATGGTTTTAATGAAGGCTTTGGGCCAGTCTGTTCTAAAACAGCAGACAGATTTAAGGGGCCTTTGCCATTTACTGGAAACTCATGTTGAACAAGAAGACTTATTGTAGCCAGTGATAATAAATACAAAAGACATGGGAGTCAGGTCTAAACCTACACAAAATCCCCTGGCAGGTTACAGAGCAAATCTAAACACACAGACTTCTACAGCAGCAAATGTAGAGGAAAACCACCAAGCTCTTGTCATCCCAGCCCAACTATTTATAAACATTTTTCTAGCCAAGATTCAGTTTTAGCTCATTCTCATGCTGATGTCTACAGTTATCTGGAAATTTAAAAAAATATATTACCTTTTATCAATGCATACAGACAAACCTAGGGTTGCTTTTTCACTGCCTAGGAAAAACCTGGGGTCAGAAGTTTAGAAATCATTTGAGTGGCAGTTATTTCATGGGCTAGAAATATGACACAGTATCAGCCATGTCTGAGTAGGAAAGAAATACAGCACTCACCCTGTCTTATCTTCTTTTTCTATTCCTGATTGTCTTCATTTTATCCCTTTGTAAGACTTTACTCTGGGTTGCATATTCAAACAGATAACTGCTTACTGTCATGTGCTATTTATCCTCAGTGAAAGGTTGAAGAAAGTACAAAACACACCCTCCACAGTTGTATTTGCCAATAATTTCTGGATCCATTTGGGGCTGATCTCATCCTTATCCTCCCTCCAGCACCCATCAAAATAATGGATGGTGTAACTTCTCTCTAGCGACACCGGCATGAATAGTAACATGCTGTGGTAGAGATTTTCTGTTTCTCTCTGATTAATAGGTATTCAGGAACCACAGTCCTTTCACTATTTTCTTTAGATTAGGGAGGATCTTGGTACAGAGGGTTACAGTTTTGAAAGTGAAAGATTATGCTTTTCAGATCATGGTGGAAAGAGTCACCACAGTTCACTTTCCTCTTCGGGCTTTCATCTAATAGACAGTACAACTAGGTTACTGAAAGCTGGGGCTTGGGATCAGGTTGGTCTGGACTGAATTCTCGCTAAGTGAAGACAGAAAGTCACTTAACCTCTTTCTAGGCTCCATTCATTCCTTCACTAGAGGATAGGTGTAATATTAATACCTACCCGCAGGGGTGGTGTGAGGATTAAATACCATAATGCTGGAAGAGCCATGAGCAAAGTGTCAGCCGCCTGTAAACCACTCTGCTCATCAGATGCTGCCAGAATGATTATTAGGATCCCTGGGGAGCTTGGTCAGTGCCCAAGGTGAGCTCTTCAGTCCGTGATTAACTAAACACTAAGAGAAGGGCAGAAAATAGTTTCCAATTGCTTAAGGAAGGAGGGGGCATCTTTAAGTTTTAATACAGGCATAATTAAGAAAATGTTTGGGTATATAGATATAAAAATAACCATGGGCTTGCTCTCCTGGATTAATGGTGTTTACACAGGGTCAGACCGTCAAAAGGGAACATAAGTTTTTGACAAATCCTTTCCCCACCCCAGATGTCAGGATCATTATAGATCAGTGGTTCTTAAAGCCCAGTCAGTCTCTTAGCAGCAGCAGCAGCACCTAGGAACTCATTAGACATGGAAATTCCTAGGCCCCACCCCTGACCTAAAAATCAGAAATTAGAGGGATGGAACCCAGGAACTTGCGCTTTAACATGTCCTCCCAGTGAAGGTGATGTATGTTAGGGAACACTTCCCTTCTCCTCTCTATAGGTGGATTCCCTTTCGCTGATATTCCTAATTTAAAAACAAAAGTAAAAAATAAAAATAAACTTCACTTTTATAATCTTACAATTGGTGGGAAGAGATTGAGCGTCCTTGGAAGGAAATTTTTAGAGTAGGTGTAAGTAAGCAGAGCTTCATGTGTCCACATGCTAGAAGTGATAGGTTCTCAAAGTAGCAGATAAATATGGATGATCAGACATCTTATTGTGAAAGGTTTTCTAATATGGGTGCTAAATGCAGTTCAACAAACTTTATAGTATGTTTACTTACTCTGTGGTATCTTTGCTTTATTCAAGATTTGCACTTAGAGTTAGCAGAGTACAGACTTTTCGTCCCTGCAAACACCATAGCCAAGAATTAAAAATCCTTAAGTGAAAGGTACAAACCTGCTTGCTCTAAAAGTCTGAGATAAGGACTGATGTCAAAGCTGTTCAGTGTCATGAGCAAACTTGCCCCCTAGATTTGAGTAAAGGGATACCAGAGAAGAGCATGACTACGATGAACGTGGTTTTTACCCTTCACATCACATCAATCCCACCCATTTCTTATTGGAAAGCAGCCATAGAATAGGGTTTGTTCCACTCCTAGCTCCAGGGATGGGCCTAACTAAATAAAATGAAGAGTTATCCTCTTCTCCTTACCATAGTGATTGTCTAGAAATCCCAACCCGGCCAAATAGAACAGGCATTTCTCTGGCCACAAGGATCAGGGTGGTCCATGCATGGAGATTTTTGTTAGGCTATAGGAGCTCCAGTGTGTGGGGTGGGGAGCGATTTACCTCCATGCAGAACAAGCACCTGCAGACAAAGTTGACACATGAGGCCATAAATGTCAGTTGCTATTATTATCATTATTAACCTTCTGTTCCTCACCTACCCAGTTCTTAAAGAGAATAAGATGTCTGCAGGAGCTTCTAAACAGAGCCTCCCAGAAGGAAGAAATAACTAACAGCAGATACCAGAGATAGAGAAATACTCAAGAATTTTCAAGAAAAAGAATCAAAAAGGAAAACCAGTAGAAAGTGACTATTTATAGGCTTCATAGTGAAAAACATAAAAAAACCTTGACATGTTAACTTGAAAGTAAATTCTTCAATTCCCTAGAGGGAAAGGATTAGGTAAGGCTTCAGGAGACTATGAAGGTCTTGAAGTGAGATCCAAATAATCTAGACAAAGAGTGGAAGGAAAGAACCTCCTAGACATGTAGGAGATCCAGTAGCAAGTGGAAACATGTTGGGTATAAGGACTTGAGAAAAAAAAAAAGCTAGAATGACTGCAACAGAGAAAACAAAAAGAAACATGTTAGAAGATATTTGGGAAGATAGATACTAAACATGATCATGGAATTATTTTCCTGGATTGAAATGATAATGGCTCAAGAGGTAGGTGAGGAGTAGATCAATGTTAAAAATTTTCTTCCTTATCTTCAGCACAATGGGAAGCCAGAAGTTGAAGGCTACATGTATGTCATAAGTCTTGCAGGAAAAGAAGTCAAATGCCTAGTTCTCAGATTATTAGAAAAGATTTTGCAATATCTCATCCTCTTAGCAGACTACAAGAGTTCCCTGCCATGGCTATGATGACTCTGCAGGCCAATTGAGGAAGATAAGAGACAAGTTAGCATTTGGACATGGGAAGCCCAGAAAGAAGCCCCATATCCCAAAAGTGTGATGCTAGTCCTCCTTGGCACCAGACCCTGTCATGGGAATGAATTGCTCCCAATAAGATGGAAAAAACTTTCCTAACTACAATTTCATCTCTGGGGCTCTAGACCTCAGGCCTGCAGCTAGCTCACCAACCCAATGTTATGTCATCTATCAACACCAAAGTAATTTACTACCTCCAATGACTATTTTCCTCAATTGTTAGACAAGTTTTCATTTGTTGTCACATATTCATGTTTCTGAAACTAAAATAGAATTGTTATACAGCAGGTACTCGAATAGTGTGGTTATAATGTTGATAAGAAAAAAAAATCAGTTCCCAGCCAGATCCACAGTCTGTGTAGACTTGGCACATTCTCTCCATGTCTACATGGGTTTTCTTCAGGGACTCGTTTCCTCCTACATCCCAAAGATGTGCATGTGAGGTGAACTGGTCTGTCTGAATTCTCCCAGTGTGACTGAGTGTGGGTGCGAGTGAGTCCATCCTGTGATGGAAGGGTGTCTTATCCAAGGTGAGTCCCACCTTGCTCCCCAGCTGGCAGGATAGGCTCTGGCCACCAGAGACCCCAAACTGGAATTAGCATGTTGAAAAATAATTCTCTTGTTTTATTAATCTTTCTTAAATGTATGTATAGCCCACATTTACTGCAATGTTTAATATGAGAAGTATTTTGTGTCTTTATATAGAAGTTTAGTGACATTTTTGCAAACTTGTCTCTTATCTTCCTCAGTTGGCCTGCAGAATCATCATAGCTATGGTAGGAACCCTTGGACTCTATGAAGAAGATAGGATAATATAAAGTCTTTACATATTTTCTACTAATCTGAGAACTAGGCATTTGACTTGTCTCCCTGCAAAATTATCATGATTATAACTCTCCTCATTTTAATAACAGTTTGTACTTTCCTTTTTTCTCACTGGAACATAATTACCTGTTTATTTCTTTTCTCTTCCACTAAGCAGTGAGCTCCATTAAGCACAGGGGCAGTTTTATTCTTGATATATTTCCTGCCCCCTTCATCAAATAGTTCCTACTGGCACAAAGTAGGAGTCAAATAATTGTTGAATTAACGGGTGGGCCAATAAGTGAATAAATAAATATCATAAATATTATGCAAGGTCCTTTGAAAAATATATAGATTTCTTTTTTACCTGTAATCTGGGCTAGAGGTATAATACCCAGCGTTTTTTGAGTATTTACAATGGAACAAGCTCTGTGCTAAGAGCTTTATGTGCAATGTCTCATTTAATTTCCAACCCTCAATCAATGGTGTGTTCTCTCCAGTTAACTAGCATATATACTGAGATCAGCAATTATTTGCCCAAAAGTAGCCAGCTCACCATTTCTCAGTTCTGGCCTAGCTCATTCCATAGCCTGTCCTGCCAGCCAGCACATTGAAACATTTTAAACATACCTTTCCCAGAACTAAATTTTGACATTAATTAATAGAGTCCTCTGAAAGTCCTGTGTTTGTACCCTTTCCATCCCTTTGGTAGTAACAATGGCACCTGGAGTTGCTGAGTCAAGGGCATTCTAGGATGAGGAGTGAACTATCTCCAATTCCTTTGTTGCATAAAAACCAAGCTCAGGAAAAGACACATATGTTAATAGAACTTTGTCTATTTTCCTCTATCCAGGGGATTTTCTTTTATTCCATTTCAAGTAGGTTGGGTTTATCTTCACATTTCAACTTTGAAGCAGAAATGCAATCTTGCTAAATAGACAACTTTTGCTTTGGAAAGAAGAGTGGAAAGAATTACAAAACACTATAATAAGATGATGGTGTAAAATAATCAGTCTAGATTAAATTTAGTGGGGAGGTACCATTATATATTTAGTTATGCCAAATCACATTCCTGAAACATGCTGTGTTAGGAATTGCTAGTTGCTCCCTAATACTTATTTTCCCCTTTCTCTGTAATAAGAGACTACTGATATTTAGCTGTGTATCTGGCCACCCAAAATAAACACTATACTTATCAGAGTTGGGGCCACGTTTCTAAATTCTGGCCAATGCTCTATAAGTGGAATCTTCCTGAAAAGTCTGCTGCTGTGCTTCTTTTATGCCATCTTTTCCATTCCTTTCATCCTGACAACTGGAATTTTAATGTATGAGCTGGAGGTAAAGCAGCCATCTTGGACCATGGGGTGACCTGGAGAATAGAGGCCATATACAGCGGGACAATAAGATAACACAAGCCTAGGTCCCTGACTTCTTCATGGAATAGAAACTTGATAATAACGTTATACTCCCTATCTCCAGATTTTGACATGAAGGAGAATAAACTTCTATAGGCCATTGTTATGTAGTTATTCATTTAAGGCAAAACTAATCCTAATTTACACACAAGCCAACAGCATTTAGTAAGAGACCTCAATAGTAATAATGGCTAGATTACAAATATGAATATCAGCCTTATACCAACCTTGTAACAGGATCCAGTTATCTTTCTATTAAGAAATGGGTATTTTATACAACTGCCACCTGATTTGTGATAAAAGTGATGGTCATTTCTTGGAGGCTGAGGAATTACAAACTCAATTGGGTGAAACACCAAAAAAAAAAAAAATTCAACTGCTGGATAAAAGGCAAGAAAGAAGTGACCTAAGAACTAGAGAAATAAGTGAACAAATAAAAAGTTATGTTAAATCATTCTATCAGAAATAGAATTTGGAAGAAAGTTTTGGTTTTGGCCCTTCAAGATCTGTCTAGGACTCACTTGCTGTACCTGAGAAGACAGCAAAGTTGGGGAGCTTGTGAAATGATACTTCCTTGCCCTACTCTGTTTTCTGTAAAAGCACTTCTCAAACTAGAGAGCTTGTTAAAAATGCAGGTGTTGCTTCAGAAGCCTTGAGTGGCACTCAAAGACTCTTCTAACAACCTCCGACATGATGCTCATGCTGCCGGTCCACCAATGGACCATGCTTTGAATAGAAAGTCTCAACACAACTTCCAAAGAGATCTTTTTAAAACCTAAATTAGATCATGCCAGTCCTCTATTTAAGACCTTCCAATGACTTCCCACTGCAGTCAGAGTAAAATCCATCTCCTTACTGTGCCCCTTGACACTCACCGTGAACTGGCCCCTGCCCGTTACTCTGGCTGTATTTCAACCCACTCTCTGCCTGGTCTGCTCTCCTCCAGCCACAACTAGACTTATTGCTGCCTCTCAAATATGCCATCTTATCTCAGCACCTTGTTTCATTTTTTTAATGGCACTTATCAATATCTGGAATTCCAATTATTCTAAACCTATAGACTATAAGCTGCTAGAACTTAGTCTATAGTATAAACCACTGTATTCTTAATACCTAGCACAGTGTCTATTACAACATATTAATGCAAATTAATGCCAAAAGCCAAAGGCTAGACCACAAAAGATCCTGGGGCACAAAATTCTGGTAAACAATAGGAGCTGGAGGACTGAGTGATAACACCATTCTCTGTAACACACACACAGCCTAGTGTCCTAGAAGAATTGACTTCAGTTCAAGTCAAATCCCTATAGCAAATAGCACCAGAACTGAACTCCAAGAGTCCCAGCAGATGGTTGATCCCCAACAATGTCTGACACAACAAAAGCTCATGACAACAAGTGCAGTTGGGCACTGCCTTGGTGTTTGTTGTAGAGCCTTTAGGATTCAGGGAAATGCTTTTTGTAATTGTAATAATTTCTGTGGCAAAGGAGATGGAGCCCAGGGTTACCCCAACTGAGATAAATCTCTGAATGTGACACCATTTCCCAGCAAAGGCCTCTGGGAGAGTGAAAACACCCATCTCTTTCTTCCAGTCTCTGCTTGAAGTGATATAAAACCCAAACAAACACGTTCACTCCAGAAAGTTTAGCTAGTTCATGCCATGGAAAATGGCCATCATGTGTTTCCTTTCAACTCACCCCGAATTCCCTCCCCAAGGGTTGAAATAAAACATTTTGAAGGTCTGAGAACATTCAAAATAAGCCATCATTTAGAAGTAACGACTGCTCGTGCTATACACATAAATAAAAATCCATACTAAACTTAAACACATCTATGAGGTCTTTGTAAAGACTTTGCCTTTTCTCTATAAATGGCCAAAATGATTAAGAACAGGATGACTTATCCATCTAGATTGATTAAATGTATATTTAAGGGTCAGACTAGAAACAATGCCTAGATACATTAACGTACAAATTGCCCACAGTGATTAGTCTATTTATTTTACTTGCTGACAATATTTCTGGAATTAAGTCATTGTTAATCTCCATCTGGAAGGAGACAGGACCACCCTATTCCCCATCTAAAAAGCCATCCTCCCTCACCTTCCAGTACAAGCATCCTCTCTTCAAATTTTCAATCTCCTTTAAAGCTTGAGAAGGGACCAAGGTAGCACAGTACACAGGGAGTGCTACTGAAAGCTACATCCCAAACTCAGTTCGTTATTTCTCCCATTAGCCCTCTGAACAATGTCTCTGCCCTCTTGGAATTTCTTCTCCATCTCTACACCTTTTCTCCAAAACCTTTTTGGGAAATAATGTCTTCTTTCCAAAAACAAAGCATTAATTATATGTTGTTATCTAGGCCTAAAGAGTAATAACTAACACTGGGTGCTAACCATGTGCAATAGACTGTGTTACTTGTGTTGTGCTCTTTATTTTAAACTAATATTCAGAAAATGTCTGTAAAAAGTTGGTGATATAAGTAATTCATATCCCCATCTCACAGGTAGGTGAAATCGGGATTCAGAGAAACTGAAATTGTTGAATGTGTCCACCTAGCTAGAAGTGATGAAAGCAGGCTTCACAGCCTGGCAAGCTGGAGTAGCAAGCCTGTGCATTTCGCTCTTGGGCCATGTTGTGTCACAGATGTCATGTTAGAGTTGTCAGTTCTGCTTCTCTGAAGTAGGATTCCTGGGCCCCTGTGTGAGTAATTGAAGATGAGAATAAAATTTCTCTGTTAGTTCCGTCTCCATTCATGTCCTTGGTAGCAAGTCAAGCTTATCGTGTGTCCCAGACACATTTGTTGATAGAACACAAATTATTTCAGTAATTTTCCTTTGGCTGTTCTTGGGTTTTGGTGGCCAATTCTCTGGCACTCGTCTAAGCCATGTTTATTAATATAACTGCTAGGAGGTTTTTAAAGAGCCGATCATACTTTCAGACTGAACACACAGTTCTAAAAAGAGTCTACCAACACAACTATAAAGAAAACAAGACACTTTAAGTAGAAAGTAAAAAGAACCAGGATCCAGTCTTCCTCATCAAAGTGGTACAAGATTGGGTTTGGTGGAATTGCCAAACTACTGCTGTTTTGGGCAGGTTAGTTACCCTCTCTGAGCCTCAGCCTTTTTTTCTGCAAAAGGAGATTATTAACCTATAAAGTGCTTGAGAATATTAAATGAGATAGTAAAGGCAAAGAAAGAAGCACAATGACTGTCAAAGAATAAATGCTCAGCCAGTGAGAACTATTATTGTCATTTACCCCCACTGTAGGTTCTGTATAACATTAATGAGTGTTGCTAGCCATGTTTTTAAGATTACCTGTATACCAGTCACTGTTCTAACAGCATTTTATACCTTAATTCATTTAATGCTCTCAATGGTTCTATGCGAAAATGCTATTGTATTTCCATTTTACAGATGGGCATGCTGAGGTTCGGAGAGGTATATTTATTTGCCTAAGGTCACACTGCCAGTCATTTTCCACTGGAAGCAGGCACTTTAGCTCCAGAGCACATGTTCTTGACCGTAATGCTATGTGGGAAGTTACACAGCCAAAAATCCAGTGGATGCCTGACACGAACTACTGAAACAGAAGAGGCAGGTTAATTTAGCCTCCAGAGCCCTGCTGGTCTCTCCTTTCCACTCTTTCTCCCTTCCCCTATACCACTCTTTAATTTTTAAGCCAATGTATAACTAAGGAGAAAACAGAAGAGAGGTTGTTCCACCAGAGCTCTTCTCAACCGTACCTTCTCAATAATTTTAAAAATAAAATGATGATATCATGGTTGTTCAGACAACAAGGGAAAATAATAGAGATGCACTGAAAGTGTTATACACAACAAATAGTGGCTCAGGCTCTGCATTTCTCTAATTCAGCCCATCCCCATGACTCACTTTCTTTGTAAGAGAATCTGCTATCCTCTGTCCCTGCTACCTCCCCACTTCTAATCACCAAACCCCTAAAGCCCTCTAATTTCACCCAACTGATACCTATCCAACAGATTTCAGCTTTGACCTCACCTCCTGCAGAGGACCTTCCTAGACCCCCATGCCCAGCCTATTCTATTAGGATTAAGTGGCCTTTCCAAGCTCCTGTAGCATACATCATCATTTTGGAAATCCAATGGCTTGTAAGCTCCATGAGAATAGAATCTAGATCCAGCAGGCAGGTATTCTTCTATATCCCCAGAGTCTAGCATTGTGCCTGATAGATAATTAGACATCTCAGTAAACATACATTAAATGGTATCTTTCAGAATGACAAACCATGCCACTTCTTCAAGGTTCAGAATCATGTAATAAGAATGCCAGTCTATTTTCTTAGGTCAGTCAATAATTTGGAAACCTGGAGAAGGTCTAATAGTACCTAGAACACTCTTTCCTAAAGGGACCTCAAATCCCTCCCTCTGTCATTTAAACTCATGTCACTTTATTTGGTTCCCACTGAAGGTAATCCTTAGGGGCTGAATGATAATTATGACATTTCCCTTTAGATTTCTCTTCTCTGAATTTAATAACTTCAGCTTCTTAAACTTTTCCCTATAAAAATCTATTAATGATTTTCATTATTTTTCCAATTCTTCATATTACTCATATCTTAGCACTTATTGTTAAATACCACAAAGAAAAAAATAAGTTTGAGGTTCATATTCTTACATTTGTTCTATGACAGTATAAAGACAACAAAAGAAAAACTCAATGATTAAATCTACAAATTGAGGAGTAAGATATAGGTCTAGTAATGGTCATTTGGTCTCAGCCTACCTAATTTTTTTTTTTTTTTTTTGCTATTTGAGGCTCATTTTTTGAAACATGTTCTACTTTCTATAAGAGCATGTTCTAGAAGACAAATGCTGTGAAGTCCATTGTTTAATATAATTATATATACTAAGTCATTAGAAATCATTCCACATTTTTTGGAATGGTCCCATTGTAAATATTCAAACCTGCTTTTCCATGAGTAGAATTCTTGCGTGTCATATCTATTTCCTAATTTGGGGCTCAAAAACTATGGTCAACCTACATGTATTATATAATCTCTAGATAATGATATTAATAACAATAGGAAATATTGGTTGCAGCCTCCCTCTGTAGCTGGTGCCATGCTAGTCATTCACAGATATTTTCTCTTCTAAACATTAAAACATCTTTATGAGATAGATGCTTCTTTTATCCCCATTTTACAGATGAGGAAATTGGGGCCCGGAAAAACTAATATAGAATCACATGCCAGTAGATGGCAGAGCAGGGAATCCAACAGGCCTGGCTGACAGTGTACTTTAAGCTCCAGGAATATTATTTGAAGCTCTAGAAGTATTGATTTTTGGTTTTTGTTTGTCTATCTGTTTTTTCGTAGATGACCTGATTCAACATTGTGCACACAGTAGCTTCATAATGATTCTTTGATTTCTGACATGAGGAAAGCAGGAGCTTTCATATCTTGTTGGCAAGACTGTAAATTGATTCAACCACTTTGGAAACCACTTTGGCAAAATCTACTAGTTTGACAATATGTATATCCTAGTGATGCAGGACAAGGTGAGTCCCCCTGAGTGGGGACTCAAGTCTCACATGGAGAGAGTTTCCTTGACTGCACACGGGAAAGAATTCAAAGGCACACCAGAGTTAGAGACAAAAGGAACGTTTATTAGAGAAGGAATCACACTCCACAGAGACATGGTCTCCTCTCAAAGACAAAGAAGGAATGAGACTTCGAGTGTTCAAGGAATTCATTCTCAATCTGTTTTCCTTTGCAGGTGTGGGTATGCAGCCTTAAAGGCATGGGGAAGTAGTTGTTTGTAATCTCAGCAGGAATCTTTCTGTAGATTCCCTGTGATCTAGCAGTCCTATGCTGATCCGTCAGGTTCCCATGTCTAGCAGCACGTAGCAGGCTCTGTGTATAACCTGATTTAATATTTAGTCAATTTGTGTAGTTCTCATAGCTTTTTCCTATATTATTAGAGCCCAGTCATGATTCCCTGGGAAGTATGGCAGATAAACCACCTCCACAGCCCCAGGCCATTCAGAAATTTTCTTCTAATTAGCTGAGGGGTGAACCACATCATCCTGTTCTGACTAATAGGCTATAAGTGAAAATTACTAAGTGGGGCTCCTAAGAAAACTTGTTTACAGGGACAATATAACTAGTTGGCTTTACTGAACTTTTGTTCCTGTCCCTTCTTTCTGACTGGAACATGACACTATGCTTGGAGGTGCTCTAATGATTTTGTGACTATGAAATAACAAACCTGAGAATAAAAGCACATCTTCAAAGGTGACAGAACAGAAAGATGAAACAAATCTGGATCCTCTTGGCTTCGCTCAACTGCCATGGCAGTCCTAGAATGCCTACTTCCAGGCTTGTTGTTATATTAGGAAGAATAACCTCCTGTGCCACTAGTTCACTGTTAGTTGGATTTCATTTTACAATTCTCTAGAGAAATTCTCACACATGTGCACAAGAGAACATACACATAAGTTTGTAATGTAAAAAATTACAAAAAGCTTAGCGCCCATCAAAAGAAAAATGGATAATTTGTAGCATATTCATGCAATGAAATATCACATAACAATTAAAAAGGAGTGAACTAGAGCTGCGTATATAAACAGACAATTCTTGAAACCAAAATGGAAAGTGAAAAAGAAAAATTACTGAATGACATGTGTTTAGTATAATGAATTTTAGAGAGACACAATTCAGTCCTATTTTAAAAAGACACATAAAACAATCATATATATTTTATGGATATATGAATATATACTGAAAGTATAAAAATATTAATATGAAGGAAACACAATAACTTCAATAAGGGAGAAAGGGATGAAATTGGGAAGTGGCACAGAAGACACTTAAACGGAATCAAATAAACACTGTAGTGTTTTATTGCATAAAAGTAATCTGAATCAAATATGACAAAAAATCTTAACATTTGTTCAATTTTGGTGGTAGATCCATTAGTACTTGCTAGATAATTGTTTTTTTTTTCTGTAAATTTAAAGTACTTTACACTTTTTTAAAAATTAGATGAAAAAAGGCAAAGAGACAGTTTCAAGAACAGTTGGATATTTACAAAAAACTACTCTGCCAAACGTAAGGTGACATGTGAAGCAGTGTGCTTTATTATTATCATCCCCATTGACTGGGAAGGCTGTGTGGAGGAGCATGAGCCCTAAAGTAGGGTAGGGTGAGAAGCTTTAGCTAGGCGGTGGAGAGGAAAGAGTGTTACGGATTAAATTGTGTCTCTTCAAAATTTATATTTCAAAATGCTAACCCCCATTTGGAGACAGGGCCTTTAAGAAAGTAGTTAAGGTTAAATTAGGTCATAAGAATGGGTCCCTAATCTAATAAGTCTGATATACTTATAAGAAGAGGAAGAGACACCTGGTCTACACCCTCGTGGAGAAAAACCCGTGATGACACAGTGACAAGGTGGCTGTCTACAAGCCAAGAAGAGAGGCATTAGGAAAAATCAGATCTGCTGATACCTTGATCTTGGACTTCCAGCCTCCAGAACTGTGAGAAAATAATTTTTTGTTGTTTAAGTCACCCAGTCTGTGGTCTTCTGATATGGCAGCTTGAGCAGACTATTACAACTTTAGTTGTTAATAGTGAATGGTACTGTGCAACAGAGAACATTTAAGAAATCGGGGGGAGTGGGTAATTTTTGGTGGTCGCAAAGCCTGAGCTGCACAAGAGTGATTCAGTGGGTAGCAACCAGGGAGGCCAAATCTTTTTCAGTGCCCAGTTCAGTCAGTCCTCACAGCAAAAAAGAATTCTGTGTCCCAAATGCCTTTAAAATATACCATAGGACATTCATGTAGAGGAGAAACCACGTGTATAATTATCTAAAGTTACAAAAAAGATGCAAAAAATTGGAGGAGGCCAGGTAATATTATACACTGAATTTTCCAGGAAAGTATTATGTAGATTAAGGGAGGATTATGCTTTGTATTCTACAGAACTTTGCCAAAAGGCACTCACCACTATTTTGAAAAATCATGTTAATGACAGTAATGCTCCAAAAGATGTTTCAAATTTCCACACAACAAACAGTGTTATCAGTCTTCATTCACATATATGCCAAGAGCCAGCAAACTACGGTGAGCTGGTCAAATCCACTTCCTGTTTTTGTAAATAATGTCTTATTGGAACACAGCCATGCTTGTTCCTTTACGTATTGTCTATGGCTGCTTTCACAGTATGATATCATAGTTTAAAATGGCCCATAAAAACCTAAAATATTTACTATCTGACCCTTTACAGAAGTGTTTGCTGACCCCTGGTATAAACTTGATTCTGTGTCTAGTACTAACGTCTAATCACTTTAGTAATCTAATCTAGTTTACTCCTAGAATATTTACTTATTGAAATATGCTTGATTTTATTAAGTTACTTCCCCTTTAATTTTTATTAATTATAATTTATGCATTATGTAGATTATTTTGAAATTGTGTAGATTATCTATGCATCTGGGAAACCATTTCAGGGAAAAAATGGAATTCATTTCAGTAAAGAGAGGAAAGTATTTCTAAATATTCTCAGTGTTAAGAACAACTACTCTAGACCTAACAGAACAAAGACCATAAAGAATAGAGTTATGTAACCAAGAAGAAAATTGAAAACAGGTACCATACCGAAGCTGAACTGACCATAAGCTCCTTTAGAGAAGCTACTGGGTTTATTGTACATCACTTAATTAGGGAACTGGTACTCAGGAGGTGATCAATAAACACTTGGCTGAATGATTTAATGAGTAGAAGAATGAGGCATACAAATGACTGAAGGCAAAAGGACTGGGTTAGTGAGGTTCCTGTCTCAAGGGATCATCCAGTAGAAGCTCAATGGTCATTTGCTGAACAGTTTGTAGAAGGGATTCCTTCATGCAAGGGGTAACTGAATGGACTAGAAAACCCTCAAGATCTTTAAAACTCCATTTCTAAGGTTGAGATGTAACACATCGAAGATGCAAAGCTCATACCCTGGAGGAACAAAGACCTTGTTCAAAGTTTGGACTGAATATGATATAACGATATCAAAATCTGCCTAGTCTCCTGACTGCATTCCTCAACCAGCTACATGAGGCAAAATAGAGAGGAATTAAGAGTGTGGTAAAGCATAGAGGACTCTAGAATCAAATAAACCTGGGCTGGAGGGTAAACTGCTGTCAAAAACAGACACAAAAATTTCTCCCATCCTTGAATGCACATCACTTTGCAATATACAATTATACAGGCTTTTTTCAGAAGGTGAAGTCTATGGCCCTACTTTGGATTTGGGCTGGCCTGGTGACTTCCTTTGAACAATAGAATGCAACAGAATTGGAATGCTGTGTAATTTCTTTGCCTAGATCTGAAGAGGCCTTGTGGCTTCTGTCTTAACTGTTTTGAAATGTGCAGCCCCATGGTCTATCTCAGGGATTGACAAAGAATGGCCCATGTGCCAAATCTATCCCACCACCAGCTTTTGTAAATCAACTTTTATTGGAAGACAGCCATGCCTACTTGTTTATGTATTGTCTATGAGTGCCTTCACATTATAACAGTAAAGTTGAGTAGTCACATCAGAGGCTGAACGCCCCACCATGCCAAAAATACTATCTGGCCCTTTACAGAAAGTTTGCTGAGACCACATGGAACAGACAGGAGCTGTCCTAGCTGAGTTCTCCCTAGAACAAGAAGCTCCCAGTTAAGCTACCAGACAAGTTCAGCCACATGAGTTACCCCAGATGAGAAGAACAGCAAAACAACAGTCCAGCTGAACGCATCCCAAATTGCAGACCCACAGACTTATGAACAAATATTATGGTTGTTGTTTTAAACCACTAAGTTGTGGGATGGTATATTCTGAGGCAAGAGTGGCAACCCTGGCTCTGCTACTTAATGTATGTAGCAGACAGTGTTTGTTTCCAGCTGATATTATTAGGGATTCACCATTTCGGTGCAGGCCGGCTGGCTTGCCACTACCAGTATCAGGATCTCTATACCTGGAGGCTTTCTTCAAAGCCTTGGCAAGAGCTTTGTCCAAGCTAAGAAATTAATACTCTATCCGCACCGCACCCATCTTTAATCAATGATGGACAGAAGTCAGTATAAAAATACATTCCTGTTCCCTTACATTCAGGAAGGGTGAGGCATATATTCAACACTGTTTTCCAGAGTTCTCCCACGGGGTAACACTCTGCTATCCCACTGGCTTGGTATAAAACCCTTTATTAGCAGCCATCCCTTCTGTGTCTATTTTTCCCATGACTCTACTGATAGTTCTTGAACATCCTAAATAAGTTACTTTCACTCAAATCCTTGTCACAGTTTCTACCTCAAGTCAGAATACAAACCTAGAAGACATTGTATAACCTTTGATAATTTTCTTTCTCTCTCTTTCGTTTCCTTATCTGTAAAATGAGAGTAACAGGAGCGTTTATGTCCTAGGTGGTGGTCATGAGTACTTACTTGAGATAAAGTGTGTAAAGCACCCATCACTGCTCTTAGTGGCAAGAATGCACCTTAGCTGGCCCCACTCACTCTGTGCATAGGCTCTGGTGATTGGCCAAGGCGTCTCTAATGATCCAGGATACTATTGAAGAACTATCAAATACCAGTATAGAGAAGCAGAGGATACCTGAGTTCAGCTACAGTGTGTGGGGACTTGTTCTGATTTTCCAGTCATATCCCATTTCAAAAAAAAATCTGAGCCCTATATCACAGATTCATGTCTGGAAGACACCATGGCTCCTGAGGTCTGAGTTGGCACATTATACTGGAGCCTGCTGCGTGCCTGACCCCAAGAACCTGTCCCCAACAGGAAGGAGGAATGTTGTCAAGGAAGTGTGGCAGACCTGACTTCAGACAATTAGAAAAACATCACTGTGCCTCACAGTGGAAGGTGAGCATGACTTCAACTGTGACCTTAAAAAAAAAATGGGGGTTGGGGAGGATGTTTTTCTTTTCTCCTTTAAGAGAGATCTGTCTATGTAAAACCCTCCACTCCTTCTAATAGACTTTAATACACACCCAAACTTGGAAAAAAAATAAAGAGCACACTATTTTGCCTCATGCACTACAAAACATGTTCCATTTGCTCTAATACCTTCTGTTCTCTTTTAAAGTTTGAATCCTTAATTCTCCTTCCTCATGACCTGCCCCAGGACTTTCAGGGATGTTTCGGGGTGAACTGGACTGAAGAACATGCTCAGAATGTTCAAATCCATGTGAAAGGACTCCATCAGACCTGAGTTGAGGCAATGTGAGGTAATGAGAGCAGAATACTGGATCATGGCCAAGCCAGGAATAATGACAAAGCTGTAATTACCCTACTGTAGGAGTTTAGCTGGAAGTGACTATTTTAGACCCCAAAAACATCTCAACAGTATCTTGAAGTTATATTTGGGAAAGCCCCTTTTTGCCATTGTTGTCTTTTTTCATGCAATAGGATGTCAGTGTCGGGAATACCTCCTACCAGAAAACCATCAAGGGATCTGTGTAGCACTTGGAGAAGCTCAAAAAGGTGCCATGGTGTACGAGCCATTTTTTTTTTTCAGCCTCTGGCTGAAAATGTTATCATTTTTTTCTTTCAGAAGCAAATATTTTCATTCTAGGGTTTATAAGGTCAACATAATTAAGATGGTTTGTGGCTATACCCTCTCCAATCACAGAGTACCAAGTCTTTGCAATATATCTTTGCACAGTCCACATATCTAATTCTTGTACTTATTAGATGCTTGGGAATATCTGTGGTGGAAAATAAAATGTGCTTTGGTATGGAGCTAAATACTTCCTGATAGCTACTTCACTTTAGATTATCCAGCCTCTTAAAGACTCCCACAGCCTTTGTTTCCTTATCTGTTACTTCCACTATAAGCTTCCATCCTCCCCTCCTAGAAGTTTTAGAAATGTAAATGGAGAAAAAAGTATAAGGATAACCACAATCCCACTACATAATATGCGCTCAAGAAATGTGAGGTCCTATCATTAGAGCATCTCTTGAGGTTCTCCAACTTATAAAAAAAAAAAAAAAGAAAATATGAGGGAAAAAAAGTATAATGGGAAGTGAAACATAAACTATTGGTTGAGCATAGACTCTGGAATTAGACTACCTGGGTTCAAATATGAGCTTTGCTATATCTTAGGGTATGATCGTGGGCGGTTTACCTCAACTTTCACTGCTCCAGTTTTCCCAACTGTAATACAGCACAAGGACCCACCACAGTAGACTTCCATAGGATTAGAGACAATTCATACGAATCCAGCACAAAGTCTGGTATGTACTAGCTACCAGTAAAGGATAGTTGCTTCAATTAGTATCATAATAATTATTTTTAGTCTATTATTATTGGAGAGCAATCTTTTTTCATGTCTAGGAATATGGGATGTCAATCATAAAGAATGTACTTGGAGGCCATTAGAAAGAACACAAGGCACTGGGTAACAATTAGGGTGGCTGCAGGAGAGCACAATGTTCCACACCAGTACACCTATATGTACTTGGTGTCATAACACCCTGATGGGTGTTATGGGTCCCAATCCACTGGGTGAAGACTGACAAAAGAATTTTGTTACAAATTTTAATAAAGGTATTAATGCATATGAAAGCTTCTATTAAAAATTATAAATTGATCTGGAAAGAAAGTTATCTAGACCAACAATACTTTTTTTTAACTTGTATTTTAAGCCATTTTTTTAGCATAAGACAAAGGGACGGATTTGAAGCTAGCCACACCTAAAATTTCCCAAAACTATGTGCATTACCTGTGTTTAAGTATCTGCTTTTTATTTGATGCTCATCAGCTTTTTCCATAGTACTTCATTTGATAGAAGGAAGGAAGGTAATCTTATTCTCCCCACTTTACAAATGAGAATACCAAAGCTCAATGAGGTTAAGTAACATGCTTATTATCATCATCTGCTGATGTGTAATATTTGGAAAATTGAACTCAACCCTGCAAAACACAGGAGTCTCAAGTTTTATCTATGCTGAAGCTCATTCTTTTGGTATGTACTGACTGGCAGGGCATAGAGTAAAGAGGATTTGCAGAGAGCAGATTTTTCCTTCCTGTCCCAGGAAAATTGTAGAGATGCTGGGAAGGTCTGAGCAGTGAGTAGATAGATAAGAAGTCAATTCCTTAGTATGACAATTAGAAAGCAGTTCAATAGGCAGAAATGTAAAATACACCCAATGATGACATAGCAGTCAGAAGCCCTTCGATGTGTACAGGGATTTTCACTTTCCAAAGGGCTTTCCACACATTCTGTCATTGCTCCATTTAAACCATCCTGTAGAGACAGAATCAATATAAACACTACTGGAAGCAAAAGCTATAGATAGACTGGCTAGAAAGAAAAGATTTTGAAAATCCTAGTATATAGATATCAAATACGAATGAATTTCCAACCTAGGCCTTTACATGTGTAATACATATAGATTGGTTTATCTAACAGTATAGTCACATTTCCTCAATTCTATTTTTAAAGAAAAAATGATATTAAGGGACTCCAATCATCCATAAATTGTATGCCTGTAACACACTTTATGAAATTACCCAGAGGAAATGCTTTATTTCAAGAAGTCACTGGGTTGCTCACGGACTGGTAAGCAAATCTTGCTGTGTGCTGGGAATATCCAAACCAATATTAGCAATAGCCTAAGAAAACTCAAGCTGAGCTGGGCGTAGGGAATTATAATATATTCCAAACTTATATAGCAGTAATGTTTTAAAAACATCTACTTTTAAAATAACATTGCTACCTAAGCAGACATTTGTTCTATACTAGTTACTCTGTCCATTAATATAGATAGTTTGGAGTTGGCAGGATCAGCCAGGGATGATGTAAACTGGAGGCAGAAACAGAGCTAGTGAGGTGGGCTTATGTGTATGTCCAATTCTTTTCAGCATATTGACTAAAGGGACAAGAGTAATCCCAGAAAGGAACTGACCTATGCAAGCACTGCTGTGTTGGTTCATTAGTCATGGCTGGATTGTGCATAGTGGTGAGAGGCAAGAGAGAGCAAAGAGGTCCTTAAGGCATACTAAGGAAAGCTCAGGTTTTGTCCTGTAAGTGCTGGACAGTCAATGAAGAGATTCCAGAATGGAACTAGAAGGATCAATATTTGTTTTTAAAAGACGGCCCTGGCAGCAGTGTGGCAGTCAAAGAGAGAAGTCTGTCTTAGTGCAGCGTTTGAAGACCATGATCCCAGCACCTCTGGCACCTCTGGCAGCCACAGAGAGCTTTTAGACCTGGGGACTTCTTCTACCAAACGCAGATCAGGGATAACTATGCCCAGCATTTGCATAGGCCCTTCTACTTCTAAAACTTTCTCAGTTCACCAAACAACAATCTGGGGAGGTGGGCCAAGTGGAATTATCCCCATTCACACATGGGGAAGCATCTCTAAGTTACTACAGAACCACAGAACAACTTCCAGTTAGAGTAATTGGGGCTCTGCCCCATTTAAGACTGAAATTTGATTTGTGCGGCTAGAAAATGAAGCATATTTAAAACTCTGGGGGGTGAGGGGGCCAAAAGAAACCTCAGTGCCCTTAAGTAGAAATCAATGCTATACAATAATTTTTAAAATATTGGTTTCAAAAACAAAAGAATGAGTAACTAGCACAAAGACAAAGCATACCTGAAAGCCAGAAGGCGGCTAGCTAATGAACTGTTTTGCAAAATTAAAAAATATTGATGGAAAGTATTATAACTTCATGCATCTAATATGCATAGCATCTAAATATGTTCGATATAGAATTTAAGCTTGCTTAATCATGCACATTACAACCCTTATCAAACTGTGCTTGGATTTAGCTTAAAAACAATTCCAAAGCGACTATTATAATGCATGTGCTCTGAATTACAAGAGAATGTCCTTCATTTTCAGCCACTACCTCTTTTTGCATTTCCTTCAAAGCATACATGTACACTCACAATTTTAGGGGGATAATCAAATATTGTTAATGTATGGTGTAATTAACATCTTGAACTTCAGGTTTCAACAGGAAAAAAAAAATGGATTTCATCAAGTTTGTAACATAGCTCTGCACAGTCAAGAGAAATTCCTAGAAAAAAACAGAAAGGCTCTTAACCATCTAAGCAGCTTTCAGAGTAGAAGAGCATGATCTTTATATTAGACTCAATTACTTTTTTTTCCTAAACCTCAGTTACTTCATTGTGAAATGGTCCTAGAGACTCTAAACCAATTTTGGCCTCTGGCTAGATGTCCAACCATCTCTCTCACCATTCTTTCCCTCATTCAACCTCTGCCACAGGGGCTGCCTGTGGTCTCTTGGACATGCCAAGCATATTCCTGCCTCAGGACCTTTGCACGTATTATCTTCTCTGCCTAGAAGGAGCTATCCACAGATTCACAGGCTCGCTCTCTCATTTTTTTCAAGCCTCTAATCAAATGGTCCTTCTTCAGGAAGGCTTCCTAAACAGCATCCCTCCACCTTTTTACTCTATATGATCTTTCCTATTTTTCTTCATAACATTTATCTCTACCTGACATTATTTGTTTTCCTATTTATTGTGCTCACCCCTCACTAAAATGTAAGATCTATGAGCACCAAAACTTCGTTCTCTTCCTATTTCATAACGCTTCAAAGACAGTCATCATATAAGTGGAAACTTGATAAATATTTATAGAAGGGAAGGAGGGAGAGAGGAAAGGAAGGAAATCTCAATGTTTCATTTTTCTTCACTTAAAATTCCAAATTGGCACCACAGTTTTAAGTTATATCCATTGGCTAGTTTATGCTGGGCAATTGGTTAAAATAAGAAATAATAATTATCTCCTTTTTACAATTGTTTAATAATTTTTAATTGTGATAAAAGATAACATAACATAAAACTTACTATCTTAACCATTTTTAAATGACTAGGGAAACTTCAAAAGGAGTACCCCAGCCCAGCCTTCCTACAACTGTACTGCTTCTAAATCAATGAAAGACCACCCCAGTCCAAAAAACTATGCTATATTCTTAAATATTTACATTAACCACATTAATGCTTTTAAGGTAGAAGGAAAATGCAATATAATATGCTTATGCTAAAAGCAAGATAGCTACAGAATTTACAAAAAATATATTAATTTCTAATGCACAATAGGTAATGTGGTCTAGTAATGGAACATATGTTTAAAGAAATATAACTAACTTCTTTCCATCTTATCAGTATAGAGACTATTAAAAGGAAATTTCCTTTGGTGATTATGTCAAACATCTACATTTGAAACTCTTTATGGACATGAGACTTGGTCAAATGGCCCTTGTGACTCCACTGTGCTAGGCCAAGAGATTTACCCTTAATTAGCAGATGGGGAAACTGAGCCTCAGAAAAGTTATCACTTGCTCAAGGTCAACAGAGAGAGTAGTAAAGCTTGTACTCATGTCGAGTTCTTCTAACAGCAAGCTCTGAATCTTTGTTATATCAGGCTGCAAAATGACATTTCTAAATGTAACAGGCTTGTTTTTTTTATTATTATTATTTCTTTTAATTATCTATTTTGCTATTCAAAGTTATTCTATACTGGAATTTCTTCCTTCAAGACTTGTATGAAAGGGTAGGTTCTTGTTGCCTTTTCTTTTTTTTTTTTTTTTTTTTTTTTGAGCACTGCCCATGAATTTTTCTACACTAGTTTCCTAGAAGTAAAAACACCTTTCCTTACAAAGTGCCCCTACATGCCACCTGGTAGCTCAGACCTCACTTTAGGAAATTCAACTTTATTTAACGAGGTGCTAGGAAGCAAACTTGGGATGCATCCAGCATTGTAATACAGAGTTTATGACCAGATGGTATTCACTTGTTCCTAAACTTATCCTTCTATTATTGGGAGACTGCTTTTTTCAATTACTATAGCAATAGCTAAAGAGGTAAAGTCATGTTTTTGATCCACGTAGGGGTCAATTCCTTTTATTCAAGCCCTGAGATGTTATTGCTATGATGGGCCCCATTCCATGGGAAGCCCCATTCTAAGTTACAAAGTGGAACTGAGTGGATGGATCAATGTAAATCCATTATCAGGGAGCTAAGCAGCAAGCAATCAAATCTCCATTCCTTCAGCCACAGCCACTGTGAAATTTCTAAAATATATCTGAGTACACATTAGGTGTGCAACACAATGTAGGACACACTGAATTGTTAAAAAGCAAGCTTTAGTCTTAATTCTATGTTAGTTTACTATTAATAATGAGTCCCTACAATATTCCTGGTACTGTGCTGGGTGCTATGGATACAAAAATAAAGCAGACATTGTCTGTGGAACCCATATACTAGAAAATCTGATAAGTCTATTCCTGTAGTAATAAATTAATACCATCTGGTGAGTAGTTATTATATGTAAAAGACTGTAGTAGCTACAAGGATGAGATACCATTCCTCTTCTTAGGAGCTCACATATAAAATTTAAAAACTATAGGTAAACTCCCCCAAAATAATGTATACACAAATATTTTATACGTACACAAATATCTTATATTTGAAATATTTAAAATAATTGATTGACATTCTCTGAAGCAAATGGAGAAATGCTCAATAATGTTAGCTACTGCCATTATTAAGCACATCTCTTCAGGTATCTCTTAGGTATTCTTTGTAGAAAGGAAGGATTTATCTCCACAGCATTTCGAGGTGTCAGATGTCTCAGAGGCAGTTTTCATGGTCATATACTGAGCAGGGTATACTTTTTAGGGGAGATAAACAGAAGGATGTTTCATAATGTTTTTAAAGGTTATTAGTTATAAGCTAACTAAGAGAATCTAGGTCACAAGAAATTGGGTTACTATAAACTTTTCCCTCAAAAGAGTTTTAAACTTTCCCACAATAAAGTTTTCCTTAGAAAAAGCTAACCCAACCTTTGAACATAAGGTTAGCCTAGAACAGGAACTGGCAGCCTTATTGCTCTGAGGTTAACATAAGCATGAAATCTATCAGCTCAATGATTCCTTCTCTCTCCCATCCAGTCTTCACCTTCACCCATGATTCTGTTCTAAGGTCAATTTCATATATATGTCAGTTTGAAAAATAATATAACTCTATCAGTACAGGGCAAAATCCTTTGAATTGTGTTTCTACTTCTATAAACAAACTAGAAATTATTCCTCCAGAGTCCTTAGGCCAAACTGCCCTGTGAATAAGAACTTGTGCTCAGTAGATGGTTATTTGTTTTCAAGAGGCCAACAAGCCCAGATAGGGATCCAACTTGGATAACATCTTGGCCTCACTAGTACTATACTTGTTATCCACTTACCTAACTAGTCTGACATGAAGGAAGAATGAAATCCCAAACTAGTCCCTGAGTTATTTTCTTTGGCTCTACAATAGAACTGTTTGCAGGAAATATTTTTATTATTTGGATCCTTTTTTATCCTCAGTGAATTTTCCTCTGAGATATTTTTATTCCACTTATAATGGCTCCTTGGGCAAAGGATTGGTAAGGAGGTAACGTGCCTTACTGAGACTTAAGTATAACCACTCCATTTCATTGTGATGATCTAATAGGCACAAAATTACAAATGTCATAGAAAAATGAACCACAGCCATTTGAAAATCTAAAGGGAGAGCATAACACAGTGAAATTACAACTTCACTTTGTAACTACATCATCTTTACAGTGTGAAAAATATCCATTACTCTATATGTGACAAATAGATATCTACAAGACACTATTTTTTTTACACACTCTCTACATCTAAGAGTTTTAACCCTTTTCCTGTTGAAAACAACAACAACAACAAAAAAACAAAAAACAACAAAAAAACAGCTTACTGCCAGTTTAATATCACACGTAAGAATGCTATGTTTTCCAGGATTTGACATTTCAGTGATTGAGAATTATTATGTTTTGTAAATGGAAATACCACTACTAAAAACAGATTGCTATAAATAGAATAACGTCATTTGTTTTCAAAGACTATCGACATGCTAGAGTGATGTGGAAATAATAATGAAAGCAAAATATTTCATGGCAAACTTTGGGGGTAAGGTTAGGACTGTAATCCACGAGTTATCTTGGGGTAAATGCTGCTGCAGCAAGTGCTGCAGGTGAGTATTCTCAGGGCAAATGGGAAATGGGTTAAATGCCTTCAGAAGGTAGAATTTTGGCATGAAATGAAGGCCATGAATAGCAAGTATGCAACTCGAAATATGCTGAGAAGATTCAGCGCAACGTGTTTTAACATTTGACACTGCCATCTAAGACTTGGCTTCCGTCTTGACCAAAGGATATACTTAACCTGTAGCTAGTCCAAGTTAGTGAAATGTATCATAAAACCCTCACTCAGCAATAGGGCTTTCAAAAACCCTAATCAATTTTAAATAAAATCAAGATTGAATTTTCAGATATGTATCTCATCATTTCACATTTTTATTTAGGAATTAGAACACCAAAAATTGGCTTAAAATGAAATCAACCTAAATATTTTTATTGAACTCTTCATTCTTCAAATTTTAGCCATTTTGTCTTTTAAACATGTAACGTTTCATTAAGGGTTGGAAGTCACATGTTCAAGGCAAATGATGAAAACCCTGGGACATAGAAATAGGGTCATTTGTGCTTGCTTCAGCAGCACATATACTAAAATTGGAATGATACAGAAATAGGGTTATTTAAACTACTTCCCCTAACCATTTTTTTGTGAATAAAAATTGAATTTTAAATAATTTAATAGATTAAAATAATAATTTGCCATTACAGAGCACTTCTAATACCTGGTGCTATTGTGCTAAGCATGTTGCAGGCATATCTCATTTAATTAGTACAATACTTTGAATTTGAAAACCACTATGAAATGAGGAGAACAATTTATTGAGCTACTAAGTTTATATGGCATCATGTGAAAGGAACACCCAAACTTCTCAAACACCATTTAAAAAAATTATTTATTTTATTTGACACCCTCTAGTGTGAAGAATGGGGAAAACAATTCCCAACCAAAGCTGCTTTTAGATATCATTCATTCATCATTCATCATTCATGCATTCCACAAATATGCATGGATTCCCTATTATGTGAAAGACACTGTGATGGGTGCTGGTACTGAGTAAGAAGTAAAACAGACCTGCTCCTACCTTCAAGAAAATTATAGTTTAGTATGAGATAAACAAGAAAAATAATATTAAAAATGTGCAGTTACAAACTGTGATAAAGGTGCAGATGAAAACAACCTGTGATAGGAAGTAATTGGCCCCTATATGGATGAGTATTAAGTCAGCTGCAGAGCTCTCCAGGGAAGGAATGGCATGTGTGAAGGTGCTGAAGTGCACAGATGCTTGGTATGTTTGGGAAGGATTCCCCTGTGGCTGGAGCATAGGGAGATGCATAAGATTAGTTTGAAAAGAGGACCAGGACATGGTTGGGAGTATTTGTTCTAACTCTGAAGGAAAGCAGGTAAAGGGTTTAAGACAGAATATGAACTGCTAAGAGTCATATGTTGTAAAGACTTCTCTGCTCTGTGGAGAAAGGTTTTAATGAGAGTGAGAGAGGGCGTTATCCTTACTGGGGAAAGATCAATAAAGAGGCTTTGTAGGAATTAAAGTAGGAGATGGGTTGGGTCAGTGGTTCTGAATTGGGAGAGATTTTTGCTCTCCAGGGGACATTTGGCAATGTCTATAAACATTTTTGGTTGTCACTAATGGGGCGGGGGATCCCACTGGCATCCCACTGGGTAGAGGACAGGAGTACTGCCAACAATCCTACAGTGCACAGGACAGCCCCTCATATCAAAGAATTATCTGGCCCAAAATGTCAAAAGTTCAGGGGTTGAAAACCCTAGGTTAGAAGTTTAGCAATAGTGATAGAGATAAGTAAATTAATTTAAAAATTTTTAAACAATGGAATGAATGGAACCTAATGATGGATGAATATAAAGTGTTGAGAGAAAGGGAGGAATCAGGTATAACTCCCAGATTTCTGGATTGAAAAATTGGGGGTGACATTTGTTAAGTTGAGGGAAACTGTGGGAAGAGACAGACTCAACAAAGAAGAAATAACACATCTTTGAATCTGTCAAGTTTGAGGTGCCTAGGAGATAGCCAAGAGATGTTAAATAAGAAGTTGACTTTCTGAGTCTACAGCCCAATCATAATCATAATAGAATTGAATTTATTAAGCCATTATAACGTGCTAGGCATCATTCTAAAGTTTATGTACATATTTTATTAATCTTATTGACAGTAAAGATCAACAGTCATTCTTCAAATCTTCTTGATGTATACTTGTTTCCAAATTATGAGCAAAGGATATCATTCTAGCCTTTAAAATTTTCCTTCACCATAGGAAACACATTACTGAAAACTAACGGTAAGTATTATGCTTTCCCTGATAAAACTGAATGTGACATTAAGATAAAACATCCCAACCGCCATGCCATCAAAGATATTCAAAATCATATTTATAATTTTTCAAAAAGCTTTCATCATCTTTATTTTAGAAAATACCCTAAAATACCCTTTATTGTCTCCGTTTTGGATAAAATACAAAATTTTACCCCAAAGAGGATACTATTTAGGAAGTACAAGCATGATCTCTGGAAAATTCCATGAGAGCCTCCTGCCATTTAATATTCTTTCAAAGCCACCTGGTCCTCCATTTTCCTGGCCAAATAATACAATGTCTTCAAAACATATTTCCAACTTTAGCAGATGCAGTTAACTACAGTCAGGAAGCCTTAAGGAATCAAACCACCCCGTTCTAAGTTACATGATATGTAAGTCATTCTGTGATACTAATGATGGATGTCTGGGAGCAGTTTTGCTTATTTAGTCTGAAAGAAAGAATCTTAAATACCAAGGCTATGAAAGCTCATATTGTTACAGTGAGCCCTACTGCAGTTGTAAGGTTCAGCTCGACCTCAGTAAAAATGGGACTCCAGTTAGGAATTTGTTAACAAGGCCAATTCTTGGTAGGGTATATATTTGTAACTTGGCCCAGGCCTAAAGTATCAGTGCAATTCATACTAAAGTAGAAAATAAAGTGTTTGTTCAGTTGAGAAGGAGCTATTTAGCTCAGAATCTAGGAATACAAGTGATTCGTGATTCCCTCATGTCTTAGGACAGTCTTTCAGGGGTTTTTCTCCAATTTCTTATATCTCCACTCCACCAAGAACCTGATAGAATTGTATCAGGCGAGAAACAGTGCTGATAAGCCTGAATTCTTCCTGTCATTATTGAAGGTACTCATTCATCTGCAGGGACAAGTAAAATTTCAAATTGCACACTACTGCAATCTATTTTATGTTTTTGTGTTCTAGGTCACCAGGTACCATGAGAAAAAGTCTAGAATTTCTAAATACTGCACTTGACTAGACCATATTGAAAATCCCTTTCTTAGCGTCAACAGTGTTTCCTGCATCATTACACAACTTCCTTATCTGTTCTAAAAGTGGCTTCGGGATTTTTTTTT